>VMKM01000005.1:0-545000 GCA_008360985.2 Macquaria ambigua | reverse complement strand
CCAGTGGACAGCTGTGACCTGTCAGTGTGCTGGCCCTGACACTGGAGAGCACAAAGGGGCCAGTTTCTACTTCATTAGCACTTGTGTCCACATCCATCTGTCAGGTGACATAAATATCAGACTTAGCAGAAGTGGGGTGGGGGTGGGGGCTCTAAAAACCCTCATGGAGGAGTTGTAGTCACCATTTTAAATATACGACAAACAGTTAAAATCATGAGCATGCTTTCAACATTTGACGGCAGGCCGCTTAAATCTCCTGACTGACACCATTCTTCACACTCAACTGAGGCTAATGATATTCGACCTGTCAATCAAGCCATTAAGTTTAATTTGGCCCATTTATCCACGCCTGGGCTCCCGACTGAGGCACTCTGTCTTAGAATGCAGAATGAGACGAGGGAGCCGGCCGGGCTACAGGGAACCGTAATGTTCTACGGAGGCTAAACTAATGGCCTTTGCATTGCTGACTGATGGCTGCTCATCAGCGATCGGGCCCTCGCGCTGGTGGAGACGCGACCAGCAGCACTCCCTCCTGCGATAATGCTATCTGTTTAATCTAAATCCTCTCTCAAGAGTACGACACCCATGCACTACACATAAGCCGTGGCTATGAGCCACGCGCCTGCTTAAACAATGGAAGTGTTGGAATTAGCAGGCTGTTAGAGGAGCCGGATGGCACAATTAAATAGTCTGTTGCAGTGCCGAGGCTTCACGAGCTATCACTCCTATGCGAGAGGCTGAACGGAGAAATGAAGCCGGGGGGTTCCAGTCAACGAGCAGCATGTCTCAATCTAAGTAAATGAGCCATTGATTTGAAATGGATGGGAACTGATTGCAAAAAGAAAACCTGAATTTGAAGAAAAAAAAAAAATGAAAACGCAAGAAGGTAGAAATACTGGCCTTTTTTGAGGTGTCACATTCTAACTCAGCGGATATCAACAGGCAGCAGAGAGATGTGGTGATTAGAGAAGGTCCAAGTTCAATCTCTCATAATGGAAAGTGTCTTTCCTGTTGAAGAGCCCTGAGGCACTTTGGCAGGAGTGCAGCTCTGTAGCTTTCTAGCTGACCTTCCACTAGAACAGGGCAGTGAAAAGACTTGAGTCCTTTGGGGATTAATATATTGTCAGAGAACAATGTCAGTGCCTTGCGGGCATAAATCCCAGCCAACAGATTCCTGTTTGGAATTCTGCATATACAGTTTTTCAAGTCACATACTATTAGTGGAAGTTTTGGAATAGTACTACTGGGGATAGTAAAAATGGTCATTAAGAGTACTTTAATTTGGTCAAATAATATTAAACAATGCATGATTGCCCTCTCAATTTTTGCCACTTCATGCCACCTTCTGGTAGCCTTCAGTCACTACTTTGTTGGTTACTTTTAATTGTGATATGTATCCCACTACAAGGACAAAAAAAAAAATGTTGTTTTGATTTAGTTTTAGTTTTTTAATCATTGAGTTTACCAGTGCAAACCAAGAACTTCAACTGAAAAAATGAAAATTCACATGAACACCATGTCTACAGTGCAAACACACACTACTCTACTCAGTTATTTTTTTCTTCTCTTTTTAAAAAAAATATAATTTGTCTGTTCACCGGAAAGGTTGAATAAAACAAATGCAAGTGCAAATTCATGTTGCTGATTTTTGAAAGCAGCCACATATTAGATTGATCCTAGCAACACAATTCAACTTAAAAGGTCTACAGATTACATTTTTAAAGATTATGAATGGATAACTTAACTCACCAGCTTCTCCCTCCTTCTCTGTAGAAGGACTCAGCTTTGCCCACCATGGCCTAAGCTTCAGCAGCCCCTTTATCTCATCATCCTCAAACAAATCAGCCCTGCAATGACACGTAGATGTTAGCAGATAGCACAGGAGGAAAAAAAAACAATGTTTTAGGGGGTCAGAGGTTTTGACTTTGATTAACTCACAGATAGTGGTCAGGAGAAAAAGCAGATGCCTCTGCATCCAGCCGTGCCTGCCTCCTCTCTGCTGCTGTAGTTCTTTCTGGGTTCTTGACATCAGTCACGTCGCTCAGTTCCTCCTGTCAGGACAGTCCTAACGTGTGAAATCTTGCAATATCATCTTAACTTTGTACAACTGAAAAAAGCTCTATTTTTGTATCATGAAAGATGTAAGGAATAATCGTTATCTGTAACCTCACCTGTAATCTTGCAAACACTCCAGACCTCTGATTGCCAAAACCATATTTCTGCAGAGCTCTCAGCTCCTCCTCAGAGCTCTCCTTGTACACTTCCTGCTCAACCTGCCAGTCAAATTCTTCCTCATCTTCATCTTCATCCTCTCCCGCACTTTCACGGTGTCCTTTTGAAATGTAATGGTTGGTTCTAGATTAATACTGCACCATTCCACGTTATATTTCCTATCTACATACTCTAAATCTGTGGTTCCCAACATTTTGGTCTAAGGTACTACTTTTAAAGTATTACTTTTAGCTAACTATTTCAATTGTTTATCCATTACTTTTAGCTAATCATTTGAACAGTTTAGTCATTATATTTAGCTACCTGTTTGGACTTATGTGCTCGCTTGCTGACTAGTTCTCACTCCCTCTTACATAACTGCAACAGGTAGTGTTCAGGTGTAACAGCCGCCTTGATATGTGGATATATTCTTTTAATCAAATCATAATTTCTATTTTTTCTAATTAGCTGAGTTACTTCGCAATCTTTCCACATAACACCTGGCAACGGCAGAAGTATCACTGCTCTAAATGATTGATTTTGAGTTAATAAACAAGTTAAACTCGTATACATTTGACTTACCTGTGCTTAAGTCCTCTACCAATGGTTTTGCCGAACGGGAGCCTTTTGGGGCGAGGAGGCTTGTCAGCATCTGTAGCTCTTCAAAGTGCTCTCCAGCTGTTTCCTTAGGGACCCGGAGAGTGAAGAGACCTGCAACAAGATAGGACATTAAGTAAGTTGTTTTTTAACCATTACAGACCTACTTTTTTGTGACTAGTGACTGGACATTAGTCACTTCAGGCTTTCAGGCACTTAAGGCTTTAGTATTTAGTATTTGAGATGAGAATGTATATTAAGTTTTGACATTTTATACAAGGCTATTCATTAAATAATCAGAAGATAAATGGATAATGAAAACAGGCATTATTTTCAACCCAACAATACATTTTCAGATTTAGTTTTCCATCAATTACATTAATAATACATTACATATGAATTATTATATGTATACACTAAGTTGACAAGATGTTTTAATCAAAGAAAAAACTAAATGCTCACTATAAACTGTGATATGTCAGAAAAGAAACTGTCACATTGATGACACCCTATATGTGAGAAGAGAGGACGACAAAAACATGACAACACACCAGGAAGTCAATAACTGATCACAGACTGCTTTTTTAGAAAAAAGAAACTGTGATTAATCACATTTTGTACAGTCATAGATTTTTATTTGAAAGTATCTCTTTATAACAAAGGATAGCCAATCAATCTGGCCTCCTGTGCATGCAATACTTCAAAGTTGTTTCTTTTATTAACACTAAACAGGCAACACATGATTGATGATTTAGACTGATTTGGCCACGCCACAGAGATAAATCGGATGCTAGCCTAAAGACCTCATAAAATTTCAAAGCACCCAAGTGTTAAAGCTTAGCTGTGCTTTACGGTGGAAGCTGAGTAATTGCTTGAGTTGCGAGCCTTGCACAATGCAGAGCATGAAAGAGGGATCTTAATGATTGCTCATTATAAGTCTAAACAAGGACACTCATTAGTGGAGCTTTATTAGCAGATGTTACAGGCTTATTTGGACACAGCGTGTTAACTGGGGCCATGCTGACAGACAGGCAACGAGGTGTCAGAGCCCATAAGCCAGACGCCTCCATAAAGACAACTTAATTAGAACTGATCATGTGCAACAGAAAGTGAAAGACAGATCACAGTGATGGAGAGTAGTGTATAGACACTAGTCAACGTCACCCCAATAGTCATTACAATGTTTAATTTCCTCGTTATATACTAGAAATAATAGACTAACATCCTACGAGCCCCCTGTCACTGTGAAAAGAGATATTACAGGCAGCCTGCAGGCTGTAATCATTATGACATTACAGATGGTTCCAGTGGCCCTTTAAATAGGATGAAATAACATGAACAGTAGCTTAATTTACGCTGGCTGATTGACTGAAGTACAAACTAAAGACACCCCGGGGATCAATCATTGACTGCTATTACAACCATGTTTCAGTCAGTGCCTTGTAAGAGTGTGACTGGTCACCAATAATACACAAAGCAAGCAAATCTATGTTTCTATAAGGACCAGGATGTCTAAAGGAAAGTTCAGACCAAAGATTCACGACGAGATGAGTTGAAACTTGCAACGCACCGGTCTGCAACGTTCTGAAACCTGCCAGTTTACACCAATGCGACTAGACGAGACGGTGTATCGTTTCCATGGCAACGACTCTCTGTATTTCCATTCTAACTGCCAGCTTTTCAGGCGTTTTTTGTAGCTGGATATAATTTGTAGCGTCTTAAAATATGAATGAGGATAGTGATAGTGAGTTACTTGCTACAGTTTTATTTCTAGTATTGATGAAACGGCGAAAACATAAAAACAAAACGAGAGGGTCAAGATGACTTCGCAACGAGGCGATTGGCTGTTGAAACAGGTGACGTGCCTTACGTTCTAAAACCAGCCACTGGTGACTTGACAGGCTGAGTCGCAGGCGGCAGCATCAGCCGGCTTGAGTCTAGCTGAGAGGCGCCAGTTCACACCGTTGCAACGTTCTAAGACAGCTTCTTCTCTTCTTGTATGTGTTCTTGTCATAAAACACTGTCAACATTGCTCTTTTAACCAACTGCAAACCCAAAATAACATGTCACATCACACACCTGCCACATCCCCTGACATATCCCAGATGCAAACCACATTGAGAGTCTCAATGTGATATTATTGTGAAGTGTAAAAAATTGTTTAATAAACCTTCAACTTCTACAAGGTGACCGAATGAAGGCAAGAATCCCAGTCAAGTTACACCAATTTGGGGCGTTCTGGTGGCCTAGTGGTTAAGACACATACCCTATCCCTGCAACGTCCCCGGTTCAATTCCAGCCAATTCGAACCTTTGTTCAATGTCATATGCCTCTCTTTCTCCCCATACTTCCTGTATCTGTATCTTCACTGTGAAACTATCCAATAAAGGTGAAAATGCCAAAAAGACTAGACTGTTTCTTACAACCCCTGTTCAGCATACAGATAACTGGAAGGTCTGGTAAGATTATATGGTTTAGTGTTAGTGTGTATGAAATATAGTTCAATATGTTGAGATAGCAATTGTACAACTTTGAAAAAAACGATACTGGAAAACTGTTTTCCCTTGCTGAAAGAAAGGTCAGCACATTCTGACAAACACTGGAGGAAAAAAACAACAGTAGTTAGAACTTAGAAAAGTATCCTGGAAAAAAAGCTTTCACTTGTTTCTAAGTCACTGTGTTGAAAAAAACCCAGAAGAAACCAAATTAATGGAAGATATCAGATCCTCCAATAGAACTATTTTTTTTCTCTCTTGCCTCCCAGCGCTCTTTCTGGATATCTTACATTGCAGAGGGTGACAGACATCCAATAAAGACCTAGTTTTAGACAACAGCAGGACCTTTACAGCAACCTGAGAAACGAAGTGAATCATATTTGACCAAATAAGGAAAAGGGTAGGTTGAGTGTAGGACGTGTGTATGGGAAACTGCTCATTCCTCCAGGTTGTGTACATGCTAAGTTTGCATTGCTAATTAGAAGCCTCAATATTGCAAAAATCGGGCTCCATTAAATGCAACAGCTGTCAGTGCATTTAGTCAAACACCTCATTTATACCACCATTTTGTTATGTAACATCACCATACTGATATGACAAGTCACGCTGCTTTACTGCCATTGTATGTGTTATCATCATATAATAATGTGACCTACCTTTATCAATGTCAAATGTGGCCTTTTCTCTCCCATCCTCCACTATTCGTCCAGGAAGAGATAATCTGAAAATAACATACATAGACTCAGATGGTTACAGTCACTAATAACAAAGACAAACGCCCCATTTGTTTGATTCTGTCAATTTTCTATTGATATTGAGACACACTACCATGGTCAGAATATAAATCACTGCAAATTCAAGTCTAAGATAGATGGTGCTACCTGATAAGCTCATGAATTAATTGCCCCCTCTTTCATCCAAGCTAGGTTTCAACAGGAGGTACACAGTTGCATCTGTTTCTGTGTATTGGTTAACTCACCTGAGAAAGTAGGGCTTGGCATAGAACTTGAAATCTGTTCCATCAATGTAAAGGTCAAACTCTGATGTTCTGGTGTAGGGCACACGGATGCTGAGGATCAGGTACTCAGGATCTTGGCTCAGGTCAAACGCAGGAGTTATCATTATGAATATTGATGTAATACAGACCTGTAGTATCAATGACAGGAAGAATTTAAAGTTCCAGTTTCATTGTATAGGATTGCATTCCATAGCAGTCTGCCAGGCTGTTAGAATGAATGACCCAGCTGACGATAGCATGCCACCTTGTGGTTGACTCTATTAAATGTTGTTATAGATGATCACGTCTCTCCACAAGCAGCAGCCCACATGTGCCACACTGACAGTGAGAACTGTAAACAAAGCTTGTGTAAAACATAACGACTCGATTCCTACTGCAGCAAGTTACCAAAGGTGTCTTTACTTAAGTGTCTTTTACTGGCTTAATATTAGCTTGTAACCCGCACCTTCCCGTTCTCTCTTGTTTAGAAAGATATTCATACCAAACTGCATTCGAAAATTTGGACATTTAAAAATGTCTTACCTATTGTCAAACGTGTGTAATTTCAAAACATTGCTTAACCCGTTTTACAAATTATAATAGTCTATTATTATTTCCGGCATAACTCTTGTCTACCAAGAAGCATTTTTTAAAAAGATATTTGCTAACATAATCTTACAATCTTTATTTCGGTGATGGAAGTTGGGGTCCATAGACTCTAACAATCAAAAGGCATTAAGTGGTGATCTCTGAGGCGACCATATTTGTTGATGAGCTATATGTCACACTGACTTGTCAGGTTTTTCAAACGAAGTTTTGTTTCATGGTTAGCTCGCTACTAGCCTGTAAACTAAGCTAACACACGATTGGTCTCCTCGTGTTTCGGCTAACATAGCACAGCAGCAGTGCTAGCTGACAGATTACAGTGCCGCTACCCAACACTATAGCTACTTTCATTCAAATGCATACTGTGGAAATGGACAGTTTGAATCCCTTCAGTGACAGTCACTAAAACACAGGACATTTAAGGTGCAGTTAACAAAAATACACACTCACCAGAGAAACAGAGTTATCCCAACAATCTTCGCTGGTAGAGCTAGGCTGTAGCGTCCATGTTGTACCGTAGTACAAAGTGTAAACTGGCAGTAAAAAATGTTCTGACAAATTAAGACAGGTACGTTAATGGACAATACAAATATATCAAGATGTGTCAGTATAGCAATAAGATTTTTTTTTTATGTAGGCCTACTTTACTTGAGTTAAAGTGGCACACATTTGTTCCCAAACTGAGTTCCAGGGAGTCATAAAGATCATTGAGGAGGTGACAAGGGGACAAAGCAAAACTGACCATTAGTTTAGTTTTCTTGCTTTCACAAGTTAATGCATGGTTTTAAAATACTGAAAAACAAAACAAACAAACCATCTTAAAGCTTCATTAATGAGTCCATTATCAGCAGTGGTGGTGGAATGTAACTGTACATTTACTCAATTAGGCCTACTGTACTTGAATACAATTTTGAAGCACGTGTACCTCACTTGAGTAGATGATTTCATTTGATGCTACTTTATACATCTACTTCACTACATTAACAGGCAAACACTGTAGCCAAGTTTTTACTCCATTACATTTATTTGACAGCTATAGTTACTTTGATTTGATTGATAGATTAATAATTTACAAACAAAACCTACTATGAGCTTATAAAATATGAAGCATTGTTGTAGATTAAACTACCCAACAGTAGCCTACAAGTAATTGAAATGAGCTACACCTCCACTATCTACAACATTAAAATGCTGCTTACCCAGTAAAGCCTCAGTAATATTTCCAATAATACTAACACAGGCCATTCTGCTGCATAATGAGCACTTTTAGTTTTGATACCTTGAGCACATTTTGCTGATAATAATTGCAAACTTTTAGTTAAGTAGGATTTTGAATGCAGGACGTTGATTTTTACACCGTGGCATGGATACATGGAACAGGTCTAGTGGACACAGTCCTGGGAGCCCAAGGGGTCAGGGGTCCCTAAATCAAAGCCTCTGTGTGAAGTTACTGTTAAAATTTCTAATTGCAAAATACAACAGCAAAACTTAGCAAGAAATAGCCTATACATTACCTTGGAAAAGATGAGAAAAGGGCCCTTATTATGCCTTCAAAGTGAATGTTTATCTCCTCAAGTTTTATGGAGGATCTGCAGAAAGAAATCATACAACAACTCTACAAAATTGTGGTCACTTGACGAGCAAAGATGGTGGGGAGGGCCTTAAGGCGTATGTGCCCGGGGGCCCATCATCTCATAATTTGTCCACAAATTGTGGTATTGCTACTTTTACTTAAAGTAAAAGATCTGAACACTTCTTTCTCCACTGATTATCAGTTGGAGGACTGTTTATTGAGTAGACATAAGGTCTTCATGGCCCACTCTTAGCTGAGTCTACAAAGATTTCTGTAGATGTGTGGTGTGAATTGTTTGGTGATAACTAGGATGAACAAATCACTAGTTGTTGTAAGATTACAGTCAGTTTCAAAGATTAGTAAGATGATAATTATTTCTTTATGAATGAAAACTGATTTTATAGTATTTGTATGAACTTCACTTACAAAATGTACATTGACAATGTGTCACTCATTTTTAGAAAGATATTATATCAACATGACAACACGGTGTAAGTTGTGTAAAAGTGCTTTTGCTGTGCCATGGGAAAATAGATAAACGATACATATATTAATATCGCTCCTACTATGGACACATTTTAACTTTACAAGGTTATTACAATATAATAGCGCGGTAGTACTACCATCGTTACGGTAATGCTGGAGAAGCCACGCCTCCGCTGTGTAATCCTCCATGGACGATGAGAAGCCCCTCTCCGCTCTCCATCATCATCTGCAGAAAAATGCGAGCGGGGAGCGGTAACAAAATGTCAACTCGGGCTGCTCTCCCTCACTCGCAGACATGAGCGGAGTCCCGTCTGCCTCTTCCATCCGCAACAAGTCGCTCTCACCATGCGGATCCACGGCAAAGTAGTTGTGATCGCCGTATGTTTCGGAGTTTTCCTACTTTTGTACTTTTTCGGGGGCAACGCCGCGGACGATCCGCTGTTGAAAGAAGTTGTAGAGGACGAGGAGGAGGACAGTAACTCTTCCCCGTCGCCCTCTGAGCTCGGACGCGATGTTGCAGCAAAGTTTGCGAAGAAATCCTCTGCTGGAGTCGGCGCGCGTGCGGAAGAGCCTCTCAAGAGACGAAAAGAGGGGAAAGCGATCAACAGAGGGGCCAGCTTGAATGCAAAGAGGTGAGGGGAGTTTGTTTCTTTCTCCTCTGTCGATTTGCAGCCTTGGTGAGCCCTTTTCCTCTACGCCTGTTTCCATTTGTGCACACACAAAAGCATCACTAACTACTTGGTGTTGCTAAATCTCCTCTTTCCTGTCCTTAGGAAGTTGAAGAGTGAGCGTGTCAGCGTTTAATCATGCTTTGAAGCAGACGTGCTCCCTCCATCAAACAGCATACATTGTGCTCAAGGACGCTGGCTTCACAATAGCCTGATCTGTCAAGGGACACTTTGAACATGCATATGGGCATCTGCTTGGCTGCATTTTATGTCCATAATGTTTTTTTCTCGTTTATTTGACTATGAATCACGCAGTTGCAATCAGGGCCTGCTTAAATATCTGGCTGAAATGTGAGTAGAGAGCATGACTAATGTGATTAGGTGGAAATGTTGGCAGTATTTGCAGAGAAGACATCAAACAACAACAGAATGATAAACCATCACTTGACCTCTAAATCTTGATCGTTTGACCCTTGAGGTTTTTAGGCCTTTAATTCAATCCTCTGCTGCTTTAAAGGGGTAAAGGTCACCTTGAAAGACTCAAATTGCAATTAATAAGGAATACAAATGAGCACAGGGTTGCTTGTTAAATAGTTGCACTGCAACAGTGGTGAGATATTACTGGAAATGACAGAAAACGGAAACCCATCCTATTGATCGTTCCCTTGTCAAAGTCTGCTTAAACAATCTATGTTTGAGTGAAGAGCTTGTCAGGTGTGATCTTCCTCTCTGGATGGTTAAAGAGAAGCTGCACACTGGCAGATGATCTGATTAAGTCACCATCCTTTTGCAGCCTCTCAAATTTAGACAAAAGACAGAGTTTGTCAGTTGCTATTTCTGTTCAAGGGTGGGCGCATTTTTATTATGTCTTCCACCTTTCTAATTTCAGCCTCATACATCCCCTGCATTTCTTCCTGGAGTGAATGCCAGTGATGCCATAACAGCCATGATGTGGTTGTGGAGATACTCACTCCGCCGGTAGGCAATAATATGTATTCTACTCCAAAGCCAGACTGGAGGTTTGGGACACTGTTCGGTAGATAAAAGCCATCAAGGCGTTGCATTGAGAAAGGACCTTTGCGTCCTCCCAGAAACCACACTCCTCCATGTGTGCTCAGCACTGATAAGGGAGATGGGGTGGAAGGGGTCACCGGTGGCCGTACAAAAACACTAACAGGTTTGGAAAACGCTCAAGACTGACCGGCTGTGATTAAGGGAACACGCACTGAGCATCTGGCCAAAGCCTTCAAAAAACTTTCTTCGATTTAATTGCATGAGCTAATCGGATGGGTGTTTGGTTGAGAGTATAAAAGCCAGAGGAATCTGAACAATAGGGTGTAGTTTTCAAGTAACACACATACAACCCTTAGTCAATACTAATGCTCTGTTTTAATGTGGATCATAGGGATAATAAGGATATATGTATACACAAAGGGCTAAATGATTGATTTTAGGGCAGAACATCCTTAATGGCCAGGGTTGTCCATTGTAGCATCAAACAGAATTTTTATTACATAGGTGGGTATATCTCCGCAAAAACTGCTTTTTCAGGTCTGTTTTTTTAATAGCTGCTGTTCCAACACTCTATTCATCTGTAAATCTGAGCGGTGGACAGATTTCCTGTGCAGCATGCATAATAGACAAACATCCCTGTTTTTTTCTAATCATATCATTTCCTCTTGACACATCACACTACTTCCTGTGGCCAAAAATAGAGAGAAGAGCTCCAGCCCCCCCCCAGACCGCAGTAAGCTGTGGCAGGGAAAATTGCAGACACCAATCAGTCAGTGAAATGACATATACAACAATATTGATAACCAATTAATCAAACATTTGCATTTCGGGATTCTCAAATGTGAGATTTTGCTGCTTTTCTCTGTTTTTTTATTGTTTCAAACGGAATATCTTTGGGTTTTGGTCGGACAAAACAATCAATCTGAAGAAGAAGAAGAAGAAGAAGCTCTAGGAAATTCTGATGTGAATTTTCACTACTTTCAAACATTTGATACACTGAACAATTAATCGATTGATCAAAAATATGAAACACATTTGATAATGAAAATAATTGTTGGTCGCAGCCCTAAACATCAAAACCTGTGACTTATAATCCTCACAACAGAGCCTTTACCTGTACGTTACACATTCCTTCACTCTGATCTCTTTATTACTTTCAGGATATGTTTCAAATGCAGACTAATGCAGACATAACCCCTCTTTCTGCTTTGTTACATTGAATTAAGGCATCTACAGGATCAGATGGGTGTTGATACTTTGTGTTGAAACAAATCTCTTGTCACTTGTCGCAGTAAAGGAGTCACTCTCTCGCAGTGTCATTATGCATAGCTATAAAAATGTCATCTTGCATGACTGAACACTCTCTCTCTGAGTGTTTTTGAAATCTCCCTGCTTGCCTGTGTAGCCTGACGTGGTTGGAGAGGGTGCTTGTGTGAGCCTCATCAGGGGCACTTAAATCTAGACCTCACTTAAACTCACTTTTAAATAACTAGTGAATGAGTCACAGAGGGTGTGAGAGGAGAAACTAGAAAGATAGAAAGGCTTGCATTAGGTAGAATCCAACATTTATAAGAAGCAGCCTTTGAAAGCCAAAGCATAGAAAAGTGACAAATCATGCCAAAAAAAGTCTCAGGTTTTCCTGGAAGGACAAAGATAACCCTCTCTTAACAGTTGCCGATCCAGCAAATGCTGAAACAGTTAGTTGATTAATTGATTAGCTCTGAAAAATTGTGATTGGCATTTTTAACACATTTTTGACATTTATATAGATTGTTTTATAGATTAAAACAAATAATCGATTAATTAAAAACATATAAAAATGTAAATAATTGTTAGTTTCAGCCCTAATTCTGGGCCATGAATCTCTTTGTGCTGGTGATGCTTTCAGTAATTTAAATTTCAGTCATCAATTGAATAGGGTTCAGTGGGGTATCCTGACATCGCTAGACCCCTCACAGTTATTTTTCAATTTCCAAGGGGCGTTATCAACGGGCGCAGACCAAAAAGCCTCTGGACACAACTGGATAGACCTTCAACCAATCAGAGCAACGAAACGTTGGAACGACACGTTCTCTTGGAAGTACGGCAAACACATATTTCTTATCAACAAAAGCTTTAAGTGCAGTTGTTTGTTCTTTTAGAAAAAATATACCGTCCAGTTGGTTTAATACTGACGTGTTAGCTGAGAACGTTCCACATCAGCAGCAGCCATCTTGGTTGTTTACAAAAATGCCTCAATGGTGCTCCTCTGTACAGTCATCTTATCAAACCCGCCCCATATTAGATAAACGGTTGTGATTGGAAATCTGTCTGAATGGGAGAGGGACCAGACTCATCTGCCAGAGCAAATAAAACATGAGCTCTCAGATTCGTCTGGTTCCCAGGCTACAGTGAGGGTGTAGCAGTTCACAAAAGTTCATGGTTTAGTCTGATCATTTCTGGACAGTTGCAGCTTATGCTTGTTTATACTGGGTAGGCACAGCGGTCTGACTGAAATGCTAAGGAGCACTGTAGTTGGGCTCAAGCCCAGTATTAGATGCATTCAGGTGATGCTGTTGCCAGTGGTCAAGCATGTTTGATTTCCAGAGACATACCCAACATTGGTTCAGCAATGTTGGCACACAGTTTTCATCTAATCTACCACTCTTAAGATGCAACTCAATAGGAAGCCCGACACTCTGTAATGATAGCTCACTTAAACGACCAGCTCTATTTTCCCATTTACGTTTGCCATGCCAAAGACACTCACCATACATCCAGTAGCTAACCCAACTAGCATGGTTTAGCTAACAGCTAACAACTGTCTCACTACCCAAGCTTTCCCAGTAATTATTTGGTTCACGTGGCGAACCGAAGAAAGTCGAGCACCAAACCAAACGTCCTTCACCAAATGCTTGGGGATGAGAATGTATACGTTACACCTCTAGTGTTCAATACTCACCTGATGTTCAGTATATTGTTTGATGAATGATTGACTGGGTACCACCTTCTTAGATCTATGATTTCTTGGTACATATTTCAGTGAGATGCAAGTAACTCTCTTTTCAATATTCACAGATAATCTCGTTCTCGTGAAAGCTTGAATCAGCTGGCTGTGGCTACGTCAACAACTGTTTTTGACCAATCACCACATCCGCTTTGCCACACCTTGGCGACTTGTTGAATTTTTTATTGTCATGTGGTCTGACATTTTGTGCCTGTTTTGAAGAGCTAAATTTGGTTCTACCCCCCTATAGAGGAAAGGCACGATGGGAAGATCAGTTTAATTTCTTTGACGCCTACTGGTTCAAACCAAAGTGAACATGTTGGATATGAGTCCACCAAATGACCCAGTTAAATGCTGACTAATTAAAAGACTTCAAGGTGTTCTTTGTTGTCGGTTTTACTCTGGCTCGTCACTCTCTACGTGTACATTTTTCTTTGACATTATCTTTAAAGCTGCTGCTTTTTTTCTATCCTTACATGATTTAAAAGAGTTGACTGTGGTGCTTTGTAGGCAGAGGGCTCCTCTTATGCTCACTCTGCAGTCAGTAATGAATTCAATGAATTCCTTTTGTACCTCTTCTGTGCTTTTTGACTGCTTCCAGATGTGAGGAACAGTGCCATGACACAAAACATCATGTGTACAGCCCATGCTTTATGCAACAAAGAAATTTCTTGCTTTGTTTTGTCATCCAATTTTATGCAGAAATCATTTCAAGGGCATTTATTTTGCATGACTAAGTGCAACGTAATTACACCCGTGTAAGAGATATGGATTGCATTTTCTGCAAGAAAATAGGAATGTGTGTTCAACAACCTTGACAGAGCATCAGCCTTTGAAGTGTGGCGGACAGATTTCTGAGCACCTTCTCATTCATCCTAATCTGCGGTTCATCATTGTCCCTCAGCCATGCAGAAAACGAAGTGTCACGCTTGGAGACTGCCCTGCAACCCACCTGTCAAATTTCACTCTTCTCTCTTCCCATCCATTTTATGGTAGACTCTTTGCTTCCTCCAGGCTCAGAGGAAATCCATGCCTTTTGGAATATGCAGCCTTAAGTTGTAAAACCATTTGCCTTCCACTGTTCTCCCAAATAATGCTACACACTGAAGAAAAGGTTCTCTGTTCTTTTTTTGTGTGCCAGTCTTCTCTGCCTACGGCTAATTTATGTTGAACATGTTGTTATTACAACCAGCCCTATGCAGTGTGCGTATGTGGAAGACAAGTAGATGATGTCGGCCTTAACTTCAGGCTCCCCCATTGTACAAATGTTTCCCTATCATGGTGGGAAATACTCTGCACTGCTGAGTGTATTTTAACTCTACAGCAGCGCCACCTCTGCAGAGAGAGCAAATTTTTACATCAGATAAAAGACCCCCTTGCCTTGAGCATGGACGAACAAAGTCCAGTGGGGTCTCACAGAGCTACAGAAGAAAAGAACTGGTTGTGTGTATGTGTGGAAGTGTGTGGAGGTAGTGTTGAACAATATACGAAGGCACAGATGTCATATCTTTGAGAACATTGACTTTGCACCTCATCTATCTGACAGGAAGATGAATGTGGTGATCTGCTATTTTCTTGAATGCTTCGCTTGTTTCTTCTGCCTTGATTCTCATCAAGTCCACAATGAATTTCTGTGCCGCTGACATGTTCATGAAGTGACGTGCCATTACTGTTCAACAGTGACATGTTGACAGGTGAGGAGAGCTTACATGTGCTGCTGTGCTCTGATACTGGATACATTTCGTCACAGGTGGAACATATATTTGCCCAATATGCGGGCATGATATTACTTGATCAGTGCTCTGATAGTATGGATACAATGCATTATGTTTATTAAATATTTACTGTACAATTTATCAGCATTCTATGGGGTGACTATGGAAGGATCTCAACCTGTATTCATTCTACTGCAATATTCTGGTCAGATTCTGTCCAAAAATGCACAGACTGTAAAGCGAGACTTTGTAACCTTTGAAAGAAGATACAAAACATTCTTCCTCTTACAAAAGAAAAGCTGAATTCGTAAGCAACACAACGTACACTTGCTCATTTCTGTACACTCATGGGTTTTGCTGCTACAGCCTTACATGGTCTGGTGTGACCAGTAGATTAATGTGACTAATGTTAGCTAACGTTAGCAAACTTTATTCAGCCTGTTCACTGAACGATATCTCTTCTCTAATTGCGCTACTATTACATTATGTTTTACCATTTATCATTATCCTGTAATTGTCACATACTTATCTCAGCCATTCTCAACCAGTGAGCCGTGGTAATTTACAAAGCTCGTTATTTTTGCTGTCATTAAAATGCATAATTTCAATCCAGTTACGTTTGAATATCACCACACCAATCGCAACACATCATCAGGTAGAGACAAACGTGTTTTGCCCACTGTTAGCTAGCTAATGTTCCCTCAGATGCAGTGACACAAAATGGATCAAAAAAGTGATGTGGGAGACAACCCTGCATCAGTAAAAGCTCCAAAGCGTGTGGTGAGGAAATATGAGCCTGAATACATTAAATCTGGATTCATAATGGCAGGCAGAGATGCTGAGCCGAAAGCACAGTGTGTTGAATGTGGTGAAATCCTGTCAAATGAGGCGCTAAAACCATCGAAGCTCCAGAGACACTTAAACACAAAGCACCCAGGATGTTTTTTTTTTTTTCTCATTTAGTTTTTAACAATTAGAAGTGGGCCTTAAGTTAGAAAAAGGTTGAGAACCTCTGACTTTACTGTTTAGCAAAACAATAAATTGTCCTTAAATCAAAATCACGATATGCGAGAGTGCAATTTGTGAATCGCAGGAGCCTCGATTTTAATTAGTCTATAATTCATATCATTAGCAATTTCTTAGCAAACTAAAAGATTTATTTAAGTTATTTATATAAGTCAGTAAACATCAAAACTTAACATTGTCAGACATGACCTTTATATTTATTGACAACTATGTAGCTGTTTAAAGTGGCTTTATATTTATTGATAACAGCTACATAGTTGTCAATAAATATAAAGCCACTTTAAGATGTGAAAATTATTAAGTAATGTCAAGTGTACTACTAATGTAATAGCTTACCACTGTGAATTTAGCTAAATTGGTAAATTATTCTATAGGAAACTAGCCAAGCTTACTTAAAAACCTAAGATGTTGATTTGGAAAAAAAAGCAACAGGATAATTTTATGTTTATTTTTATGTAAAAACAACATAGATTTGTGATTATTTGGTTTAATATTATGTAGAGCACCAATACAAACACTGGGTTTATTTTATTTTTAAATTATTGCTTTTTGAATCACAATCACAGTGTTGGTCTGAAATTTTAAAAACTTGCTCTAATAGTTCAGCCCTATTTCTACCCTTTTAGTTCTACCACTGAGTATATAATTACAAATGCATGTTGAACAGCTGAGCTTTGTTCAAAAACTTTAGGGAGCAACTACCTCTAAGCTTTCAGGTGTTCAAGTGCTGATTATAGGCTTTTCCAAGTAGAGGAGGTAGTGCTGAATTGCTCCATGATTATGGGGATTTTTGTATAAAAATGTTCATGAACATGTATGTGTACATATTCAAATTTGCCACAAACTATCAGAATTTGGTGGCTTAAATAAACCAGAAATATGGCTATAAACCTTCAAAATTCCATATTAGCCAAACCTAATGTGGAAGTTTCAAATTACAGTTTCTCTTTCAGTACTTTCACTTTCTATGTATGTTTTGACTCAAGTATAGTTCAGTACAACTGTTACTGTACCAGAGTGCACATTGCTCTTCACAAGCACTGCAGCACACAGGCCAATTTAGAGGCAATGAGTAAGGGAAACAAGGTTTGTGGAATCAGTGATTGTCAGCAGATCCAATCTCCCTCCACTTTCCCCCACACATGGCCTTGGCCCATTTAGATATGAAAATGTTGGGTGAAGAAAAACTGCTCATCATGCACATCATTTGTTCAATTAATGAGACCCATTTTTTTCTCTCTGTCCTTATTGTTACATTGCATTGAAAATATACTGTACCAATGTACCCGTGTTCAGTTGAAATAATATATTGTACATTTCTGTGTTCTATTCTTGTACTAGACTGTTAGCAGTTTAGTATACTTTTCATCCCTGTCTTTTTATGTCTTTTTATGTCTTTTTTTTAGTAAACTGCAGAGTAACGTGGCCCGGCCTGTGACCAAGCGCACACGGGCAGAGGAGGTCATGCACCTGGCTGTGGTGGCCTGTGGGAATCGTCTGGACGAGACCCTCACCATGGTCAAATCAGCCGTCTTGTTCAGCCTCAAGGGGATCAAGTTTCACATTTTTGCTGAGGACCCTTTGGCCCCACAGTTTAAAGAAAGGGTAAGAATCCTGCTGTGGCCTGATGCCCAAATGTATATGTAATGTCTTTTTGGTTTATTTTCTACGTATACTTCTTTAGTGAGTCCTCTGACTTCTGATTTGATTCACCGCATGTTAAACATTCCCCCTCTCTTTGTTATAGATGATATCAAGATCAGAGCGGTTTTAACTCTGCCTCTCTGACTCACTCTAGTACAGACATATAACCCTTTTATCTCAAGTCTGGGGCGTAATATATCACCAAGACACCCTGCTTTTTCTCCAGTACCGTGTACCACTTCAAAGTCACCTTTACAGAGGTGCCTGGCATGACTTTGATTAGTTCCACTGATATTGTAACTAACAGTCTATTAACATCACTTCAACTAATGGACCTTAAACAGCACCTAAAGCACCTTAAACAGTTTTAAATCCGAACCCTAAATCTGTGAGCTTGCCTTCATGTGAGCAGTGAATTATTGACATGTGTTGAAAATCCCCTTGTGGAAGACAGGGAGTCGTGGTAGTCAAGGCCTAGATAATAGGGCACATATGCTGGGTATGTACAGCAAGGAGCTTATGTCCAGCCACAGTGTTAAGAGACATGGTGTATGTGTGTTGAGGGAGTTAGAGAGGTTGTCCATAATCTCCTTTTGATTTTTTGGTCCTCGTCAGCACAAACCCTGCCAATTGCTTGCAGCGCTCTCACTCTTTTCAGGGCCAAACTATTAAACTGATGATTATGGTGGGACTCGGCGCCTAACAGGTCGGATAAGACAGGCTTCAGCGATACACTGTAGACTTAAAGAGGGTGCCTTCCCTTCCCTTGTTTAGACTATAGCTTTTTAATAAAACAACAGCTGGCGGCTGCATGTGTTCCACATAGCACCACGAGACATGACTTCATTGTTTTAAATGGACGTCTTTACTGCCCATTTTATGTTGATAAGTCTGTGAAACGAGAAAGAGAGATTAAGCTTTCAGAATAATGATTGTTTATAATGGATCTTTCTCACACACTTTTCCTTACTCAACCCTTTAAGAAGTCCTTTAGACACTTCCTCTGTGTAAAATGTAATGTGTTGCTTTACTTCCAGCTGAACCAGTGGCCTCGCTCCGTCTCAGCCAAGTTCCAGTACAGTATCTACCCCATCACCTTCTCTGTGGGGAACGCTGACGAATGGAAGAAGCTCTTCAAGCCCTGTGCTGCTCAGAGACTCTTCCTCCCTGTAAGGCTGCAGCGTCTTATCTTCTCTCATATCCCCACCATGCATAATGTCATTAACCAGTGTTAAGAAAAAGTGTCATTAATCCATTTCATTTCTACTTAAACAGCATTTTCCTACCCTATGTTTCATCCCAATGCATGGTTCTAATTAATTACCTGTGTGATTATTGATGATTTCACACCTTTTCTGCAGCATTTACTTAACAAATAAGCAGTCTCCAGAGACTGAATCCAGTAATTTCATCAAGTGAAGGCTGTGCTTGGTTATTGATTTTCTTTTTCTGCTGGTGTTCATTGAAATAACAGCCAGCTTACTTAACCATGTAATGAACATATTGCAGGTCAGACAGATCCATAGTTTTCTCTCGCTGCAAGGCAAACAATCAACGTTCACTATCGACGTTATTAGGAATACCTTTTGAGAACCTCGTAGGAGTCTTTCTGTCTCTACAATAGTCTGAATTGTGTAAGGGCTGGATTGGTCTGCTCTGATTCAGTACCATCACGTACTTCCATAGATGTTTTGGCAGTGAATGCTGCAAAAATCTAAACCCAGCTGTTCTTAAAAGTGGTCTGTTACACTCCTTTTACACCAAGCTCTCAGCCTGGCTTGGAAGTGGGCTGAGTCAACTCAAAACTAGATCAAACCTGCACATACAGTACATTGTCAAAATTGTTTGACATCTACTGTAGGCCTTTTCCTCTATGGGAACTTAACGGCCTGTAACTTAAGGTGTTGTAGTCATTGTCATGGGTTCTGCTTTCGTTTCCACAGCCAACTTGTCCCGAGGGACACAACTGGCTCTGGAGGGCTGGTCTGGTGCCGGTCTCATTCACTCTCTGCCCCTCTCTGTCCCCCTACTACTGTGGGTGGGGTCCATTCATTATTTAATGATACTGACGTTTAAAAGTCATATGTAAACGTGAAAGATACACAACAATATATTAGCGCCACTTAATCCGTCGTTGTCTGTCCCACAGCTGTACTCACCTACCAAATTACGCATAAATATGAAGATGTTTGACCTGCTATCCAAAGCCGTGTCACCTGTAACCAAAAGTTTCCAGTTTGTGAAACTCAGTGGCACAAGGCAGAACCTAGTACTAAAATCTTACAGGTTCTTAAAAGTTCAGGTTATGGGAAGCTCCAAGTTAAGTTCCCGTTGGAGAAAAATGCCCATAGGTTACAGCGTTGACCAAAAAGCCTGACCTGAAAACCATGTAACTTTCCAATCAAACTGTTCTGAACAGAAAGGAACTAACAGCTTTCTGTATTGTTTAATTGACGACACAAAGCTATAGTGTTCTACCTTAATCATTTTCGGTGGGTTTTATAATACTCACCACACAATAGATATATGATGATGATTATTCATGACCCACGGGCAGCACGGTTATAGATAATGGATGGATGATTTATTCATTTATGGATACAAGCTTTAAGAGAAAACTTTGATCCTAATTATGTGGACATCCAGTGTATTTTGGTGGTTTATACTCCATTAAGAGTGTAACCACACTTTTTGCAAAGCACCATTCATATTGACAGAGAAATCTGAGAGCCCAGTCCACAGTGGCTATTACTGCATAGCTGTGGATATACACACTTAAAATTAGGTTGTTGAAACTGTGGGTTACTGCTCTGTTTGGGATTGCTGGTATTGATTGCTGCTTTGTCACACACACCAGCGCCCACTCCTCGCTGCTGCCAGCAGCATAATCCAACAAAAACTAACAGTCCATGGTCAAATATACTGCAGCATAGTGATGTGGTGTCTTACTACCACTCAACCCAATCCATAGAGTGCTGCAGGAATGAGTCCTAAAACCTGGAAATGAGTTAGCATTTTTGCACTTCTGGTTCCCTCGTTTCAAAGTCAGTGGGTTTCTTAAATGGGTTTTTGGTTTGATGCCTGAAATAAGGTCTGTGGTTAACACAAGGTTAAGAGATTTTCACGTTCGCTCTTGAGTTTTGAGGCTTTTACGTGTCTTAAAAAAGGTGGTTGCTAACAAGTTGCTAAATGAGACTAGAGAGGTTGTTGGGGACATTAAACGTCTTCACACCGAACACAGAAACTCATCTACTCACTCATCCATCTTTACAGCCTCGTTGTGTTTATACTCGCGCTCTTGCAAACTATTCTAACTCAAACTTTCTGAAAGGCTTTTGTAGAAGAGGTAAGTGCGCAAATTCAAATGACAAGTTAGAAATTAGTGGTGGTGATGTTGAAGTCATGCGACCGTGGTGTAGTTTGTTTATAGCCTAATGTTAGCTTTTTACTTCTGGCGATTGCATTTACACTTCAAAAATCATTAAAGTGGTGTTCATTTGTGAAGATTATCTTGCTGAACAAAACGTCAAAAAAGTATCATAAACCTTTGTTTGCCACAGAGCTTATTTTCTGCAATAATCCAAAATTCAATCCCATTGGCTTTTTGTTTTGGGAACCAGGGCGATGCTAACTTCCGGGTTGGCCTACAAAAATACGTCATCCCTGCAGCACTGTATTGGCTTTAAGTGGTTCTGTCTTTATTGACCCTGCACCTCAGACTTTGTCATCCCAGTTAGCAGTGTTGCAACTCTGCCATAGAGACAGCCTGAACCTCTGCCTGTCTGTGTTGCATATTCTAAATGGCATATTGTGACTGGTACAGGTACACTTGACAGCATGTGCTATATAGTGAAGTAATACATAATGTACTTTGTCCATATACTACTGGGAAGTCACTTTGGCTGTCTGAAATATAGTTTAAACTCTCAAAGTTTCTCAGCTCTGAAGTCTTGCTGGTGGTGGAGAGTAAAAACCAAATCTTATCTCAGCCAAACTCGCCCTGTAATTCTTCTGCCATGCATTGACAGCACAATTCATCAGTGGATAAAGGAAGTAATTATCTCATCTATAACTCATCTTATTGTTCTTAGCAGACAGTGGAAGTCAGCATTTTCTCCTCCCACTGTAGCCCAAAACTTCGATGTTTGATTATCTAAGATGCTCTTCCACATATCACCTGTCTTGATACTGACTTATTACTTTCATCTTAGGTTGTCAACTCTTTCTGAGTTATTGGAACTGGGGAAATTGTCTAATGTTGAACTATATTCGAAGTCCCTTAAATCACACTTTTTCCACACTCAAACATTTAGTTGATCTGATAATGGACTGAACTTCTTGATGCTGTCTGCATGGTTTATAGTTCTGTTTTATTAATATTAGAGGTGCACCGATATGGAATTTCACGGCCAATAACGATACCTAATCATTTTTATTGTGGCCAGTACCAATACGATAAACAATAATATCAATCTGCAAAAATGTGAAGAGAAAAATAGATATATACTTTTAGACAAGACAAGTTTATTTTTTTAATACAACACCAACATTTAGAGAGCCTTCGCCATCCCTTGAATAAAGAATACATTCATTTATTGTAAACTTGTTTGTAATAACCTTAGTTTATTTTTCAATATGTACACTAATATTAATATTATACCATATCTCCTTATTGACAAGCATGTATTGTTACCATGTTACCAGAACTATTAGAATAAACTTGTACTGATTCATGGTTAAGCCGGGTTCAGCTAATCTTGAGACATGTAGCTAACCGTTACGTACAATTAGCACTCGATTTTAGCTCGTTCAAAACAATTCGCTATTAACATAACGACCTCTGTATGGCTGTAACATATCGGCTGCGAGGCAGGAGTGTGTGTGTGTGTGTGTGTGTGTGTGTGTGTCCACTGAGAACCAGGTTCGAGTGGCGTCCCTAGTCTGCAGCCAAGACTCCGCGTTATCAGCTGAAATTCCATTATCGGAACAATAACAATTTAATTTTATTACTTATTGGCCAATAATATATCATAATATATATATGTATAATTCTATACATATAATTTAACTGTTTAAGCTACATTTTTCACCAAGCTAGCTGTCGGCCCACCACTGTGGTCCAGACTGAGATATCTCAACAACTATTGAAAGGACTTCCATGAAATTTTGTACAGACATTCATGGTCCTCAGAGGATGGATCCTACTGACTATGGTGATCCCCTGACTTTTTCTCAAGTACCACTGCACTGTGCCTAAGTACAGCCTCACAGAGCTGCTATCATGGCTTTAGAATATTACTTTTGTAAAAATACTGAAACTGCAGGGTTTGTTTGATGTTCAATCCCACTTTTCCCCACTGAGACATTTAGTTGAACTGATCTGAACCGAACCTCTTGATGCTTTCTGCATATTTTATAGTTATGTTTTATTAATATGCGAGTCGCTGTTTGGGAGAGCAAGCTGTTTGTGCAAAAGGGGAGGTGCACCTTAAATGGTAGAAAGTGTAGTAGGACACAATGAGAAAATAATGTATTTTTCCATGTAAAAAGTATTTGAGACCAACAGCAGGTTAACACTTTCACGATTTTTATTTATTTCACTTATTTTTTGAGTATTGTGTAATCATATGCCCATTCTAGTTCTAGTTTAGATGAAAGATTGAGGTCATAAGTATTCTAATGATGACTGTAATTGTGTCCTTCCAGGTCATCCTGAAAGACGTGGACTCGTTACTCTACGTAGACACTGATGTGCTGTTCTTGCGGCCCATGGATGATATCTGGAGTCTCCTCAAGTCCTTCAACAGCACCCAGCTGGCAGCAATGGCTCCGGAGCATGAGGTCCCAAAGATTGGATGGTACAGCCGCTTTGCACGCCACCCTTTCTATGGAGTCACAGGGGTCAACTCTGGTGTCATGCTGATGAATCTCACAAGGATCCGCAGCACAATGTTCAAAGTAAGGTCAAAACATAGTCATATTTCCTCACACTTTGATCAGTAGAAAGCTTAAGTGAGCTGTGATTTCCCTTTTGCATTCTGAAGGGTTTTTTTCTATGAGCTCAAGTCACAGGCAGAGTGCTCTGAGTGGGCTGTGATTGAGGCTTTCTGATTACCACGCTAGCATCACAGACTTCTGCCCTCAGAACTCAATTTAGCAGCTCTTAATACTGCCAGCACATTGCAAATGGAAGTGTGAATGTAAATGTGCTCCTCCTTTGATGCTGTGTTTTTGTAAAAGAGGCTGCTCTTGAGCTGCTTGCGAATGATTGTTGTTGTTATGTTGGTATTTCAGAACAGTATGATCCCCAGTGGCCTGTCATGGGAGGATCTTCTACATCCACTCTATCAGAAGTTCAAGAACCACATCACCTGGGGAGACCAGGACCTCCTCAACATTATCTTCCACGACAACCCAGGTTCGGACCTTTTTACTGGTGTACATGTATGATCATAGAACATATTATTATCACACTGAAAGCACATTATGTGCCCCCAGAATCGAATATCAAACTGTGTAAATGAGTCCATTTTGAATTACTTGTCCGCACACTTTCAACACAGCAGTTTCACATTATCAACATGGTCACATAAATTGTGTACATAATGAATCTGGATCAGTAAACACATGAGGCTGTGGCTTAAGGCAACAGCAGACTGAGTTCCAGCTGCAGCAGCCAGATGTGGGCAATAAGTGCTCAGAGCCATCACTAGAGCTGGCATCGCCGGTGTTTGCTTGAAAACACAGTCAATGAAGTGCTTGTTTTGCATGGTACGGCTTTGAGGTCTCTGCCATCTCTAGAGAAACATTCAAGTTAGTTCATAAGCATTGTTCTGACCTCTTTTTGCTTGTTCTGCAATCAGAACTTCTAAAGAATGTGATCTCTCTTCGGATCAGGACTTGATGGAGTTTAATGCTGTGTTCCCACCAAAAGTGAAGCACATTTTTGCCTTGTGTTACTCGTGCAAGTTTGACTGCGGGATCATTTGTGAACAAATAAATGTAACACGCAAATATTCGCCCTTCTGGGTTCATAACATCATCTGGAGGCGCACACAGCTCGGTGAATTTCACCGCCTTCTCCAGGAATGGCGTCTGGATGACAGCCGCTTCCAGCTCTACTTGAGGCTGACCAGTGCCCAGTTTGATCGGTGCCAAGATTTACTACTACAGCAGTATAAACCAAAAATAAACAGATTTTGCAGATTTAATTGCAATAAATGGATCAAAAGGCTGCCGAAATAACTACATCATGATGCCGATTTGTAAAAAGTCTGAGTTCATGCTTTGTCATGTCTGTCCGCAAGACAACAAGAAAATAACTTTTAAAATGCTTGTTTTCTAAATGGAGGTCAGGCCTAGTGACTTGGTTCGTAGTAAAGTACGATAGCTGCAATCAAGTAAGAGATATATATTTTCAGAACTTACCAGGTAGTCCAACTTCCTCATTTATTTCTCTCTAAACAATCTTGTTTTGTCCGGTCTCTGTATAAAAATGAAGTAGTACCATAGAGCTCTGGATGCCCACAGGCGGCTATTTTCTCCTCCATTTCTGATTAAACGTCAGGTGTTTGATGATGTCAGGAGGAGAATCAAAGGCTGATAGGCTTTCGCGACACAGCGTCACGCAAATTTATTGTTGAAAAATTCCAATTTGCGTCATTTGCGTCTATTCGCGTCTTTGCATTGACTTTGTATGTCATCTCACCATGGCAAAAATACAATTCGCTTTTGGTGTGAACACACCATAAGGGGAATCAAATGGACCTGGCATTCAGAGGAATGTGGTTTTTAAGTAAAAATGAAAAAAGAAAAACAGCTGTATATTTGTATATTATTTTTAACTTTTTTATCCTGGTACTATACATCCCATATAAGGACCAGAGCTTATTAAATATACTACTGTATATAATATATCACTAGAATGGGTTTAAATGCACAAATATGTATCAACATCTGTGCTTCTTTTTATATGTGATGTTCATACATGCAGCATGTACACATTCCCACCTTGCAGCTGTAGTGTAGTAACCATCAGCCATCGAGCTGCTGTACTGGAGCAGTTGGAGGTTGATTGCTTTGCTCCAGCGTACCTTACAGTTTAAAGAATTTAGTATGTTTTCAGAGGTCTTTTTTTGCTGTCTTTGTTTAGGTGCAAATAAATAAATAGATGGGAGGAGAGAAACAGTCAAAATGGCACACAAGGGTAGTGACATTTTCCCAACTCTGTCCCCAACCAGTCCATCTTCCCTCCTTTATTCTTTTTTCTTTATATTGTTTGCATTGTTTATGTGTGGGACACAAGCCCTCTGGAACAGAACTGGGCTGTGTGGCAAAAATTGCCACAGTCACAGCTGCATATCACATGACATCCATTTTGACATCCAATTTCTTTTGCCATACACATCCATTCCTTTGAAAAACATTTCCTGAACGTCACTCTCATTCAAGACTTTTATTTTCTTATCACATTTTGACCCATTAAGTGCAATATACTCGATATTCAAAAACCACCAGTCTGATAAGCACTTTATTTTTGGGTTATTCATGTGTGTGGCCAGTTGGCCAGGTGAAGCCAGACAAAGACAAAAACACATCAGCCTTTGAATGCAGAAACCATAAAAACCTGCCAGGTATATGCTGGGTGAGGAACTTTCTTTAGAATGAATAGGGCTCTACCCTGGAACACTGCGTCCATATCGATACATCCATAGTGGGACAACATATCATCCATTTTTCACTCTTGCAGGCTGCATATTCAGTTTGTGTATGTATGTATATGTATATATATATGTGGGTATTTTTTGGCGCAAACCACATTTAAGTTAAACGTGTTTTTTGAGCTGTAAACTAAATGATATGAGTGTACTGTGATGAAACACATCACTGCTCAGCCCTGAACCTGCGAGACCAATGCAGAGGTAGAGTCAACCAGCTGGGACCTGTCTACGTCATGAAATTTATATAAAAAAAACACTCTAATCAGTGTCAGTCAGTCTCCCCCATGTCTCCTGACCCACACACACTACGTAGCCACGAGGCCACGCCCCCTACAGTCGTTGTTCCCTCACTCGTTGCATTTTTTTATTTGCTGGGAGAGAGGGTTCTAGCAGAATCTGAGGGTGGAGTTACACTTTACGTTCTCCATCCACATTTTTTCTAGAGGCCCTGGGGAATCAAACTAGCAATCTACCAGTCACAAACCTGCCCTTTGAAACCTTCGTGAGTTACTGTCGTCACTGTGTCCTAGCATCGTATTTACATGAGATACAGCATTTGATTGCTTGTGTGTGTTTTTTTTTCAGAGTGTCTCTTCATCTTTCCCTGCCAGTGGAACTACAGGCCAGATCACTGTATGTACGGGAGTAACTGTAAAGGGGCTGAAGAGGAGGGTGTGTCCATCCTCCATGGCAACCGTGGAGTGTATCACGATGACAAGCAGCCAGCGTTCAAAGTAGTCTATGATGCAATACGTGATGTAAGTAGGATATTCAAGTTTTACTGACACAATGTGTTATTGATGAATAGCGGCCTCTGTTGAAACTGCACATACGCTGCGAGGAGGTTGATCACTCAATAATAAAACTTTAATGAACTATTAGTTTCGGTGAAAATAATATAGTTTGTAATAAATTATATATATACACACACACACACATATATTTTGATTACGACACTTTCACCACCACCACTACAAATATTACACTACACTTGTATAATAAAAAATGTTAATTCCTATTCCCAATTCATTTCCATAAGTTATTAACACCTAATTAGCTGAGATGGGAAACAGCAGAAAAGTTTTAATTCAGGTGTGTTTATGACACTAGTTTTTAGTTTATTGACATGACATGAACATAAACAAACAAACAAACATCTCAGTGAGATACCGATATTAGATTTATCCCAAAAGAGTGGCTGGAAAAAATAGAGCATTTCACAGCAGACATTTTGACATGTTATAGTTGTGTTGTTATTAATTATGTTATTAATGATGGCTGCATTCCATTTAGGTGTGTTAGTTCCAGGGCCCTGGTATTATCCATTGTTAAAGTTATTAGTTACACTTGCTATAGCACATCAAAATATCTGCTGTACACAAATCTACTGAGGATGTGTATTGGAAATGTAATATAATAAATAGTATTATACGTATATCATATATTATTATTTGAGTAATAGGCCCAACTTAGTATATAACTGGCATTGATTTGTTAATGATTTATTAAATCAAAGGCTAAGTTATTTAGAGTAATTATGAGTATTATGTGGCTACAATGGATGCAGCTAAGCACTGTCTATTCTACACATACCCATAATATAGTCTGACATGTTTAGTGTAGCTTAGCACAAAGACTGGAAATATGCAAAGAAGCATATTTCTGTATTTTCTTTTAATGTCTTCAGTTCAGAAAAAGAGCAGCTTTGAATATTTTCTCTGTGATACAAATTCTCTCTTGCTTGCATTAAACAATCTGGGTCAGTTTTTAAATTTAGAAATTTGTTTTCTCCGACAGCAGAGTCAGTTCCCCCCTGCTCTGCCGAGATAAGCCTCTTAAAGACGAGCTGGGTCGTAATTTATGATTAATACAGAACACCACCACCTCACCCCACCCCTGCTGACAGAATTTGTAAATACCATTTAGTCTGTGATATGTTCCATTAAAAAAAACGATCAAACTGAAATAGCTTTTGGATCAGAACTGACACAGGACAATGTCTCTGTTCCTGCAGTTTCCCTTTGAGGACAACATGTTCCAGTCGCTGTTCTACCCCATCCAGACCAAGTTCCTGGACACAGTCAACACCCTGTGCGGCCGGATTCCTCAAGTCTTCCTCAAGCAGATAGAAAAGACCATGAGGAAGGTGTTTGAGGAGAAAGTGGTCCGACATGTCAGACCGCACAAATGACTGATTGAGAAATTGACTCATTTGTTTATCTGACAACACCAAGGACCATCTTTCTGTGGATTATGTGTGATACCAGCGTCTCCCAGATTGAATTGTCAGCTCTATGTTTGCAGTGTATTCAACACATAACACTTCCTGGAATGGTCTTACAAACACTATGATCCTGTAGTGATGGGATGGGTAATAAGCCTATGTATACAGAGAAGCATACAGTGCTGGTCAGTGATGCGTAGAATAGGTTTTGCCTTATTGCTGTCTTAAACTTTTCACATCCCAGTTACATACAGTGATGAAATGAATGTTGAAAAGATACAGTGAAAAAAAAAAGACTGCATGAATTCTTTTTTTGTCAAGAAATATGAAAGTATCAGCTCTTCATCTCAAGTGTAGGCTAAAAGCAAAAATTAAGGCATACTGTATGTGTGTCAACCGAGCATTTAACAAATCTGCCTTTATTTTTCCTCGTGAACATGGTATACACTAAACAAAGTCAACTTCGGACTTTGCTACTTGAAGTTGTAGATTCATAAACCACTCCTCTAAAATCATGTGAATGTTTTACCAGCAAATAACTTGAAATGTGAGCCTGTGTGAATGAGAAGAGTTTGTTCTGCAGTTGCCAAATGCCACTGACAGTATTAAATACAGCACAACAGAGGAAATATGGACTTTTATGTTACATACCGAATGTTAAAATGCACTTTCAGAATGATGATGATCACATGCTACACTGTCCGAGTGAATCAAAACCAAAAGTGCTAGCATTTAAAAATAGTAACATACTACAGCTGATTACAGTTGCAGTCAAAATGATTCAACCATGCTGAGTATGTAAGGGTTTACACATTAAAGGTTTTCTGAAGAATTTGAGTGACATAATCAAATTGATAATGTAAATGTGTAACGTAATCTTTCTGAGTACAGGATTTTTATGTAATACAGGCCTGCCATAATTATTAAACCCCTGACCTGATGAAGGCAGGAACAACAGTATCAATACAGACTATAAGAAGAACACTAAACAAGCAAGGACAGAAACCTCGCCACACTCCATTCTTGACCAAAAAGCATATCAAAAGTCAACTTGAATATGCAAGAAAAAATGTGGATAGGCCTGTAGAGTTCTGTTAGTCTGTCTTATGGAGTGATGAGCCTAAACTGGAAGTGTCTGGACCCATGGATCAGCGGGATGTCTGGTGTAAGGGGGGCAAGGCCTATGGCAAGGAGAACACCATCCCAACAGTCACGCATGGAGGTGGTTCGGTCCTGTTGTGAGGGTGTTTTGCTGCTGTAGGAACTGGTAAACTTTACTGTGTGACTGGCATCATGGATTCTTTGAAATACCAGGCCATTTTGAAGAAGAATGTGATGCCCGCACTGCGTAAATTGAGGCTTGGTAATCATAGGACAAGGATCCCAAGCATACTTCCAAGTAGAGCAAAGCTTGGTTCAGGAATCATTCCCTGAGTGTCCTTGAGTGGCCATCTCAGTCTCCGAATTTGAATCCTATTGAAAATCTTTGGGGGATTTAAAGAAAGCAGTGGCAGCACAGAAACCAAAGAATATTAGTGAGCTGGAAGCTTTTGCGCATGAGGAATGGGCTAAAAATCCAAAAGAGAGGTGTCAAAAGCTTGTGAGAAACTATCGGAAACATTTAGTAGAGGCCATAAAGGTCAAAGAATGCTCGACAAAATATTGACTTTGGGGTTTTATAATTTGGCTTATGGGCCTTTTTGAGAATATTTTATTTATCTTTAGTACTATTAGTGAGCTCCACATTATGTTCTCAAATATCACTCATTATTAAACTTTCTTTGACTCTTTACCAAGGCTTTAGTTGATATGTTTTCACTGAATTTTATTCACATCACTAGAGTGTCTTTCCAGGTTAAGCGGGTTGAATAATTTTGATTGCAACTGTATGTGCCATATAAATATTCATGTCTGCCATGTTTACTAGTACAAGATCATGAGTGGTATAGACGTGTCTGTTTGAGACGGTATCTTAGTTTGTAATATGATACGGTCTGTTGTGAGCACATGGGTCATATGTTTTAGCAGCAGTACTTTCAATGTGGTGTAATGATCTAAATATATCATTCAGACTGGAAACTGAAAATGGCTGTATAGTCAACATGTGTTTCTAAATAAATCAATGCAATGTAATGAGGCTCATTTACATATATATGCAATTTATGGGGATTGAAAAATACCAAAGCAATACAAATGGATGAAATGCATTCTTCTAAGAAGTGTATATTAATTATGCAGTGAGGTAAAACACATTTTAGGTACACTCTGTTGATGCCTGACTAATAGTAGAGGTAACTGCTGCATCACAACACTAAAGATTTGCGTTGACACAAGCTTCTACATTTATATTTAGTTTGGTTTGATAACATAATAATGTGCTAGTTGTTTTGAAACTGGACTTTGACTTAACTTAGCAATGGCTGATAGTAGTTTATTTTAAAAATATATTTAAAGTCTTGTTTGTTTTAAGATATTTTAATGTTTGAAGGAAAAGATAACAGGTTGGGAGTCCCCTAATTCTGTCCTTAAAGGGTTTCAAAACAATTTAGTCTTTTAAAACCAGTTTCAGTTCCTGAATCCATGTCAGGGGCCTTGGGAACAGCAAATTAGCAAAAACAATAAGACAGACTTAAGAGCAAGCTCTTAGCAAAACATAACAGTACAGTGAAGTACAGTATATTGGCTGTAATATTAAATTAAAAATGCAAAGCCAATTCACTTCTGTGTACAAATAATGCTCTTATTTCTCTATCAGTGTTTGGATAATACAGAGCACTGGGCAATATTGTCACTCTGTTATTAGCTGCTGTTTAACACTCTGTAAGGACAAACATTTGTTCAGTTGCACAATAATATTCAAGGTTATAACTTCTTAATTTTTAATCAAATAAGTACATGTTTGTAGTGAGAAAAACACATCTAAGATAGGCCTACACAATAACATAATACATAATTAACGATTTTCCAGACCTGCTGACAAAAACTATATAAATGGCCCTGTTCTAAAGAGGAAATTGTGTTGCCTGTATAAGATAAAATAAGATTTCTGATTGTCTAAACGTGTTCCACAAAAACACAAAGCCCATAAGTTTGAACATGTGGATTTGTGTGTATGTGTGTGTGTTTTAAACAAATTCACATTATCAGGTAGGCAGATGTAAGAGGGAGCACAGACGTGTACAGATGTGTCAACATGCATAGTATATCTATAGATCAAATAACAATGGTTTATTGCCATATTACTTGTATTCCTATTTCATTATAGCTCATAATTGATGTATTGCTATATTATTTATTTTATTTGGTTATTATCTTTTTTTTTTTTTTTATTGTATAGGTAATTATTCCATGTGGCTCTTTTGCTCTTCTCAGTGCCTCGTCTGTTGCTGAGCAGGCAGTGACCTCACGGCGCCATATTAAAATGCTCCCTCCTCTTTGCCTGTGAGATCGTAGCTTAGCAGCAGCTAGCCGCCAGTCTGCTTTTTACATCCACAAGACTGACAGAGGGCAACGACGTGATGGAAATTGACTCGCTTCAAGAGGCGCTCAGAGGTCATTTCAGTTTATTTCGATACTTCTTGTGTTCATTAAGACCATGTGTTATACGCGTGCTTTCTTAATTGTTAAATAATAAAAAGAAACCGATTGTATCTCACAAGCTAATGTTGCTAGCTAGCTGCTACTCAGAACTAGCTAACGCTAACATTACAAGCGGTTTCACGGAAATGGTTTAGCTGTCTGTCCAATTCATTAGCCAAGCAAGAAAGCTGACTAAAATATGATGCTTTTCTTTATCCGTAACTTACTTCCGAACGTATATGCATTTGGTTTCAGTATTTGACAACTTGCTGACATATATTTTTGGCTGAAATGAAGTAACTGGCCAGTGTCACCGGCAGACTGCTTGCCGGCTACGCTGTTGCGGCTAACTTGACATTCTAGCCAGTGCGCTCAACTTAAGCTAGTTATAGCTAGCAAGCGACCTAGCTAGACAGATAGCGTCCAGTAGCCCGTTACGTTATGTAAATAGCCAGTGTTAATTAGACAATGTGATCGTCTTCAGTCAAAGTGTCGTCGGAGACCTGCTAACGAGCTTGATTTAGTTGGCTAAAGTAGGTAATCACTGCAGGTAGCCAAAACATCCATGCTTTATAGCAGCTTTATCAAAACTGTAGGTTAAGCTAGGCTAGGCTACGTTTAATAAAAAGCCTGTTCTCTGTTCAGGCGAGTACATAATGTCAATGTATGTTTATTCACCCCGTGGTTTATTTTCTCTCCTCAGATTTTGATAAGACGGCAAAGAAGGAGGCAGCTCCTCTTCTGGAACAGTTTCTATGTCACATTGCCAAGACCGGAGAGACCTTGTAAGTGAACATTGCAGGCCTGATAAATCCCCCCCTCCTTACTACAACACACACAAACACACATTTCATTATTTATTTTACGAATTTTTAAACTGACTATACATGTATTTACACATTTGTATAGATGTGCAGTCCAGGAATATTTTTTATACAGAGTTTACAAAATTATTTTTTTCTTAGTTTGTTGTGCAATTTTGATGTAAGTGTAACTGTATTCTCTTGTCTCTTCTTAAATAAAACGTTGCCATAGTATTTATATAGTCACCAACCATATTATGCGTTTGTCCAATTTTCACAGTTTTTCCTCTATTCTAATGTGTTATGTCAAATGTGTTTAGCCTTATTCTGCTTACTATTTTCTTCTAGGGTTCAATGGTCTCAATTTAAGAACTACTTCCTGTTTAAATTGGAGAAGGTGATGGATGACTTTAAAGCTTCAGCACCCGAGCAAAGAGGTCCTGCAAATCCCAACGTGGAGTCAATTCCATTTGAAGATATGAAGGAGAGAATCCTGAAGATTGTGAAGGGATACAATGGGTAGGTGCCCAGCTAAAGTAGTATATTTCTATTCGACAGTGATAGTGGCAGGCTGACTGGATGGATGGATAAGCCAAATTGAGCATGTCTGGTTCCCCATGACCAACACACGCCATGGCAGGTGTTCTCTAGCTCACCCTCACCACTCCCAATTTACTCTGTAGTGCAGGGTTAGGGTTATAGTTGTACTATATTTACCCCATTTTATTTGAATGTCCGAATTCTTAGTGTGAAATGTATCCCCTACATAGTGCCCTCCAAAATTCCCACAGTGGGAACCACTAACAATCCTACAATACGATGCATATGTATGCATGCATTTACAGTTCACTCTTCATCTTGCTTCAAAAAAACACATTTTTCTCCCGGGTAAGACATGATTGTGAGCGTACTCGCATCCATCTCGGTATTAGACTTGTTGATGCACAGACCGAAGACCCACTGCAAGAGAACGGGACCCTACCTAGACCCAGTAAGACTAAATATAGTTTGGACCCAGCTCAACTCGGGTCCGGTCTCGGTTACTAGGAACCGAGCGTACCCATGACAACCTTTACATCCAGTACAAACAGGTAAAAGTGTAAGGTGTAGTGTAAGGGATCACAAATGTTGGAGAAAGGTGGATGGACAGTAATTTACTCTGTTGAAGTAATAGAGCCAAAACGATTAGTTAATTAGTTGCTAGACAGAAAATTTCTCAGCAACAGGTTTGACAATCGATTGATCGTTGCAAAAAATTCCCTGCTTCTCCAAAGTGAGAATTTGCCGCTTTTCTTTGTTATATATGATAGTAAACTGAATGTATTTTAGGTTTTGCAGTGTTGGTTGGACAAAAAGACATTTGAAGATGACGCCTTGGGCTCTGGAAACTTGTGATGGATATTTTTCACCTATTATTTTTTTGACCTTTTTATAGGCTTAGCGATTAATCAAGGAAATAATTGTAAGACTAATTGATGATGAAAATGATCATTAGTAGCCCTATAAAGTAACAGGAATAATTGGGTAATATGTTAACTACCCCAAACACAGTTATTTGACAATTGTCAAGTCATCATGCAACAGTAATATACTTTATATTTTTCCCTTTCTAGTGATGTTCCCATCCCTGAGTACTTACCAAATAAAAGGATGAAACGCAATGTTAGGGCAAATTTTTTTATAGAAGACCACCTGAATGACACATTTTCCACTTATTATATATTGAGTTACTGTTTTTTCTTAATTTTAGAATTCCATTTACGATCCAGCGCTTGTGCGAGCTGCTCACAGAACCCAAGAGGAACTACACAGGCACAGATAAGTTTCTTCGGGGGGTGGAGAAGGTATGTCCTAAGCAGCGTAGCCGTTTAAAAAAAAAAAAAAAAAAAAGTTTTTCTTAAGTTGTTAACCTCCTGACACCTGCTTTCACTCATTTGGGAATTCTTGTTTCCCTCTAGAACGTAATGGTGGTAAGCTGTGTTCACCCAACCTCAGAGTAAGTGTCATGATGTCCAAATGAAACACTTCATAGAATAACTAAAAAATAAAGCTTAATATGAAGTTTGGGGAATTATATTTTCCACTGGATTAAGAGTTTTGTTTTTTGTTTTTCGGAACTTGCTTTTGCAGGAAAAATGGATGCAGTGCTGTCAATAGAGTGAATGGAGTGATGCTTCCTGGGAACACATCTGCTTTTACGGAGAGGTTGTGTTTGGGACAGATTTAGAATAAATTAAATTACAACAGCTAATATTTTTCATTATTGTTAAAATGCTTTTTTTCCTCTCCTTTTTCTTTTTCCTTCTCTTTTTATTAGGAAAGTGAACGGTCCCGGAACTCCCCGGCCGCTGAACCGACCGAAGTTGTCTCTGGCCAACTCACTAGCAGCTAATGGCCTGCCAGACAGCACAGACAACAAAGACCTCAACACAGAGCAAGAAGGCGACAAAGCCTCCAGGTATGTCGGAAGCTATAACGCACCAGAAAATCTATTCTTCATGTTCAACATAAACCCGCTGGAATCACATCTGTATCTCCTGCCTCTTTGTTCGTCAGTGAGGTTTCAGCGTCGGGAGGTTCCCTGGGGAGCTCAGTGAAGAACAAACACCCCGACGCAGAAGAGGACATGGAAGCCGAGCAGCAGGAGGTGAAGAGACTTAAGTTCAGCAAGGACGAGGAGGAAGAGGAGGACGAGGAGGATGAGGAGGAAGAGCAGGAGGTGGACACGCTGAGGCCTTTACATGTCAGCTGCCTCTCAAAAGAGGCAGAAGCCATGGTCCAAGAGGAGGAGGAAGAGGAGAAAGTCGGGTACAGCAAGGAGAATGAAGCCTCCAGCAGTGCTGCTGCAGCTGAAGACCAAGGTAGGGTTTTTTTTTTAAATGTGTCGTGTGTTAATTGGTAGTTGGTTTGTATGTGATGCATTTTGTATTACTGAGGAAACTATGGTATGGGATGTTCAGGCCACACACTCTTAAAAAGTTGAGTTCACACGTAGGTTATGGAAAACGGGGGCAATACTGTAATTGCACTGGCTTTAATGACTGCATATTACACTCCGTTGCCAGTTTATTAGGTGCACATAGCTAAAACGAATGCCGTCTAATACAACAGTTCTGAAATATACCCTACCTTCAGGAAGGTTTTTGTTGAAACATTGAAAAAGTGTTGATTCTTATAAATAAGTATTGCATTATACTGACAGGTGTTTCTATTATTTTGTCCACCCCATTTATATCATTGTGGGTAGGCTAAATAACAGCACTTTTCTGTGTAATGCAATACTGTTCCAAAAAACACTGAACATTAGAACCTTCATGGAGCTAGGATTTATTACAGGACTGTTGTATTAGACTGCACTAGTTTTAGCTAGTGTGTACCTAATAATAAACTGGTGGTGAAAAGGTCGGACCTGTATATCAGTTTTATTCACCATTTCATCTGAAAATCAGATTTGCATATTTCGATTTTTCAGAAGCTCTTCTAATTATTTCCCCAGTTCATAAACACGCATCAAAAACGTTCCCATGGGAGAACCAGCTTGAGCAACATTACTGGAGCTTGTTTGCAGGGGGTTACAGGGAAAATGTGATGAGCCATGCTATCATCTGACAGCGTGCCAGGAAGATTGATGGCGATAACAGTTCATTACCAGTTGTGCTAAAAAATTGTTTTTTATTTTAATGATTACTGCCTATAGATAAGTATATTAGTCTAACTTTTTCCAGAGCACCTGGGCAACTCTGACTGTATGCTAGCATGCCATGGCACGACAGATGGAAATCACTGCTCTAACTCATTGAAATACAGGCACAGTACTTGGAGAAGGTTTCTATAAAACTTCATATGTGCTTTGACTTGGAAAGTGGATTATATTGTGCTGTAAAGTCAGTGCTGACTGTAGACATGTAAGTTCCTTGTTTTTCTTTTTCTGATTTGAATAATAGCATATCATTTTGGTGAACTTTTTGTGTAAAAATGTTTGCACATTTTCCATGAGCAGCTCTTATCAAGCTAACTTTGTTTCTCCCACCTAGTGTTACATTGTTAGATTTGCTGCAAGTGCTCTTAGACATCTCTACAGGCAGTCTAATTGCTGTGTGGTTGACAGCGTTCTAACTAAACAGAAAAAATATCTATCTGGAAAAAGATGCAAGCAATTATACGTTTACTGCCAGTTGTCTTTGTTGTGACTTTATGGCATTTTCAGGTCATTGTGGTGACGTCTCACATGGACAAAATTCCTAGTCGGTGTCTGGCTGTTGCTCTAGAATTTGACTTGCTTAGCTGTGGTTTAGGGCAGGCTCATTCTAACCAGTGCTTTCACTGTTTTAACCTATAGCTGCGTGCTAAAGTTCGGTGCGATTTGCTCTCGAAACAAGCACAAGTTCAGCTGTGACTGTCGTTTTCTCTCCTACTTTGGAAAAATGTTCAAAAGATCAGCAAAGATGTTCAAGTGACAAGTTCAGCTAGCCAGGTTGAGATTACTATCACATTAAAGCCTAATGTGAGCCATCTTCATACTAAGATGTTATATGTTGAGAGGCATATTACTCATTATATTATCCTTGTGCTGTTCTTGAGTTAAAATACTTTTGTAATGTAAATGTAATCTAGGTTCTCTGCAATAATGAAGGGAAACACTGAATCAATTTTGTAAGCTTATGTGAGTGACTGCGACGAGTTCTATTGAATGACAAATTAAGTAGTGGGTGTGATCCTTCTTGAAGTTTTCTCCCTGACGAGAAGGCAAGCAAACCAGTCATTCATCTGTCTTAAATTGGCTGGAAAGATAGAGGGTAATTAATTTCACAGTCTGAAGAGCATGACAAACCATAATCTGTGGTGTTTCAATATGTTTTTCCACTTTTTCACCACAGAACCAACCAGCAGCACCCAGGCCGAGGTGTGTGCAGGCTCAGGTCAGGAGGCTGAGCAGGCTGAGAGGGAGGTGCCGTGCGGCTCCCAGGAGGAGGGTAGTGACATGGATCAGACAGAGCAGCAGGCACCTGCAGGCGTCCTGGAGAGCCCTGAGACCAGCAGGGACAGTGAGGAGAGCAACAGTGACCCAGTCAGCAGCAGCAGCAGCAGCAGCAGTAGCAGCAGTGGTAGCAGCTGTAGCATAGAGGAGAGTGCAGAAGCAGCCAGAGAAGACGTAGCTCTCACTCCCTCCAGCAGTACAACTGAACCTCCTACAGAGGGCGCCATGGAAAGTGCCATCTTGAACACTGGGACCACTGAGGAGCCCATGGAGCAGGACTAGACTGAAGGGCCCCCTTGCAGCCATGTGTGACCATAAACCAGCTTGTCCTTGAATCCAGCTTGACTGTCACTGGGAATGAGGATAACTGCACCTCGTACACAAGACGAATGCCTCGTCCCGCTTTTGGACACTCCTCCAAAATGGTTAACTGGCATTGATGTGGGCGTACAAATAAATTTTCATTTGAAGTTTTTTTTTTTTTTTTTTTTTTAACTGGAATATTTTATTGATCTTATCTTCTGCTTTTAAGTTTCCCTTAAAAGGTGGTTGGTTTCAGCTGCCTTGAGTTTCTTGGCTGGATTTCTTTTTTTGTGGGCAGTGGGGTTGTTCAGATGCTGGGGTGGTCTGGTTCTCTTCTTATGCCATTCACTCCAACCATTTGGACATGACAAGATTGGTAGTCTACTTTTTGTACCCTTTAAGCCCAGTGTACCACGCTACCAGGGTCAGAACAGAGCCTGACCATCCCCTCATTATTTATGAAAATAATGAGCTGCCCGTGCCACCACCATTTCTGTTCCTGACTGAAGCTCATGTAAAAATGTTCTTTAGTGGAGCAATGACCTGAACACAACACCCCATCACCACTATGTTGTTACTCCACCAAGATCCACCAGTCAGTTGAGAACATACATTGTTTTAAAATTAATTTCAACATCCTTGTGAGATGGGACTTTTTTTTTTTTTTCCATTGTGTCCTTATTTTAACCATATTTTTTGCAATGATACACTACCAATCCCACTGAACAATACTATGACATGCTACCTTGTAGAGGCGTCTTCTGTAAAATTATATATTTTGGATGCATAAAACCACCATAATTTATATGATCAATTCAATTCAATGAGTTATTTTGGAGTACGTTTTTGTTTCGTCTGCCAGTTGTAGTTTCCAAAACCAGCTGTAAGTACAAAGATGACTTCTGCTTTCTTTGTATCGTGATGTCACCATGTTGTCTCACCGACCGATATCCAGAGCAGTTTCTGGTTCCAGTTCTACACCTGTTTCTGCAGCTGTACTTTTTGATATTTAGAATTTTAAATTTCTGTAAAGTAGATTTTTGTAGATTGTAATACAGTATGTGTTCACTGCCTTTGTGAAACCATATATTATTGTATAATTTCTGTGTATACTCTGAATGCTTTTGCTTTCAGTGCAGTATTCAGGAACGGCAATAAATGTTAACATTTTTATGCGTGGTGGTCTTGCTTACTTTCACCTAGCATCTCTTTTTTTCTTCTGTTCACTATGTGCATTACTAGTGTATGTACTGTCCCCCTTACACATGCTGGTTACAGCTGGATACAGTACTTCTCAGCTGTGGTCCAACAGATTGCTTTCACAGCAGACATTTTGCCTTGTTATAGCAGGAAAACACAGGTGTAATAAATAGCTTTAATTATGGGTCCAGGGTCCTTGTATAGTTTATGCTGGATCACTGGAATGGCAGCTTGGACAGTTAACGGAGCAGAGCCGTTAATGTCATTAGTTACACCTGTTCTTTTCCTGCTATGACAAGTCAAACTGTCTGCCATGAAAAAGGCAATTTCAGCGTTTCAGTCATTTACGGTCGTTGTAGTGTTTTGGAACTACCTATTTAATGGACTACTATTTTGGAAATTAACTTTTGACCCCAGCTTTAAACCAGCAACACAAACCTCTGCTGTGTCCTAATTCCATACTGCATACTAACTTTAACTACAGTCTACTGTATTGTATTAATGGGTAATCATGCCAGAAGTACGTCAACAGACATCAAACTGCGGCTTCAGCGCACCACTGCCAATTAACAAATCTTAAAGGAAAAGCACAATGTTTTTTCAAAAAATCCAATACTTATTTTGTTTTCTAAGCGTTCTTGACCATCTGCAATTCATTTACAGCTGTTAGTAGCTCCTCTGTTTGCCTTGTCCATTGCATTGTGGGACAGTAGTGTACACCGTCATCATTGGCCCACTCAAAATCAAGTGTTTTGTAGCATGCACACTGACTTTTGGAGTATAGTTTGTCATTTTCCAGTGTGAACAAAATACTCTCTCTGATTAGTTGGCTGCAAGGTGTCTGAGTCCTGAGCAGAAGAAAAGATGTTTCTCAAACATTTTGAGTTGCCATAGCCAGAAAAGCAAAGGCGTAACTAATAACATTAATGATGGCTCTAGTCCATTTAAGATCCCAGAGACCCGTGCCATGTAACTGGCATGCACAATACCAGGATCACGGCAATAACCTGATAATGAAATGCAGCCAATATGAATGTTTACGCCTGTGTTTGACAAGTTATTTTTGCCATATTAATCCTCATGTAATTTGTCTGTAAATTGTTCCCATCAGCTTTGATGTCCATAAGCACATTATTTCTCCAGGAAGCAATTGTGTCACAAAAATGTCACGTGCAGTAAACTTAGGTGACAGGCTTCATTTGTATGTATTTAAAAAGAAAAAAGATTTTATTTTAGGAGTGTCTCTGACTTGTTGCTCTTTATTGTTGCATGTAATGAACCAGCACTACTGTTGTCTTATCCCTCCGTGTCACATGTCAGGGGGCGAAGGGAGCATGACTTGAAAATGATGAAGGTGATGAAGGCAGCCCCTTTAACTTGGGAGATTTTTAGGAGATAGTGAAACAACACAAGATGCGTGTTCTCCTTCTCCTTCTGTAGAGGCTCATCATCTGTTACGGGGCTCTGGTCATAATCAAAATATACAGAGGAGTGTGAACCTTTGCCCATTAAATAAAGACGACCTTATATATCAATTTGTTCAGCAAAGCTCTAAGATATGTTCCTATCGGTTAATTCACAATATCGTCTGTCACTGCTGCCTTTTGACTGCTGAAATTTGCCCTGGCTCCCAGAGGAAATTTAAAAAAAAAAAGTGTATGACTGCATTCATTCCATGTGGCACTGTTTAAACAGTGGGCTTTGAAGACTTGTCTCCAGGGAAACAAATGTCAGGTCAGGAGGGATATTAAAAGCAGCTTGACACCAAATGATTTTTAATCTGACCCTGGCTTTATGAATGGCATATGATATGGACAGAGACGGATGGTTATTTGAAGGTTTCACAGACTTTTTAAGAGACATCAGTGGCCTGCAAAAATGACCAGTTGACTCTTCACACTTTTATAACAGTTAATGCTGTATCTTAGATACTCCTCAGTTCATGTGTCATTACTGCACACAGATTTTGCTTTGGGCCTCAAATTTATATCTTTGCTGTCTTCTGTGTCTGCAGCTGTGGGGAGCAGGATTATATTAGCAGGGGATACAATTTTAGAAAGGTAAATACGCCAGCCTGTTGTTAGATCCACAATGAGAAAAGCTGCATCTCTGGCCTCCCTGAGAAGCAAAAAACCCCCAAACAAATTAAATTGAAAATGAAAGAAAACAAAACACACTGCAGTGTTCTATCTTGAAAGTGCAGCAGCATCACTTTTCTTCTTTTTTTCTGTTATTCAAAACATGTATAAGAAACTATGGATGTTAGTGTTTCTGCTCACACATTTATTTTAAAACCCTGTAGTTCATGTCCTATAAATTGGCTCACTGTTAGTATATAATTATAATAGTGATAGCTGCAGTGGGTAGAGTGAAGCCTTTGATCAAATGAGTCAGTATAATAACTATGAAATTAAACTCCTTCTCATTTCGCTTCTGATCCCCCTGGAGCCTCCTCATGGACCCCTGGGGGCCTCTGGACTACACTTAAAACCCACTGGGCTGCTGTATGTAGTTTGAGTTTCATGCTTAACCACCTGCCTTAAGAGAAGAACTTTTAAATGGATCTGTGGTCAGTAGCAGTGCATACCAAATCAAACTAATTGTCTCGAGTCATCATGTTAAGGGGAAGTAGTTTAGTGTTGGACACACTTGGTGACATCGACAGGATTAAAAGAAGAAATACATCAAGTCTTAAGAAAGTCATTATAACATAGAAGTTACTCTTTTAGCTAAAGTGAGTCGGTTGTGAGATTTGAGCATATTAAGTGGTTCAGCAGGATTGAAAGTTCACAGATGGAGCTGCAGCAGCATCTTTACCACCAGTCATGTCCTCTCTGACGGGGCCAGGTAGCGCCACGCGCAATCTCTGTATAATCCAATAGAGGGTACTGTTTAGTTTCCAAGCCAGACCAAACATGCTTAGCCTGCCCTGAAATCAGAATGCAGACCCAGTCCTCCTGCTGCTTGTGAATGCAGGCTGTGACACATTCAGTATGCCTCCTCATACACTGCCTTGAATTGCCTGAAAAAGCGCACACAGACATCATGACCTCCTTCAGCTCCATCCAGCGCTGTCCACATGATGAACCCTCGCTTGACTAATTTTGTTTCTCCAGGAGAGCACGCTGCCTGTGAATACTTGTGAATGAATATGAGATGACATAACCATCTTTTTCTTTATTGTCCAAATGCCAGTGTTAGTTTCTGCTGCTGCTTGGTTTGACTTGTGACACATTTATCACGCCTCTTCAAAAAAAAACCACAGACATCAGATCAACTCCCACACACAACTCATTTCTCACGGGAGCAAAAGAGGCTTTTATCAGAATGATCTAGAATATGCTGCTTGTAAATACTAGCATCTTAGCTTGTGGTGAATTCCAAGTCACGCAAGTTTTGTTAAGAAAATAAACAAGGTGAGAAACTGATTTTCTCTACATTGCCTAATAGGTTTTTTAGTGTTTCTGTTGGAGAATTTCAGGCACAAGCAGGTCCAGGATCAGATGGGGGATGGTGTCAATGTCAAGTCACATTATTTGGCACGCAGCAGGGTCAAACATTCTGAACTACTCTGACAAAATGGCAAACACCAGCAATGGGTGGGATGCCGCTCAGTGTGTTGGCAGACTAGAAAATTCAGGGGGAAAAAGAATACCAAGCGCGCCTAAAAATGGAGTCAGCAGGGAGGCTCCACCACAGGAGACCTCCAGACAGACTTCACAAGCACTGCTTAGCAAAGTGGGGACAGTGAGAAATACTATCTAATGTTCTGAAATGGTCAGTGAGAAAGGTAGAGATTCAATTATTCCGATGTCCAGGCTCCAGTGGGTTTGAGGAGTGGATTTTTTTTATGCGGCTCAGTGTGGGGACGGCACGCTAAGTGGGCACCGACCTCAGGTGGCTGCTGTTTGAATTTCCACTTTTCTTTCAGAATGGCATCATCACACAGAAAGAGAGGCAGTAAGTGGAAGACTGCTTTGAATTCCCATTTGTGTCATTGCCTATCAGCGTCCTCTTTCAGATCTGCCTCAAGTCCCGTCAAAAGTGCCAAATTCTAAGACATTACACATTACATAAAGTGGTGACATTTATGGTTGGCAATAAAATGCTGGCTGTAAACCTGGCTGGGGAAATCAGGTCAGCGTTAAAAGATATGTACGCAAAAGAACGGCCGTGAGTTTGATTCCTACAGAAGCACTTAACCTTGTGTTTCCAAGACATGCAGGCTTGGTCTCACAGACACATAAAAATACTATACAGTAAACAGGAAACAAGCAGGCGAAACAGATCTAAGACAAGCTTGCAAGGTGTTCCAGCAGCTAGGACCATAAAAAACAAAAGCAGCTTCACCAATTTTTGATTTAACCCTTGGAACAACCTGAAGTTCTGAACTAATTCATTGACTTTCCTGTAGCGCCACCAGCAGGTCACAATTTTCAGGTATGCAGTGAAATATCTCCACATCATCTTGATGGATTGCCACAAAAGTTTGTACAGATATTCATGGTTCCTGGATGATGTATCCCAAAGACTTCTGTGATCCAGACTTTTCCTCTACCACCATGAGATTGACATTTCTGATTTAAAGTAAAATGTCTCAACAACTCTCGGATGAACTGTCATGGAATTTGGTTCAGACATTCATGTTGCCCTCAGGATGAACTGTAATAACATTGGTGATCCCTTAACTTTTCATTTATCGCCATCATCAGGTCAACATTTTAATGTGTGCAATACTTTGATTTATGACCAAATACCTGCAAAGCTAATGACATTCCCATCAACCTCAGCTGCACTTTGTGTTTAGTGCCAATTAGCAAACTGTAGCATGCTAACATGCTAAACTATGATGTGAACAGGGTTAACATTATACCTGCGAAACATCAGCATGGTAGCATTGTCAGTGTGTGGATGTTAGCATTCTGACGTTAACATTTAGCTCAAAGCAATACGATGCCAAAGTACGGTCTCACAGAGGCGCTAGCATGGCTCTAGTGTTGTTTATGAATTTTCAATTAAAATGAGAAATGAACCAAAGAAGATCAATGTATCTCTCTGCCTATTTACAAATGTGTATCAGTAAAGGGCTGTTTTTGTCATGTTGATGACATATCTCAGGAAAATAAGGTCAGAATCAACAATAACTACCTGTGCAATACTTTCCGGGGACAGAGCGGCTAAATGACAACATATTTCCTGTCACAGGAAATTAGCACCAATAACAAAAAATTCTTATTTGTCATTCTGAAGTTGCAGGAAATTGTGTAACATTCAGTTGTTTATGTCTTTAAAGCATTCAACTAGGTAAATGATGGTAGGTTTTCCCCTTTTCTGCCACAGTGTTTTGTACTGCCTCATCTCAACCAACCTACCTCCAGCTCTTTATAAGCATAAATAAGTGTTCCAAGTCATACAATACAGAACATGCTCAATTTCTCAACATTTTCTATGTTTCTGATGCTTACCCAGTGACAAAATTTGAATTATGTTCCTACTAAAATATCCCTCTAAAATAAGAAACATTACCAGTATCCATTAGGTTATAGCCTTTCTGCAAGTTTACTACACCCTAATGAAGTACACTAATTGACTTTACTCACTATGTTGGCATCACAGGTCCTGTCTGTTTCCCCCAGCCACTCTGTCTAATGGGACTGAAGGGTCTTGTTTATAGCAGCCCCATGCTTTTAGAGCCCATTTCCAGAGATGCGACCTGCTCTTTGCGCTGTGTTGTAAAAAGTGTGAATGGGAGACTAATAAAGGTGCAATTAAAGCAATTGTGTGTGTGTGTGTGTGTGTGTGTGTGTGTGTGTGGTGATACTGCTGTTGAGTGGGATTGTATATGTGCATCCTGCAGCTGAGGAGGTGGGTTTGCTCGGATGCTTTATGATGATGATAATGTATTGTTAGGCCACACTGGAGAGGCACAAGGGAGAGTTTCTGTCTGAGCTGCTGCTACCTGTCCAAGCAAATGCTGACATATAGTAAGTTTTCAGGTCAGTGGTTCAAGTATGTCTGACAGTAAAGACATAAATAAATAAGAAACTGACTTGGTTGGTTACTTGAACTCTTTACACTAAATACAATTAGCTTTTATTTATTTGAGCCCCTCAAAACCAGCTTAATGAAGTAGACTCTTTTGAGATGGATGCTTAAGCTGTATTGATTTTACTTTCAGCTGGAAGAACATAAAGTTGAAATGTAGCCTGTGAGAACATGCCATGGATGGTTGAGAACTGCTGCTGTGGGAGGCCAGAAAAATTGTGTCATAAGCACAGTCCATTCACAAGGACAATAGAGCCTGTGTCACATTTAGAGCTGCTTGTTGTATTCTAAATCAATAGGCAGGAAATAAGAGTTACTCACAGAGCCTGTCACACAGCCATGTGAATTACTAGTGATACGTCATGGCACATACATTATAAATGAACAAGCAAGGTGGCGATAGTAAATATTAAAAGGTTGACATCTAAATTGTAAGAATCAAGCATTCCTAAGTATGAACTTCAGCCTTACCTCATGCTCTCCCGGGATATTAATAAATGCTAATGGTCAATAAAAGCCCCAGCAAACTACACACATGCACTTGCACCCAAGTACATACACATTTATTTTGACCACAAATACACACACAGATAGTACATGCCCACATTTCTGTGTTTTAACAGAGTACTTATACACTGTACGAATGTTAGAGGATAATGTTCATTTTATCCAAATCACTGATGATTTTACATAATTGGACTACAGTTTTTCAGTTACGGCTTGTATCATGCTGAGATTTTAATTCCTTACTCCAGTGGTTCTCAAAGTGGAGCCCTTTGGGGGGGATCCTTTAAAAATGAGGAACAGTTTAATTTTACCATCATTTCATTTACCTCATTACATCGTTAACTTGTAGAACTCTCAGATGTGCAAACTGAAATTCAAATGCCAATATAATCCTTAGATTAACTAAAAAGTTTGATATGGTCAGATGAATCATCTAGGGCTCTGAAAGACTTAAAACTGTATGTGTTTTAAACCTAACCTTGGGCTAGAAGGTGGAAATTCCCAACAGCAAAATGTATTTTCCGGCAAAGGCCAGGTTACTGCATCTAAGTCATAAGGAGTGGACGATTTTGCAGCCCTACTTAGTGAATTAAGCTGATGAAATGGGGGCATTTTATGTTACATAATGAGGCTAAAAGTCTAAAGGCTTGCTAACAGCCCATAGAGGCTGCAATGTCCACTGTACCCACAACATAAAACTGCGAGATGGAACCAACAACATGCTAACAATTTAGCCATTCAGATTAGTAGTTTAAAGTATGTCCTAACAGAGAGGCCAAGGGATCATTAAAGGAATTGTTTGATATTTGGGAAATGCGCTTATTCGCTTTCTTGTCAAGGGTTAGATGAGAAGATCAATACCGCTTTCATGTCTTGGCATTAAGTAGTGGAGCTGGAGCCAGGAGGCGATTAGCCTAGCTTAACATAAAGACTGGAAGCAGGGGGAAACATCAGCTAGCTTGGCTCTGTCCAAAGTTCAGAAATATGCCTACCAACACCTCTAAAGCTCACTAATTAACATGTTGTATCTTCTTTTATTAATCCTGTACATAAATAGACATGTAAAAACAACAAGTTGTGGTTTCTATGTCGTGTTACGTGGTGTAACTGTTTCTTGGCGACCAGCGCTATCACCTCCTGGCTCTAGCTTCATACCAGCTCCAGCTCTGAGTGCTATCAATCATCTCATCTATCTCTTGGCAAGAAACCGAATAGGCATATTTCCCAAAATGTCAAACAAAATTTTTATCCTCTTGGAAGTAGAAATGTGCTTAGCAAACTCTATGCCAGTTAGTCTATATCTAAAGCAGAAAGTTTGGCTGAAATTAGTACTGAAGGAATGCTTATGGGATGTCCAAAATGGAGAGGTTTCACCATCTGGGGAGCATGACTTTTGCAATGACTATTTCATTGCAATCTGCTGATTAGATTTCAGTGTTTCTTATTTGTGTGTTTGTATGTTTATGTGTTTTAGTTACACCCACTTGTCCAGCATGGTGCAAGTCACCTCTGAAGATGCACTGTTTTGGTAAAATGGACTTCACTTATTTAGCGCTTTTCAACCTTAACGGTTCACAAAGCGCTTCACAGATTGGTCTCATTCACTCTTTCACACACACATTTACGCACCGATGGCGACGGAGCTGCCATGCAAGGTGCTGGCCTCCATCGGGAGTAACTTAGGTCTTGCACAAGGACACTTCGACATGTAGACAGGAACCGCCAAACCTGGGATTAATGGACGACCCGCCCTACCTCCTAAGCCACAGCTGCCCTTCCAAGAAGGATGCCAGGAAGTTCAAGAGCCTGTTTATAGCATCTTTACATCTTTAAGAATCATTATTTGGGTCTATACATGCTTGTACCCGGTTTCATAGCAATCTGTAATTGTCAAGCTATCTTGCTCTAAACTAAAGGTTTAACAGTCTGATAAGCATCTACCCAGGCCCTCAAATGATGGTAAATCCTCTTATATGGTTTAAGGGAAAAAAAAGAATTGGTTCTGAAGTTTACAGTGATACAAACAAAAGGCAGTGGTTATTAGTGGTTAGTGGTCTCTGTTTTGTATTATTTGCCCCATTGGGCACCATATTAATAGTAATGTGTGGGAATCTACTAGAAGATGCAAAATTAACGTCCTGTAGTCAGGTTTTAATAAGAACTCTCTCAAAAGTGATTCTCAGACAGTGAAAAACTCTGTTGTCTCTCATTTGGACAGGGGGCCTTTCTGTATTTTTTTGTGACTTTCCAAAACTAACAATCCAAAAGTTACAGCCATGCTGGCAGAGCCTCCAAAGTTTTGATCACATTGTCTGTGTACAATCTCTGTAAACAAAACTCCAATCTGCTCATTGGCTGTGGTTTTTCTACATTTTCATGCAGTCAGCCTGTTGTCACAGTGCTGTACTTAACACTTAATGATGTTGGTGTTACTGAGCACCGCACTCTGCAGAGTCTCTTTGAACATGAGCACTGATACGCTCTGCACAAGGGTGAGCTAAATCCTTTGGATCCAGTGGGAGATGTGGTGGTACAGAAGAATGACAGCATGTCTTTCCCTTTCTTTCGCTCTTCCTCTCCTTCCTTGTTCTGTTGCCGCCATCCTGTTGACTGAAGCCTATAATTTGGAATGTGTATAATGGATAAATTAGCTGTCAACCAATAAATCTGCAGGAAGGGAGCCATAGAGGTTCATGCGATCTGACCCAGGAAACTGCGCTGTGAGAATAGTTGAGCTGAGAGGGACGAGCTGTGGGAGGACTGCAGTGAGTTATGACTCTGCTGGGCCATAAACAAAACACAAGCAAAGGGGCCTTTGAAGCTCACAAGACCATGCAAGGGTCAAATACGTAGTTAGAGACATTTATGTCTTTGGCATTCAAAGAGTTGCCTCGCATTTTGCATTCATCTGATAGAAAAAATGTAAGAAGATGAGACAAATGTTTTTTCAAATGAAGTAGGAAAGTTGGAAAAAGCAAGATTCCACATTAAAAAAAACTCAGTATTGTGTGCAGAATCTCCAGTACAAGGTTTCATACAAAAATGTATCATGCTTAGTTTTTGTTGAGGGAAGAAATTATGCTTCTGGATTAATTTGTAACTAGTGATGTGTCATTTTGGTGTCATTTTGAAACAAAAGTCCTCCCTGTTCCTGCCAGGCCTCTGCCTTGTTAAGGGGAAGGTTGTGTGACACACATTCTAGCTGACAGGATATGGTCAGCTAGAATCCAGCCTTCAAGCTGACTGGATGCTTGCTGGCTTATTGCCTGTCCTGACCTTTTAGTCAAAGTGCAAAGAAATGACTCAAAGACAGAAGCATCAGCAGCCCACAGGCCCGACTACAGATAATCATGGTGCCATCATACACGTGTTTTAGACCACTGTGAAGGTCGCTCTGAGTTAATGGGGAATCTGAACTTTCAAATCATGCTTTCTTCTTTGACTTTTAAGTCTGACACCTTATTTTTCTTTACTCTTTTTCTCAGTAAGGTTCTTAAAAAACAGATCTTGTTGCTGTTTGTTTTATTTGTGATTAGTGTAATTTCATCAAATACTTTCATTTAATACCTGCAAAATTAATGGCATTCCCATCTGCCCAAGTACTATACTTTGTGTTTAATGCTAAATAACACATTAGCATGCTAACATGCTAAGAGGGTGAACATGATAAACATTATACCTGCGAAACATCAACATGTTAACATTATCATTGTGTGCATGTTAGCGTGCTGACGTTAGTATTTAGCTCTTAGTCTTGTTTATGATTTTATTAAATAAAATGACAAATGAACCAAAGAACATCAACTTATCCCTTGACTTTGTTTTATTTTGGTTTAATATGTAATATCAGTCAAAGGCTCTCCTTCCTTAACCCACCTAGATTCTGTACTGTTATATAAAATACAGTGCACCTTTGTACTCCAAATGGTTTAAATTGACTGGGCAACTGAAAATATGTTGACCGTTCAAAGATTAACAAGATTCAATTGAGTTATAATACAAATATGGCATTTTCACTGCAGTACACATGGCCGAAGCTAAAACGTGTCATATGTCCTTTCTTTTTGACACTGTTTTTACAGGCCCTTTTACACGTTTGACAAGTAAAATATGATGGTTTGGCTTGACAGACTGGTATATCAAAATGACCACATGATCAATATTTTACTTCTGATCATATACTACATTCTAACTAATAAGTCAGCTTCTTTCATGTTGTCCAGGCCCATATCTCCTGCAGGTAAACAACATGTTCCTGTGTTCTTTTCCTGCCATTAATCATTGTAATGTCTCTGTGTTGTTCCATCTCGTACTTGTGATAAATCAGAATAGCTTGTGGATTTTATTATTCATTTTATGTATGTGATATATTTAGTTACCTTTGCTCATCTTTCCTGGCTGTCACATATGATTTCACAGCAAACACGTTGTTCTGGATTGAAAAGAGAGTGATAAAATGCTGTAAAATGCAATGATATTGTCACTTCTTAAAAACAATCCCCAGCTGATCAAAGGCTTGTAATTTCATTGTTGCCAAGTTTGACATTATTGGAGGCAGCATGGAAGATAAAATCAGTCAAGATACAGATAAGAGTAATTTACAGTTCTTTACAGAGTTTGCACTGTTCTAGTCCATAGCTCACATAGAAAAAGAAATGTTTTGTTTCAATATGTTTTCTTTCTAATGCCTTATTTTGTTTTTTGGGACCATATTTGAGCTAATGTTCTATTTTACAGTGCATAACAAAGTTTTAGTTGTATTTTTATTCACACAAACTGTAACATTTCTTCACTTCAAAGGGAAAGTGACATTTTCTATAAAACCATAAATCCATTGCTGTTAATATCTAGCAAGATTATCACGGTAATCTTAATACCATCTTAAACCACTGATCAGTCATGCAAGTCAAGGTCAGAATGATTGCTCTAGTCACAAATATCCACAAATTAAATTTAGGAAAAAATACACCAATCACTATTGGACATATGATTCCAATTAGTAATGAAAGCTGGAAATGTATTCCCTCAAGTGAGAAAGTAATATTTTGCGATATTTCCATTTTATATGCTGAGCTCCAGTTTTACATCAGCAATATTTTCTTGGGGTGCAGCTTTAAGTTTTATTGTGAATATCAGATTTTTTGAACAGAATATTCAGAAGTCAGAGACTAAAAAGCTCTGAGGACATGGCTCCACATCTAAGTACAACCTTTCTGACTGATGTTCAGACATGATGGAGAGTGTGAATATGTGCTTCAGCATTTCTTTCTGTTTATCCAGCAGCTTGTTCTCTTTAATCCAAGATATGAGATGTGCTAACACAGTCTCAACACCTGCTGAACTTGCTGGAGTGATGTGGTGCCTCCGAGGTTTCTCGCATCAAGTGAAAATATTTTTTTTATAGTTATTATAATTTAGGTCATGCAAAAATCAGGGACTAGGTTGATTTTTTACCAAGACGTGCCACAAATGGTTCCCTGAATTGAGTTCCACTGTCATCTGTCACAATGAATATTGTGACTATGACAGTCTACTTTAAAACTACTATAAATATGGCAATGTGAGGGATAATGTCTGGGCTTGTCGAGCAGGTATGAGCCCTTCAGTGCTTCTCACTCTCCACAGTGAAACAGCATCATAATCGGCCGCGCTCGCAGGCAGCAGAGGAGCCGCCTCCTTATCAGTTAATGGATGAGTACACTGGAATGTCGGCCTGTTCTCGGCGCTGACATTTAAACTGATGAGCCCTGCTCTCCAGCCCAAACACAGGACTGTCAAACAGGTGGGGAGACGAACACTTTCATCCCAAAGATAATAAAAATACATCGGGGTAGTAAAGCCAAGTATGTGATCGACTGATCTCCCAGCATTCTGTGGTGGTGGGGGGACATCCCAGAATTGATTGCTAGAGCTTTTTGTTTGCCTTGCATGCCATATTGTTATCTCCCATTAAAAGAGTGTGTACAGAGACTTGTACCCAGGCATAAATCACAAGGCTTGGGTTCGGTCAGGCTTAAGGAGAAGTAATCAATTATACTCTACCAGACATAGAGGAAGAGGCTGAGCTTGCACCCCGGGCTGCTCTCATTATCATAATCATCCCCCTTAAGTGATGCAGAGTCAAACATGGAGACAAGAGATGAATTCATGAACTACCAGGTCTGACAAATCATGCAAACTAAAGACAGTACCTTGGCATTCATAAAGAAAATTACAGATTTTGTTTTAAATAATTCACGCATTGACGAGCGTTTGTAGCAATATGAGTTGCTTGAGGGTGCAACATTTTGTGGCGAGGGGTAGTGGGAAGTTTTAACATGAGTCAGTGACCATGACAGTGTGGTCAGTCATAGCTGGACAAGACTTATTTCCTCAGACATTGTATCAACAGTGAACCTGATGATAATAAATAAATCCCAATCAAACTTTAAAGGGCCATTCCACTGATTTTAAATGTCAAAGTCAATTCACTAGTTATGGGGAGTACTACTCAGCCTGTGAAAACACTTGCATAATATCTTGTGTGGCACTAGGAAAGTCTGAGAAAATTACTGAAGTGACTTCAGATTTTTAATTTGCAGTCTCTACATTTTTGTAATTGCAGTTTGGAGATTGCAAATCCTAAACCAGAATTACAGTCTAGGGGCATGGAGTTTAAAAGACGTGGGCGTTTACGATACCAGACAGGGAGGGTCTCATGAAAGAGGCTGTCATGGGAAGTGTAGGATTCATGGTTTTTGGAGACTGACGCACATTAGGGATATCTCAACCTCTGCTGCTTCAATTTTGACCATTCTTTTGTAAATTTGTCACTCGCAATTCCTCCAATTTTATCAAAGTGAAATACTAAATTGCTGAAGTGCCCCTTTAAATAGTATGCTCAGAATCTAGATACTATTGTGTTCAAACAATTTAAAGCAACATCCACTGATTTTTTGGCCACTTGGGGCAGCAGAACAAGCCGTAATCACAACATTGATATATTATCAAGTATAGTATTTCATTTGGTGCTGGCCAAGTAGCATATAGAAGGTTAATCAGAGCTTTTTTTTTTTGGCTGAAAACAGCTGCCTGTATGCTGTTTAAAGCCAGATTGATGATAACGGTGAGAACCAAAACAGTAAAGTTGCGGGCTGTAAAACCAAAACACTGAGTTGAAAGATGCTAAAATGCTTCGTAGAGCTTAGCACACAGTCAACTGACACATTGTTAATATAAAAATATTGCTTAGTGCAGCTTTAAGCTCAACTTTACCTTAATTGAAGCATTGCATTATGGTTAGAGGTATGATTTGAAAAAGATACAGGTCTGCACTTGAATATCAATAAACACATTAAATGCATATTAATGTTCCCCTAATTGTTGCCTCATTAAAAAAAGATGTGTTTGATGGAGGTGAGATGACAAAAGTAGTATATCAGCAGAGAGTCTGAGCTGCCTTTGTCCTCTGTAATGAGACACTGAGCTGCTAATTGAAGGATCATATGGGAGTGAGGGTACAAGGTCCCTCTAACAGATGGTAGGAGTCTTGAGTCAGATAAATAAACCATTAGCCCAGCAAGGAGATATTGCCATGTGAGGGAGCCTCGTGCCAGCATCACTGACAGCTTGGTTACAACATAAAACAACATAGTGTATTATATCGGATATTCGTTATGAACTGATACACCACTTTGTTTGGCTGAGAAAGAGCAATAAAAGATGATGGAGGGCAGCCACCACTGCAAAATCCATGTGAGGGATAAAGACTGTCATGATGACAAACAAAAGATATCCATTTTTGTTGTTAGCCTTCAACCGTCAGATCTGGACAGCAGGGATCTCTGCTGATTAGACAGCTTTATGTTAATGCCAGTTTGACATGCTGTTGCCCTACTTGGGCTCTGACATGAAACAGACACAGCTAATAGACTTCTTTTTGCCTCAGGACTTCTGATATCATTACTACAAGTTGGCAAATTTACATGAAGGGAGAGTCTGATTCTGTGATGCCATTAAGAATGCACATCCTATATTAAAAATGTATTCAACAAGAGAGTAAGGGGGACTTTTATTACCCAGTGTTAAACGTTACAATAGTAATGTTGAACAAGCACCAGAGGGAAACAGATTCAAAGTTGGATCAGAAGTGAGTCCAATCCTGTGTTAACATTTATTTTCAAACCTAAAAAATATCCTTGTAGATATTCAATCACATGGACCACCCTCTGATGGATTACTGGACTCTCCACACTAAATACTGCTCTATAAAACTGTATGGAATGAAGTTGTGTGGTGTTTTACATTATGAACAATCTTACTGTATTCATCACAGTGGAATCGGCCATTCATACATATTGGTAATTGGAAACAATAGCTGTTGAGGGTATGATCTGGAGAGCACAGGTAGCTTTTGTAAGCACTCGTTTGCAGATTAAATAGTTAAAAGCGGATTTCATTTTATTTGTGTCCGCCCACACAGGTGTTACTACTGATTTTCTTGATTAGACCTGTGTGACCTGGAGGCCGGTTGGTGTGTGTTCAGACTGTGTTTCTTGTTAGAAAGAGAAAAGTTACACCTTTATCATTCTTATTGGCTCATGGAGTTTGCTGAACTCATGCAATTCCAGCAAAGCTACAAAAACATCTACCTGAGCTTAGGTCTAAGTAGCCAAAATAAGTGAAAACATATGTGTTAAGCATGTTCTTATGTGTTATATAAAATGATTAATTAATTACACTGCATGGTACAAATAATGTTATTTGTAAATGATTGTGTTATTATTTTTTTATGAGAAAATAAAATCTTGAAAGATATGACACTTTTACGGTACTGTATTACACTAAAGGCATATTCACACTGGGGGCGTTTTTTGTGTGCAATCGCACATCAATATAATTTTATAACTGTTGTTTTTGTCATAAGTACTTTCACACAGAACGCGAATACTACCCTGTGAAAAGGTGACATAATTTTTTCCGGAACAAGGCCAATTTTTCTGAGCTTTCGCACAGCGAATAAAGGCATCAACCAATCACGTTGTGTGGAACGGACATCACGTCACAACTCTGACAATGGGGGACCTACAGACCTTTCAGTGTCGTATATTTTCTTCTGGAGAATGAGCTGGCGCTAATCAATCTATCTATCTATCTATCTATCTATCTATCTATCGCAAATTCACATCACTGCTGGTATGAATATTTTTGATGCAAAATATTCGCAGGCGAGTATTTCGCATTTTGAGTTGTTTATTCATCACGTCCCCAGTGTGTAAAGGCCTTAAATGTGCAAGTTTGTTAATAAATGCATATGAAAGTCATGAGTATTAATTGAGACAGAGTCAAAGAATAAAGATGAGAGTAAAAGGAGCCTGACAGGGATTTCGGCACCCAAACAACAGGCTACATTCTTTCAGAAGAAGTTCCAGGCTGCAAACAGTGTTTCTCTTGGACGAAAACATTTCAGACTCCTGCAGTAAAAAATCTAGCACAACAGTGCCTGTTATTAGTCTCTATGTAAAATACACTTTGTGACGTTATGTGCAGGGCTCATTTGGATTCTTCTTTCCCTTGTGTGGTTATATTGATCCAACAACTTTTACAAATGACGAATTCCAACAACATTTGAAAGCTCATCATATATAAAACAATAATTTATTATTTCTCTCATTTTACAAGACATCAAATTGTGTGGCTAACTAAGGATTTGTTAAGCTGTTACTCTGTTCAATACATGAAACCCTAAGAAAGCAAAAGCGACTACAAGGTGTGCTTTAACAAACACAGGCATTTAAATTTCAATGCGAGAAACATCTTTCTCTAAAGATACGTACATACACAATGATATCACGTTATGATGTTCTCTACATATTGTGACAGATGGTACACCGCTGGTGGTATTAACTTTGGGAAATCAGCACCATTAGAGAGAAATTAAAACTAAAAAAGTGGATTTGTTACAAAAATTTTATTTTTTAATTTACAAAAGTCCTTTTGAAAAGGGTTACTTGTTCTACCTTGCAGGAAAATAGCATTGTTTCCATAAAAGCATTAAGTATGCATAACAGTAAAATACTGATAAGAGATATATAGTACGAACAAAATAATGTAAAATAGTGTAAATGCTGGCTGTTTATGTATGGCACACAGTCTTTACACACTTTCAAAACCTTTCAAAAAAGTCAAATATTGTGTTTTTGTTTCCAAAATTATTCAAAAGAGCAAGCACAAAGGTAGAAAAGGTAATTGAAAGAATTTGAAAAAAGTTTCCAAAATCATCATCATAGCCATGTCCCATTCATGTCAAGACCAACCATCATTTAAAGGACCTTCTCTTCACCGCAGTGGTGGAAAATGTTCATCCAGGAAAGGCTTTCCTTATTCACTATTTACAAAATGTTGCCACATTGAACGAGGCAGGAATCTCTACCCCAACTGGTAGTGTCCTATGTACAGTCCATAACACTCCAGTCCGTCCTCCTCTGGCTGGCCTGCCACCTGAACTCAACTAGACTGTGGTCACAGACAGGAGCGAGTTGTAAACTCTTGTGCCATCTGGTGACTTGGTACCGTGGGTCAGCAGTTCCTGGATGGTCATCCAGTTGTCAAATATTTTCTTATTCCTCTTTTTCATCATCTTTTTGTGGCTGAGTTCGATGATGTTGGGCTCCTTTTTGTCCTCTGGGCCGGCCTGCTCCTTCAGACAATCGACTCGGCTCTGCTTCATGAACTCGCGGCGCTGCCTCTGCTCTTTGGCGCGAACTGCGTGCTGCTTCCTCTCCTCCTTGCTCCAGTAGCGGCCCATCTTCAGCTCGCTTATGGCGTCATCATCTGTGGTCATACCACTGCGCTCCTCGTGAATGCGCAGGGCACGCTCCCTCAGCAGCTTGTCCCGGACAGGCCGCTTGGTGATGTAGCGTGTCCCGTCGCTGCGGATCTTCACCTTCCACTCCATCTTAGGCTCCAGGTCGCTGGGGTTGATGGGGTCCCGGCACATGCTGACCAGGCTCATCTGGCTCTGGGCGTACTCCACGGCTGATTTCTGCTGGATCAGCTGCATGTAGCTCTGGTAGTGCTGGGCGTGGGCGGGGATGTGGGCATGCTTGTAAGGTGAATGTGGTTGAGAAAAGCTCCGCCCGGACTTACTGTTCTCTCCCAGCTTCCTCTCCTTGCTCTCCGCCTGCAGGGTTCCATCTGGATCCTTGGAGACTTTGCTCCGGCTGGGGCCACAGGCTTCCTGGACAGGGGATAGGAGCGGTTTGAGCATTCTGCCGTTAGAGCTGGTGGAGCTGGACGCCCCAGCTGGACCCTGATTCTCTGCTCCTCGACGGAGTGAGTTGTCTGGAGACAGCTCCAGCGTGAGGGGGGTGCTGCGGCAGCTCTCGCCAGTGTTGTAGGCACTGGAGCTGTCTTTGTCTGATTTCTCTGGCAGCTCTGTGATGTCTGAGAGCTCATGGCGGCGTGCATCGATGCTGGTATTGTAGTTGCGGAAGCCACTGTTGTGGAGCATCCAGGACTCACGGCACTGCTCCCTCAGCAGCTGCATCTTGTGAGCACGGACGATATTCAGACACTCCAGCTCGATGGTGCGCAGCTCCTCGTTAAGCAACTCCAGCTCTTTGTCTACACCCTCTTGGTCCTGACATCCTGCCCCACCACCCTGGTAGTATAGACCCTGCGCTCCACTGTTCCTCATCTGGCACTTGAGCTCCAGGAGTTCTCTGAAGCGCTCGCACTCATCAGCTGGGATGCCCAGAAAGTCAGCGTCAGCGTAGTCTGCAGAGATGAACGACTCGCTGCTGAAGGGCAGGTCAGTGCTGCCGAGGGTGTCCTGGCTGTAGGTCAGCTTTCTGCAGCTGCCCAGCGTGTTGGAGGCCGTGGTCTGGTCGTCGCCGAGGTTCTCCTGCTCCGAGCTCTCGTCGTTTCGCGTACTCTCATCTGTGCGACCGACCCCGCTGTCCTTCTCATGGTGGTTGGACAGCAGCGTGGCTGTGTCTGTGGTGCCTCCATCCTCCTCATGCTTCTTCTGTAAAGACAGACAACAGAACGACTCAGAAATAGTGCTGCATCCAAGGAGAAAGAAAGGGCACTGATTGTAAGTGGAAATATTGCAGGCAACATAACTGAACATGTAATTTATAGTGTGTAACTACACAGGACACTGTGGTGTATAATTGTTATTTTTAATTATTTTTATGCGACAAATCGTCAGAGGTAATGGATTAATGCTGATTTTGTGTGTACAATATAGTTATTGATCTTGCATTAAACATGGGAAGGCCATTAACAGAAATCAAACCAAAGCATAAATGAAATATAAAAAATATAGAATGCTTATAATTTGGTCTTTATGGTCTTTTTTAGTAGGGATAATTTAGTTTTGATAATTCCAATACTGTGTAATATTAAGAAGCAAATATAATGTTTTACAAATGAAAATGATCTACTTTTACTACTATTACTAAAAATGCTACTAACTACTCATTATAATTTAAAATTGACCTATAAAAAAGGCCTCACATAGTTTTTGAGCATGTGGTTTCTCCATTTTCCGTAAAGGGAAAAACAGTTGCTAAAAAAACAATTGAACAGCTGTTACCCTCAGCAAAACTGGCTCAGCCAAAATAATCTATAGATGAACATATGTGTTAGTGCAGATTGATTGTGCTGATCTGCCTCTTCACGCTGTGTATGTGTGTGTGTCTGCATGTGTGTGTACCTGCTGCAGCATGCTGGCAGTGAACTGCATGGCCTGATGGTGCTGCTGCTCCAGCATGTCCATGTGGAGGTCATCCAGGAAGTCATTCCTGTCATCATCCATCCAGCCCTCGTCCAGCTGAGACGCAGTGTTGAGAAGAGACGCCTCATTAGATGCAAATATTCAACTGCAAAGTTTTACTCAAAAGATGGAGCATCTGCTATTGAAAGTGTCTGTTGGCGTGAACACAGAACTCACTTTGAAGGACACCATATTTGCTTCCAAAAGCGACCATATGAGGTTTTAACATGAAATGCCTTGTTGTCATTAACCTTTACAGAGTACACACCCATAATGACTTCCTAATTACCTGCATCTCTGGTCTGGCCACCAGCAGAGAGATATTCTGGTTCCCCTCACTGGTCAGCAGCGCTACAGCATCCTCCCGGTTCTGGATCTCAACACCATTGATCTTGAGGGACAGAGGGAAATACTAAAATACCTGAACTTTTTCAAAAAAAATGACTGTTTCTACTCTTGAAATGTGTACATTTAACATCACATTTAACTCTAACCACCACTTCTTTAAGTTCTTAACATAGGTAAAATATGTTTTTTCCAATATCGGTCATTCATTCACAAGTAAGCAATTAGAAAGATACCTAAAATGAAGAGTGAAGAGACAAGTAAAGCTGCTGAGATTGCAGTGATCTTACCTGAATGATTTTGTCCCCTTCTCTAATTCTGCCATCCTTTGCAGCAATGCTGTTTGGATCAATCTAAGAATGAAAGAGAGAATGAAAGAGTAAGAGATTAAGGTTACACTCTGAGATCACCCTTTCTGTCGTTTATATTCACATTTCTTGGGGACATTTCTTCCATTTCTGAGTTAAAGTGAATATCAGCACTGCTGACAGCCCTAGCAGTTGCTATTTACTTACTGCTGAAGTAGATAGGAGAGCTGCCCTTCACTACATACCTCACTAATGTAGATCCCAGCCTCATCCTCATCATCAGTCCTGTAACAGATCGTCAGGCCGAGCTTTTCTTGGATATTGGCTCGGTACAAGTCCACTTCCTGGTGAGACACATGCACAAATTAACATCCCATTCATCTGAAATTATTAGGTTTTTTTCAAGTTTGAGAAGAAAATGGTTGTATATTTGCTCATGTTTTTCTGGACAGACTGAATATATTGACTACGAAATGGGACCATGGAGCAACAGTGAACCATCAATCACTGTAATGAATCTTTCAGCTGGACGCAGGGAAGCCATTGGCTTTCTTAGAGGCCCACTGACAGAATGAGAGATGATGCAGTGGACGGCGGATGGGCAGAGTCCCGTTTTTCACTTGTCAACACCTGTAATCTCACAGATACAGATTAAGATACGGGCTGTGCTGTTCTTCGAGGGCAGAGGACGGGCTCTGTGAGGGTTAACCCCCCAAAAACTGTGTCGCAGCTGAATACTGAAGACAATCCTAAAGGAATAGTTTGACATATTGGGAAGTACGTTTGATCCTTTTTTTTGCATAGAATAAGATGAGAAAATCAATACCATTCTCATTCTGTATGGTAAATATGAAACTACAATCAGCAGCTGGTTAGTTTAGCTTAGCATAAAGACTGGAAGCAGGGGGAAACGGCTAGCCTGCCTCTGTCCAAAGGTAAATAAATTCTCTATCAGTACCTCTAAAGCTCACTAATTAACATGTTATATCTTGTTTGTTTAATCCATACAAAAGTGTAAAAATGACACATTTTGGTTTTCCGGGGGGATGGTATGTGCCGGACTGTTTCTTAGCCTGCCGCAGTGACTTCGTAGATTTGGTTGCACCAGCTATTTGTAAGCTAAGTTTATGCGTGAAGGCTTTCCCAGCTTCTGAGTAACTACTAACTTGTTTCAAACTAGTGATTTACTTAATCAGGTTGCAACATTATAGCTTAAGGAATGTCTTAGCAATCAAAGACTTTATTAAAGACTGTTGCCAACGTAACGACTTTGTCGCTAGGTTTGATGACCCCTTTGGCGACTTAAAAAAAAAAAAAAAGTTTACAGTCTAACGACTTTGCCAATATTTCTCAGTGAACATGCTCTCATGTGGCTGTTCTCTGGACTGACTGTGTTCAGTGAGTGAAGGATAGCAGCACGTTCAGTCCACCAATCAGCAGCCAGACAGAAACGTAAATGTGCTGTGAATATGCGTACCTAATGACCATTCACTGATCCCCGTTGTTTGCCCGGGGAACTCTCCTTTGTTTTTGTTCTAAATGATTTAACGTGACAATTTAAGCTTTATTTTTTTCTCAGAATACACAAAATTTACAAGAGTGAGTTTAATCCAGTGTCTGGATCCTCTGTATTCATAATACTTCAGTTCCACAGCCTATACAACAGCCTGCATAATGTTTTTGAAATTAGAGGTAGATTTAGATTCATATTGATGAAATGATAGCAATCTGAAAAATAAAAATAGCTAATGATAAACCTAGTTGCTTTTTTAAACTTTATCTTAAAAAATCTTTATATACATGTATAAATATATAAAAGATTAAAAAGAAAATGAAATAAAAAATGAATATTCAAATTAGTGCGCGATGCAATCTAGCAACTTTCTGAGCAGACTTCAGCTTTCCATTGAAAATATTTAGCAACACGAGCAGAAATATGTGTTAGTAGTATTCATACAGTTTAGAATGTGTGGGAAATACCTATGCAAACAAGCTGACATTATTTGGTTGTTTAGTCTAAAGTTAGCATACAACATTTTGTAATTTGAGGTATATTGTGTTATTTTTGGGAAATTAAAAATTTTATTTAGTTTACTTCATTATTAAACAGCATTTTGATCAAGTGTTGGGTCAAATGTGTTGACATTAGCCTAACTCTTTTATTCTTCACACAAAATAGGTAATATATTAGCTCAGTTAGCTACACAGCAGTTGCACCGTATGACTCTCCACTTAGTAAACACTTATGTTATGGCTAGGTTAAGTTTAGGTTGGTGCAACTGGCTCCTGGAGTCCCAGCTGGTTGCCTGGCAACTTTACAAGACACCAGGCAAGAAAGCAAACAAACCTTATTCTCAAAATGTTAATCTATTCTTTTAACTAAAATATTTCACAGAATTAGGCACAACCCCCCCCCCCCAAAAAAAAATATTTTTTATATAACCAACTTGCTTTAATTGTCTACTAGTAGACATACAGACATCCTATTAATTCAAACTTTCTTGTGCAAATTAGAAAGATTACGATGTATACTGAGTGACAAAGCATGAAGGCGGGTCATGAAATGAAACTCAAACAGCATCACTGGATCGTTTGTCTTTTCTAAGACAGAGAGTCATTCTACAAGGACACTGGGGTTAGTCAGTGTTTGTCTGCTGCGCATCTGCCATTAGCTGCCCTGAACTTTACCTTTCTGGTCTCAGCCTCATAGTTCCATATTATTAAAATCAAGCAGTAGGTGGCTGGGGTTTAATGGGAGGGGGTCTCGGGGTCAGCGAAGGTCACTGAGGGAGCCCAACAGAGGCTTGATCATGGCCTCATCCAGGCATTGTTAGTGTGCATCATCAGATTCATCACTGCAGACTTATTATCTGTGCCATCTAATTATCCACCGGGCCTCGTCTCCACTGCGTAGGGGCCAAGGAAGACTTATTATGCCTTGTCACTAATAAGTAATGATGTCACCGTTGTGCATCTGCTGGAACAAACCAGCAACTCGATTCCTGTCTGGCCTACATCTCAATGTCTGTATGTAGGGAGAGTGCCCCATCAATAACTGTGATGTATCAGGACTTGTGGTCGCTAGCGAGCCCATTGGACTGGAGACACAGAGGCGACCTTGGGCCTGCTTATGTAGCAATGATGCACTGCTGTCTGAATGTAGATCTTCATTGAAAGAAGAGTGGAGAACAGGGAAGGGAGTTGATGTTTACCTCATATTCCAGCTCCTCGCGCTCTATGTCCTGCTGTATGCCCTCCAGGAAGTCATTGGGGTCAAAGTATGCATGTCCTGGAGGATGCCTGAGACAAGACAAAGAGTGTAAGATAAACTGGAAAAGAGTGGAATGCAAATTAAACACATTCACATTAAAAAAAAATCATTTACTAACACATTTGTCAATCTGGATTTAATTTTGCCCTAGAGTTTGAAAATTAAATGAGAAGTGGAGAAAATTCATTTCAGAAAGGTCATTTCTCAATGTAGAAATGACTCTTGAATCAGATATATTGAAGCTACACCCAGAGGCTAACCACAAATTAACATGCTGTGTTATTAATTTGACCCAGAAATCAATTAAAGAAATCACAATTATTCATGAAAGGGCAACTGCTGCTGCCACAGAGTGTAAAATGCAGCCAGACTCTCCAAACTCCAGGGCCTAACACACACACACACACACACACACACACACACACACAAACAATAGATGCAATTTGGGAATATGTAAATCCAAATGAACTGAACCACCATTTTAATGCGGCTGTGTGCCCTGGAGGAGCCGTCATCTCCCATGAGTGACAGGGACATTTTCCCTTCACACTTCAGACACATCCTGTGTGATCGCAGCGGTGTGGTCTGGAGAAGAAGATAAGGTGTCGCTCTCTTAATTAACTATTAAGGTGAAAGGACTGATTGTGTCTGAGAGTCAAGTGACCTTTTTAACATTGCTGAGTTCTGACACTGACGAAGTCCTGTGTCGTTTCTTTTAAAGTGGATTTTTTTGGAAACATGCTTAATAATCTTTTTGTTACCACAGCCATACTGCAACTAAAGTCAGTTTCATGTCAATCAGTCTCTATTAGACTTAAAACTAAAATTAATTTTCTACCAAATGTTAGCACACTCAGCTGTGTCCTGGCACCGGAGGACCAAATATTGCCCAGATTAGACTAGATTTTGTGGGTGTAGATTGGGTCAGAGACAACTGTGAAACTGAGCCTAAGTGGGATATCAGACCGAGAACATGCAAGGGGCTGCATTGGTGGGGGCGTATTGCTTCAGGTACAGATAAGACGATGAAATACGATCCAGAAGTGCTGGTTTGAGTAATAGATCCATCAGTTAGAAGGCTTATGAGACACCAAAACCCTGCCTGCACAGGGGGTTATAATACTCTGAGACAGGATTTTACAACTCCAAAGTTATCTCATTGCAACAATCACGAGGTAAACAGTAGAAAAACAGCATTCATGGTACAAAGTAATATACCTTGTGGCCTTGTGGGATGACGCTGACAAGAGTCCAGCAACCCAGGTGTGCCAGATTTAGGCCATTGCTGAGCCAATTCATTTTGGCTACCTGGGCAATCATGCATTTCTATAGTGATGGAAGAGAATATCTCTGTGTTCTTTATCTAGTTTCACATACTATCATTTGTCAGGTTGTTTAAATAGTGGTTATGTGCATGTACTCAGCACGGCTTATGAGCTATAGATACAGATGTAGGACACAGCTGCAGTGCAGATAAAGGACTTTAAAATGGAGGAGGGCCTGCTTTGGCAGAAGTATTGTCCCTTCTGCCATGGCAGCACTACATAAATTTCCCTGTTGACCTGTGTATAATGTGTGTGTGTGTACATGGGTATGCAAGCCTATGTGGGGATATATGTAGGGGCATGGATGTACATATGACCACGTGTTCACTGTATGTATTGTGTGTATCAGTATCAGTTTTTTGTGAGACAAAAACATGTGCAGGCTGTGGAAACAAATTTGCTATTTATACAGTATATATGCTAGTGGTTACATTGCTACGCCATCTACTCTAATATCACTGTACTGCCCATGGAAGATATGAAGACAGCTTTTCATTTATTGATTCATATACTTGCTGGAGGTATATTTTATGTCAATGCCGTGACTGTTGTGTGAAAGTGGAAAGAATCTGTGCCCATTTTAGCAGGGCGTTCACTCTAGTTCTTCATGAACTGAGTTGGTACTTACTCCTCCGGAAGCAGATACTCCTCCAGCTCCGTCATGGGGGGTGAAGAGGGGGGCAGCTTTGTAAGGGCCATGATGTGCTGGAGGGTGATGTCGGTCTGGGTGCTGATGTCTGAGACCTGGGAGTCAGCAGCTGGGCTGGCCAGTTTGGGATGCGGGGATCGGCGCAGAACCTGGACCACGATGGGCTCCTTGGCGGTGCGGAAGGCCTCCACCGCCTGGTCGTGGGTGGCCTTGGAGAGGTCCTTGCCATTGACCTGGAAGAAGAAGCAGAGAGAAATGAATCAGCAAATGTTGTTAAGGATTCTGTATGGTTTGTTGATGGAGAAGAATCAGGAAGGAAAACACAAGGATGCAAGAGAGGCAAGCTTATTTTTTTTATTTGGCGTTACGGTCTCTTAGACTGAAGATGATATTCATTATTTCAAACGGATGTAATCATTATCTCTGATGATTAAGGCTTCACATGAAGCACTGTGCCCACACAAACTCAGCAGCGATATTCTGTTTGAGAAATGGCTCATTACTGCCTCAGCTTGTTTTACAGGGTCACAGTCGGACCAAGTAGAATAAGACCTTAATTAGGAAGAGTCTCTCTTTAATTAATCAAGGTCATTAGCTGAGGCTGCATGGAGGAGCCCACATTTAGCTAAGTAATTTCTCAGCAGAGGATAAATTTGACCTCCTGTCAGAGACAGTGGAGTGGGTGCCGCACGTTAACCTGAAAAGATTAATTTGAGCAAAAGGCTGCGGCGTGTCGCAGAGAAGAGGCTAATTAAGTTTGGTTGAGCCACTTACGACCTCTTGTGTGCTGATGAAAGATAAGAGCAGACCCTCTAAAGTCCCTGCTCTCAATAGAGTGTGTCACCGGAATCCAATGAGACTTAAAATGAAATAAAGTAGATTTAAGTCTGCACACAGATCCATTCTGTCCAAAATGTCAGGCCGAGCACACAGATTAAACGTTGGCCCAAATGCCATCATGTCCTTGTAAGTTCACCTCAGCATCTCCTGTGGGAACAAAAAGAGGAGACGTAAAACCCAAGACAGGCAGTAGCCTAGTGATCTAAGTCCCCTGCAGCCGCCTGCATGCGTATTGCATCCTGGGTCATCACACTGGCCCTCTGCTTTATCAGGGTTTACACAGAGCTGCTGTTACGCTTTCAATCCCCACATCATACGTAATCTGTTGGTGTGTGATTCCTGGATGCGTTGAAAGCTTTGATAGGATCTCAGTCTGGGGCTCTTCTCATTTCACAGACTCAACGCTCCCATCCTGCTGCCTCTCCAATGCAGACACACACATGCTCAAAGTTTTGTTTAGAATGAAGCTACTTTCTAGCAGGAGCATGTAGTGTTGCAGGTCATTAGGTGAGCCATAAATCTTTAGCATCCCTTCTCACTCCTCCTGACATCCAACATACATGCAAGTCCATGTTTGAGGATTCATTTTCTGATAAACATGTGGCTGGTTGGTGCACCTGCCTCCGGCTATGGCTGTCTCATTCGAATTCATGGGATAGGTTGTAGATTTGAGTACATAATTCTGTAAAAGGAGTACATACAGAAACCAAAGCCACTGGGCTTGTGAGTGTGTGCTTTGAGGAAGGATGAAGAAGGCAGGAAAAGGAGTGAACTTAATGCAGAAGTTAGAAGAGGCTGTGTGTCCACTAATAACCAGAGCAGATTAATGCTAATCCTGGGTCTGCAGGATAATTGGATCATCTCAGCGGACTTAAACTTCTACTTCTTCTACAACAAAAATTAAGAGCTCATCTATTTGCAGTTTGCAATGAAAAATTCGACATTGAGAAAAGAGAATTATCCTATCACAGAATACTAATGTAAAAAATCCTACTGAACCCCCCCCCTCCCCCAACCGCCTTGTGATTTAAGACCACTGTCCTCTCATGCAAAGAAAAAACTGGCCTTGACTGTGAGCTGAAACACAATCAAATCAAGTATCACAATATGAAAGAAGACATCTAAAAGTCCTATTTGTTGTTGTTGCTGGTATCAGTAATAAGCCTTCCTAAAATCACACAGGACCTCACATCCTCAACCATCTTTGTTTCCCACAGCGAGCCACGATGTTGTACATCAGTTGAGGAATACAAGCGCCTTTGTGCTTTCTTCTCTCTGCATGCAAGCTCCAATAGTCAAACCTGGTTGCCAGGAATCCCGGGGGCTACTTGAAGGCAGTGAACCAGAGACAAAGCCTTTAGCCCCCGTCTTGTTGAGCCCGGAGCATTCTGCCTCAGTGCTCTCAATGGGGGGAGTCTCCTCCCAGCTGTGGAGGGGGGTCCCACGACCTCCATTCACCGCGCTCACCTCTGACACAGAGCGGCCCTTTGCAGCACACTGGGAAAAAACACACAACACTCCCCTGACACAATACACAATGCTTTGCCACCGCTGGGCTCTCCAACTATGCCATGTTAACCCTGTGCCTTAACACATCCGCAGATCAGCTAGCTGTGAAGAACAGAAAACTCAATTTACATCAAGCTAATGCAGTAATGAGCCAAAGAAACCAGACTTTAACAGCTGAATACCTCCTTAACTGTAATCTAAGGCTAGATTTGCCTTTGCAAATACCAAACACATTATTCATGTTGACACAATGCAATGATGACTGACACACATATATTACTCTGTCTACCTCTGGTGCATCCTCCGAGAGGGGTCTCTGTTAAATCCATTTTAATGACAAGAGGGCAGCAAGGCTCTACTTAAAGGAATACTAATTAGGTCTAAATCACACGTCTGCCGTGTCTGTGTCTGGTGAGGAATTTACACAGCTGTGGCTTTGTTATTCACAGCCTATTTTCTTTAATTAAAATATCACATTTGACCTCTAAAGCAACAGTGGAATCGGGGACCTGTATCCCTGCACAGGATTTGGTTAAGGTTGTTTCAGAGCAATTCAGGATTCAACTCCTCATGTGATAGCTATGCCAGTCTTCAGCCTTCTGGGTAATAATTAGGGGCAGCAGGGGTGAGGAGTGCCGCGAGCTCCGGCGCGGTATCTTCCACGGAACGCAAATCGAGCTGGATTGAAGTGTTGATGTGGGAATCTATGTGTGCGAGAGTGTTTGTGTGTGTGTGTCTATTCAGTGATTACTAACCTGCTGCCAAAGATGCTTATCTGCCAGGCAGCCAGCTCACTCTCTTTCATTATTATCTTTGTATTATGGTAGATGGGGTGAGGCTGCCTCAGGTTTTCATTTATTCTTTATTTAATCAGGCAGTCTCATTGAAATTGAGCTCTCTTATTCATGAGAACCCTGATAACAAAAAAGTAACAAACACAATAATCAGTTGATTATCAGTCATAAGTTGATATAAAATTGAACTGACCGTTCGCCAAGCACTGTCCCCCTTATTTACTGTTGCTATGCCTGTCAAGCTTCTGTTCTTACATGTCACAAATGCAGTTTACAATGACAACGGTGGCATATTTACCACTCAAAATTCCTAGTACATTTTTGAAACAATGGGTCCTTGACTTCTACAGCTGACTTTTAGTATTTCCAGCTGACTTAAAAAAACTTTAAAAATTGTAAAAGTGGTCTTTAATATGCACTTGATAGCTACATACATGATAGGCTACTGTGCTAAAAGACTTAGGCTAATGTCTAACGTCTATAGGCAAAAAGTTGTCAAAAAAGTCAGTGTAGAAGCTATGGAAATACGTATTGCAGAGTACAGCCAGTTAAGGCCCTTTCAGACACAACGTGACAATGGCACCACTGAGCTCTGAAACCCATCATTTCCAATGACTAGGCGAGCTCGCGCCCAAAGTTCAACCGAGGCAGCTAGCCAGGCACGGAAGGAAAAATGGAGGAAAAGCTAATATTGTGTGTCTGAATTCCCTGAATTGTACAACACAAGTTTACACTTGTATGGAGAACCCAGGCGGAAAAAGCCCTATCCTGGAAACATGTTTCCAACTAAGGAGGTGGCAACAACAAAATGACATAGTCCCGCTAGAAGTTTTGAAAACTCTGCCTATTTTGCTCTGTCCTCCTCGACTTCCCTGAACACCTAGTCAGATGTGTGCTGAACCCAGTGGCAAGCGCAGCTCAAACTGCGTTCCGTCTAAAAGGGCCTTTAGCCTTTGTTTTATAAGTATGATACATAAAAATGTAAGATCAGACTGTTATTTAATTCTATCATAACCTGTTTGGCTGTTTAGCTTACATACTTGGACCAGCAATACAGAGGTTAGATTGATCTTTTATTGTTTGTATTGTTAAACAGTATGTTTCACTTTTAATCTTACAGGAGAAATTCTCTTAAAATGGGGACTTATGTGTTTGGCGACTGTAACACCAGGGTTGCTGGAGCGTAAACTTTCCCAAATCCAAAAAAAGCGGGACATAGCCATTACTGTTGTCCTACACTCTGATATAGCATCCAGGACCAGTTTCCACACAGTGGGGAAATACTACACAGTGGATGTGGTATTGTGAACAGGGCTTTTTGAAATGTTACCTGTAACTTTAGGTAGTAAGCTAGTTAGCCAGACATGCTAATGATTGCAGCTTACATTAGAGGACTGTTTAATCCATTCCATACACTTTCACTCTTGTGTTTTTGGTTTTGGAAAGGTGTGTGTGTGTGTGTGTGTGTGTGTGTGTGTGTGTGTGTGAATGGGTGAATGAGAGGCAAAATTGTAAAGCGTTTTGTCTGTTAAGGAAGAAAAGCGCTATATAAATGCAGTCCATTTCCCATTTCCCTGCACATATGGGTTTCTCCCACTGGCCACGCCCACGTTCCCGCTCTGCCCATAGACTTTACATTGTGATGACGTCACGCACATTAAAGCTTTAGGCTCTGGGAAAATTCTATAAATATAAAAATTCATAAGGGTTAAGCAAACAGGCAATTCTAATTATATAACACTCAACAAAAAACTGGGACATAAATAATAAAAAAATATTTGCAGACATGAATGCAAAAATGTGACAGTCTACTAAAAAAATTAATTGACAGGGACAAAACTACCATCAAAAAAGCCACTGTGTCAGTAACACAAGCCCGTGTTCTAATCATTATCATATAGAAAAGCCTTTGCAGGATATCAAGTCAATTCGCTGACTGTGTTGTGTAACATTAGTCTTTGATACGGCCATTCAATCACCACGTAATCCTTTAATAAAGAGGAGAAGAACATCATTAAAGAGCCAGTGTTTCTGTTCCTTGGGGAAACGCAGTGAGGTGAACAGAGTGGAAACTCTGCCAGGCAAACGGTGCTTTTCAGAGCCGGGCAGAAGAAACCCTGGGAACTTCACTCTTATAGACAAGTATTTTAAAGAGTCTTGAGAGCCGGGGCGCTCGCCTCCTCTTTCTGGTCGGATACACTTCTTAGACGAATTCTTCAAAGTCTGTATTTCGGAAAAGAGAGGAGCTCTGACATGATAGAGAGCACAAAGACTTGAAGGCTTATTTCCGGGGGGCCTATATAACGTTTGAGTGGCAGTCTGAATGTGGGTCATTCTACTTGAAAAACATAGTTAATCCCTCTTTTATTTCACTTCTAACCATTTTCATAAGACAGAAGAAAAAAATTCAAGAACCAGCCAATGATTTCTCAATGTGTGTGTGTGGATGCACACACTTCTAGGTGTGTCTTGAAATCTGCACATATTGTTCTTTTAACTGACTGGACAGAAAACCCTGCATGGTGTGAAGCTTGAAAACACAGCAGTCATTATTTACCGCTGTGTGCGAGCTTACTGAGGATTACAGAACAAACAGCTAAAAACTTAATGCTGACTGAAAGAGACGCCACTGTTTTCTTTCACCTAATCTGGGACATTGTGTTATCCACAGTTGATCAATTAAGAACCCAGATCACTTCCAGCAGGCTTTCTGCTTCCTCTCTCTGGTCTAATGAGCCTAATTGAAGGTGTGAAGTGAGTCTCAGGGAGCTGCTGAACTTTACTTGACTTGGAATACCTTTTCTTGGACTTTTAAGCCCTTTAACAATCACCTGTTTCATCCATTGTGTTTTTGAATACGCTCTGAAAAATATAATGTAAAAGTTTCTATGATTTTCTTTCTCAGGGATTTATTAGTAAAACTCCTCAGTCCACCAGCAGTAACCTCTCATTGTTCATACAAAAACAGTTACTCACACTCAATCTGCATAAACCTTGAATTGAAAGCAGACAATACGCTAAAGTTTTATTTGGGCATTTTAACACAAAAACCTTGAATGAAAATGCAACATGAGAGGACAGCTGCACACTAGATTAGTAAGATACAGTACAGTAATGCTGACAAACCAGATAACATCCACCAACAAACACAATTAGTAATGAGCTAAAATCTTGTGGCCCCACTAGTAAAGTCTGAAATTATTTACCATAAATAAACATTGAACTGCTGAAAACATTGGCAGCCTCCTCTACAGGCTACCAAGCTCTCACACAAACACAAACTTGTAGCATCTTAAGGCTGCCTGAAGGTGGCTGGGGAAGATTGCCTGACCAGAGTGTAGCTACAGTACACCACTGCCTGCCCCTCTGTACATATATGAGAACAGGAGTACAAGTAAAGTCAAGGGGGGAGTTCATAGGGAAGGTAATATCAGCAAACGGGCTGAAACCCAGGCTTGCTCATGCTTCATCAGCACAGTTATCTCACTCCACTATCCCAGACTTCCCCTCTCTCCTCCACACACACACATAGACCAACACAATAAACATGCACACCTATTCCCTGTGAGGGCTGACAGCACATTGAGCTCTATACCAGGGCCGAGTCTGTTTGTTCAGCAAAGTCAGCAAAGTCAAGTTTGCTCCAACAACGATCAAACAGAGCTGCACAGAGATATACGCCACTGGAAGAAGGGGAAGAGAGGGAGCAGACATGGGTTACACATCAATCACACACACAAAAAGAACAACAAAATATGATAAAACAATACTAAGTCTCCTGGATGTCTAATCTCCATAGAAGGATCACAGCTCCTTGGCATCCACAGTTGAGTCTAAATCACACTGTTACATGATACATGATGCCAGGCTCTTTATCAGACGAGGAGCTCCTGGTCAACACACAGCTGAGAGAGGCTCCCTTTTCCAGCCTGATAATGAGAAGTAATCATCCTTAATCATTCAAATGTGCCCAACAAGTTGGAACTGCTAATAGGCCACATGGGCCACTCATGTTTTATTCATTAGGGGGTGTATGCACATACACAAATAGAGCACTTACAAGGTGCATGTTCACTAATTTTAATAATCAGCAAACTCTTAATCACGTACCTACCGTGACAATCAGGTTAATGCACTGCTGCTCTTGTAAAACAATAGCTAATTGATGCAAATTAAGCGCACTGTATTACAGGAAACAAACCTCTTATTTGAGAAAGACTATTCAAGATCAGGTCACCCCTGATCTCTTGATGCATCTGCACAAAGTTGAAATCCTCCCATTACAAGCCTCCTTGTAACAGCATCAGACTGACTCATCTGTACAGCACACCACAAACTAACATCTGTGACTCCAATATGGATTTAGAATTGTGCTGACTTTCTATTTTAGCGAACAAGTTTACAATGTACTTAGCAAATGTAATGATCTCTGTCACTAACCTCAAAGTGGTGTTTTTTGCTTGTTGGTGGAGGACCTGAGAGTCTTGTCATTCAGGCGTTAATAAAGAGCTACAGTTTGAAATATAAGACTCATGGGACTTGATAATTATGACTGACATCCTTGAGTATAGTAACACTGAGCCATTTGTTGTCATTTGTCCATGACATCTACATGTATATTGAGTAACATCTATATGTGGAAGGGGGTGGGTGATATGGGTAAACTCTTTTATCACGGTATATGTAACTTACAGTATATTGTGATATTGATATATATTGTGATATAGAATAATTTCTGAAACTTCAATTGCAAAACCTGATGTGAATGTCTGTTTTTGGCTACTCCAGTTAAATACCCCAAAAATTCAAGATATTTCATCACAGTGATGCAAAAATCATGTGAATCCAGAAGCGACCAGAGATTTTAAAAGCATAGATACTGTATGTTGATATATGGCAAAATCTTAGCCTGATTCCAGACCTCTAAATCACTGCCCACATGTTCGATTAGTTCAGCGAGTCAAATAGCCGATCTCCTGTTGTGCCCATTGAGAGTAGGTTGGAGAAATAGTCACCTAATCAGAGCTTTGTAGGCAGGGATAGGAATGAGGACGTCACCTTCCTACATAGCTAGCTAGCCACCTGGCTACATTAATAATTAATATTAAAAATAGCGTGTGGATGAGATTGACGCAGCTACACAGGTTGTTGTAAGTTGACTTATTGAAATGACATATTATTGCGAACTGATTGGGGCAAAACAAAAGAAAATCACTGATGGTTAACAAATTTCTATCATCTCACAGTATACAAAAAATAAATAAATCTTGTTGTAAGGATTGCATGGTTCCCTTATATGCTGAGAAAATGTTACTCATGACTAATACAATTCATATCTCCTGAAAAGTTAACATTCTTAAATGCTACATCAATGTTACATTTCACTATGCTCTCAAAGCTCATTTATAGTTTGGTTTGCACAATCACTGCTGGTTGTCTAACTTTTGTCCTGCTGAATTGTCTGGATGTTGTTATATCTCTGTTGTGGCTGTGATCCCTCTTTGTCATTTGCTTTGGACTGACTCCTGTGAGTGCTCCCCTGTGGCAGCTAGCCACCTGCTCCAGTGTTTAACAGATGTGACGGCACACCAGGGATGATCTTAGCCGTTATTAAAAACACACAGTGTCAGGCTCCAGTGGCCGCACTCGGATCTGGTGATCCCTGCTTTGTCTCTGTACGCCGTCTGTGTCAAGCCTCATTACAGGGACAGGGCCTGCATGGGGCCGAGCTGCATCTTTGCTAGTTCCCCTTTTCTGGTGACTGCTTTGATGACAGGGCTCTCTAACAGTGGGGCAGGGGGGACAGAGGTTTGAGGGGATGAGGGCCTGTCTTGTACAAATATTTCCATCTCATTTTTCTGGTCCCGAAGATGTCATACTGAGACCATCTGGCGCTATGACAACATGGCTTCATGAGCTGAGCATGACATCTTTGCAGCCTTCAATCAGAAATATGGCTAATTAGGCAGTGGCACTTGGAAAGCTTCAGATAGGAAATGTTCCAGCAGGCTCATTTGTTAACTTCTATTGCTCAGCAGATCAATCGTTTTTGGTTTAAGATGCTGTTCATCTGCAGGGAACAGAGAGAGAAAAATCGACAGAGACAGACAGATACAGAGAGACCTAAGAAAGCAAAGGACTTAGCAGACAAACAATAGTCCAGATCAGTTCAGCATGGATCAGAGCCTCAATAGCCAGCTTGTGCTGAGGCTCTAATTAAGCCCTGAGTCTTGTAAGAGCCGCAGCACGGTGCCACAGCCATTACAGAGTGCTTCTGGAGAGATTTAGAGCTGTAGGACTGTCAAACAGAGTTTCCAAGGCCTCTACCTTGAAGTCCCTGACAAAAGCAGCTGAGCTTACATCTCCACATGGTGCTTACCTTTAGCTTTGAAGAAAGGACTGAGGGGTTCACCACTGTCAGAAGGGTCAAGTTTAAAAGGAAGCACTGATCTTGCCGCAGCTCAGGCCTTTAATGATCATAACGAAAAGGGAAAACACTTATCTAAAATGCCATGTTAGCTGCGTTTAATAGACCTTAACAAGACGTTAATGTTTAATCTCCAGGATGGCTTTATTGACACTCAGTGCTGTAAACAAAAATTAGCAAAAGTGCAATTCCTTCGAGAAAATAATGTGTACAGAAACCAAATCCCTCTTTTAATTCTATCCAAACAGGTTGCTAAAGTTACCAAGTCAAGCGAGTATTTCTAATCCTGCCAGGATTGATAAAATGCCTTCAGGTAAAAAATGATGTACAGTCTGGTGACTATTTTTCATGCTACCAACATGGGAGCTGGAGCTAAGGTGTTTAATGAACTGGAAAGATTTCAAGTGTTCATGGATTATTAAGTCCTCAGAGGGATGACGGGGAGAGCAGAGTGGGCGCTGTGCCAGGCTCACTGATCAAGAGGATCTGCCTGTATTATCAGTAAGGAGAAATAAGACCTCCCAGAATCCCTCTAGAGGTACAAGCTAGGGATGCCCGACATAAAAAATGCTTCATGATGCTCTCATGAAGAACCAGTGCTAATGTTTGATAGTAAGTGAGCATTCAGTCATTACTGCCTGATGCCAGAGCTGTTTCAAGTCGTCAGAGCAAGACTCAAGTCAAGTTACAAGTCCTTGAGGGTATGGGCCTGTTTACACCTGGAATTAACATGCGTCCTGGGTGATCCGATCACAAGTAGACAGCTCTAAGTAAATCAGTTCACACCTGGCATTAGAATGTGTCTCCATATGCGACTCGAGTGACCACTTGTGATCAGATCTCACTTCCCTTCTCTGTATACAAATGGATCTCAATGCGTCCTCAATGCGTCTTAGGTGCATTCACACCTGTACTTAAAGCTGTGCACTTGTGATAGGATCACCCAAGACGCATTTTAATGCCAGGTGTAAAGAGGGCCTATGGCTGTATTCAGACCAAATCAGGCGTTGCAGTGATTAGCGCAGGGTTGTGCGGCGGTGTGGGAGTGCCACCACATGGCCATGCAGATTGTAGCACAAGTAGAAATATTAACCAGCAATGCCAACTTGAAGAGCGATACAACACCAAGCGACTGCATGGCGATTAACGTCTTAACAGTCTCTCTTCCATCTTCACAGTTGCTCGGTAAACAGTGGAATGCTACAATGCTACATGGTAAACAAAGTTCTTCTTCACCTGGGCGTCTTCCGGTCTGATCACCGGCGTGATTGGCCACCGCAGCGTGACGTCAGTTGCGTTTCTCCAAAAGGTGATTCTGTTTCAACTTTTTGCCGTACAGCCACTGCATTTTTTTCGGAACCCTCTGCGGTCGCCACCGCCGCAGCCTAAATGCACTACCACCGTTCAAATGAATGGGAGGACTGGCGTTTTCGCCGCAGCGCCGGATTTGGTCTGAATAAGGCCTAAGTCTAAGTCAAATTTCAAGCCTTAGCAAATGTAACATGCAAGCCTTTTACTGTAGGTGACCATGACCATTATTACAACATCACAGCACTGGGTTGAGTTGACTTTAGTTTGAACAAGTTATTTTAACAAGTGTTTTGCATACATAGCTGAGATCAAGCGCTTCAATGCAGTTCGTAAAACCTACAGAAAATATACAGGTTGTGCTACACAATCACACCACAACTGCAAAAGCTTTACAATAACCTGCAGCACTCAGATATACATGTTGAATGCAGGCATGACCCGTCAGGCAAAAAGAGCCTGAACTCGGCCATCATTAACCAGTGCTAGTAGTTGTAAGTTATGAATGCACCTTCAAGTGGGACATATGTAATGATTAAACATACAAAGTGTGTCAGAGGGCTGAAATAGTTGTATCTGCTTTGTAATGTGTGCTTTCTTAGATTGACAAATAGACAAACTATTAAGCTCCTAGTTGTATTATTGTTGTAATTTAGTCACTCTTTGGGTTAAAGGGAAATAATTGCATATACAAGATGTGGCCTTGGGACTTTATCAGGTCAAAACTGATCAAGATTTTGCTTTAAAGTCTCAAGTCTTCAGACACACAGGTCTGAAGTCAAATCTCATAGCATCAAGAGCAAGTCAAGTCACAAGTCCTCATTTTGGCTACTTCAGCCTGACTCAAATCCAAGTCTACAGTCTACAGCTCTGCCTGATGCTAAGAACCAAAAATAGAGATGTCAAAACCAGAGCTGTGCTTCTCTTCACCTGACTGAGGAAAACCTTTATATCCCTTTCAATTCCTTGGTTTTTCACATCTGAGGATAAATGAGGAAACATTGACTGTCAAATGCTTGGTTGAATGATGCTTCGCTTTCAGAAGTTTTTCCTAGAAAATGAAAGAAACAAAAGTAGAGCTGCAACGATTGGTCAATTAATCGATTAGTTGATCGATAGAAAAATAATAACAACTATTTTGATAATCAATTCATTGTTTAAGTAATTTTTCAAGCTGTTTTACGTTAATATAAACTGAATATCCTTGGGTTTTGGACTATTTATAAGACAAAACAGGACATCTTTTTTGGAAAACTGTGATGAACATTTTTCACTATTTTCTGACATTTTCATAGACTAAACGAAAAATAATCTGCAGATTAATTGATAATGAAAATAATCAGTTGCAGCCCTAAAGAAAAGGTTTTTCAAGGATTCCACCTTTAAAAAAAGAACATGGCAAGTATGAAAAGAAAAAGTGTCCCAGCCAAGATTTGTGTGGAGTGACAAATTCCTTCCATGACTCTTCCAAGAGCATCACTTTTATTAGCCAGAAATCATCTGTGTTATCTCTGCTGTCATGTGGGGCAGTTGATTGGCTTGTCTGAGGGCAGCAAAATGACTTGTCATGTTAAACCCAGCGCACTGACTTTCTCTACAGAGCCTCAGTGGCAGACGGAGTAACTGACGAAAGTAAAGACTGCTGTGAGACAAACAGAAGTAAGTGAGCGGCCTGCCCAACCAGGGTAATTGACAGGCAAGATGACACTGTGACCGAAGAGAAAGCAGAACAAAAGAAGTGACAGCCCTCTTCCATACACCATGTTTTTGCTGTTATTAGTGGTCGGTTGGGGGTGGAGGAGTGGAGGGCTTTCTGACCCCAATATTAGCACCCATAATCCATTCATTATGCCACTGCATAACACCCATCTTTTCTTTGAGACAAGCCAAAACCTTTAAGTCTTTTTTTTTTTCATGAACAGACCTGATCAAAGCTGAACTATTTGCAGGCACAATGTCAGACTCCCTGTGTTATCTTCCCCTGATGGGAGGGAGCTGTTTTTTTAGGGGAGAATAATGAGCGAGATCCACAAAGAAAGCTTGATCATTATGTTCATTTAAACCAGCCACCAGCCGCCCGGCACCCTGTGTAGTAAATGGAGATGTAATTTGGTGTGATAGGAGGATAACACTTGGCTGGGGTCCATTATGGATGAAAAGAAGGAGATAAACCCCCCCCCCCCCCCCCAAAAAAAAACAGATTTTAGTGTGTTACAGAAACCAGTTCTCAAAGACGTGCAACACAGTCTATCAGAATCATACACTGTCTGCTGTCAGACAGGCCGGTGTTTTCACTTATTAGACTGGACTGGCACGAGAATCCAAACACTCAACTTTAATTGAGACAATTTATTCATCTGACACCGCAGCAAAGCCTGCAAAGAACAGAGAATGGCAGTAGGTGACGTAGGTTTTGTTCTGGGGAGCTACATGCCAGTCACAGAGCAAAGCATATACCCACGTTTTCTCCACCAAAGGAATATATAAAAAGTCAGTCAGCTAAGTTTCAGTCTGACTTCAATATGAAACCACAATCAAATGGTCTTGAGAACAGAGCTGGAAAAGGTGGGTTCATACTGAGGGCAGAGAAGATTCACACAGAAAGGTATAGAAGATGGTTCATTGCTTTGAAATTCTGAACAACTTCTGGGGAAATTGGCTAAAGCAAAAATTACATTTGATCATTTTCAACACCAACATCACCAAAATGCTTAAAAATCAACCAGGGTTTACTTATCGTTTCCAAATAAATCCAACATGCAAATTCAAATATCCTAAACCAAGAATGTATTTTGAATTTCAGGATTGTGGCAACTAATGATTATTTTCATTATCGATTTATCTGTCAATTTTTTTTCTAATTATAAAATCTCCCCAAAGTCCATGTTGATGTCTGGAGATTATTTGTTTTGTCTGACCAACAGTCCAAAGATATTTAATTTACAATGAGATAAAACAAAGAAAAGTAGTAATTCTTCACATTTCAGAAGCTCAAACCAGAAAATTGTTGTCATTTTTGCTTGACAAATGTTGATTAACTTTTAGTTGATCAACTAATCAATTCATTGTTTCAGCACTAAATCAGGATTGTATGCAAGTATTGTTTAAAAGACACTTAAAAAAAAAGATTGATAAAACCTGTTCTGTTATTTCTCTCGTGAAAACATTCTCCCTATGTGTTAATGGTGCATCTATGACATGCCTGCTCTATTTTCATTGGTGGAAAAAAATGTGCAAAACAAGCACTGGAGTGTTAAATATAAACTTTAGTGAAAGTCAAACAGGGGTTAAAGACGGAAAGCTCAGAGTCAGCATTCAGTTGACAATAAGGAGGTGGGCAGTGATCGGCACACACTAGCAGACACATTGAGAGAGCTGTCACCTCTTCATCACCCTCTCCTTTAAGCACAGCGCGCCACCTCTCGCTGACCCCTGCGGCCAGAGTTCAAGCTGCTCAGCTGCAGGAGCTCCAGCCGGCAACAACTCCACTCCACTCTACTCTACTCAGCCAGTGACCCCAGAGACATGAGCGGAGCAAAGTCAGAAAACACAATAAAATACTAAAACTGACCTTGCAAAACAGCAAAAAGTACAATATAACAACCCCAAAAGAGTCTCAAAACTCTTCCTGAGGCTTGGACACAGTACCTGGCAGACTTCATAGAGTAGTTTATATTGCTCCTCAGGCTTCTGCAGGGTACAGAGGCTGCATCCCATGGTGGAGGAGATCACACCATCCAGGCTCTCCCTCCAGCCACTCAGACAGGAAGAGAGTGGAAGCAGATATCTTCTTCTCCTCTCTGAACGGACTCCCTCTGTGTCTTTTTTCCACAGCCACACAACGACTTTGGCTGACGGGATTGACTTCCCCCCAGCTTGTGGCTGTCTCTCTCTGCTCAGCCTCGTCTCTCTCTCTCTCACACACACTCCCCCCCCCTTCTCGCCTCACATGCTCCCTCCCTCTCAGACGCTCTCTCTCAGCCTTCTGCTGAGCTTACGGAGGTCAGTGCCTAAGCTCGGCTATATACACCCCCTCATGTTTATTAAGCAGACGCTCATTGATTATTCACGAGGGGGGCTAACTCATGAATGGGGTTCACCAAGGAGGCTGACACCACGCGAGATGAAGTCTTCTTAATTAATAAGCATCATTAGATATATTGTGCAGAAACAAGTTGAGTGACAGAAAGGCTTTTCATTTCATGTCAAGACTAATATGTTTCTCTCAAGGGGTCCCAGACCAGCTTGTTTGTTAACAATTCCAGACCTTTAATTTGAAATCCAGTGTGACAAGAAGACATTCATCTGTGACAACGGATTAAGCACTAAATATTTGTGACTTATGCATCCAAAGCTATGCTCTGCAGCTTTGTTACAGCATACCCTTTCCATGCCCCAGTTAAATTAGCACTTGGTGACCTCTGGTATACTAATCCAGCATACAGAGACACTGAGCATTCTTTCCTCATGTAGGTCTCTCCAAATACACAGGCACAAAGACGGGGAAAACAAATAAACCAGATAAATATTTATGCTGGCCCTCTCCAGTGCAGTTGGACAAACTTTACCCAGCGGAGTATCTTATGCGCAATGTCACACAGTACAGCTCCTTTCTATGTGTCCGCTGCCCTTTGTGCAGACAATGGGTATGGCTGCGTACACCAGACCTGGCATCTGTCCTGCTGTTTGCTCTGGTGCCACACGGCCAACCAAAGATAATTGTCCGTTAGGGGCAACAAATGCTGTTGCTGGTTACAATCAGAGATCAGAGATAGAAAACTTTTACATTTCTACAGGCAGAAGATGTGATACAGTGTCAATGCCCCTGCAGCCAGGGCAGTATTTGACCCTATGACGTCTTTGTTCACCCCTTCACGATTCAATCCCACTCTTGTTGTGAAGTTCAAAGGATTGTTTCAATAAAGTCCATGGTGCTAAGCCACATACCTGGATAGATTTCATGGCAGGAGGGGGATGGTCCTGTGGGAGAAACCCAGACTGTTGGTGGTATTTCCTCCTGCCAGATGTGTCCACTGATCCCTATCTATCAGCACTTCCACAGCTCCAGCGCTTCTCCAAGACAGCCGCATTATTAGCAAGGCTCGAAGGTTTCCAGTCAAATGTCAAACTAATTTTATGTAAATTTTTCCAAATGCCACAGAGAACAAAATATGAAGCCTGAAAGTGGACTAAAGAAAAACCAAGAAAAATGAAAGCTGTTCTGTGATGTCAACTAATGTTGGCCGTACTTCAAACAAAAAAAATGAACTCTCGCACTGTTACTGCACAAATTGATGGCCCTATATCCACAAGTTGCAACTCATATTGTACATTGGTGTGACAGTATGTACAGCATTTCTAGAATCATTATATTTTTATTTTTTTTATTTTAATTGAATTTGCCTTTTTCCCTAATTTTAAATTTACATAAAAATGCTTGGATGGGAATTCGGCTGGTGAGATTTCACTCGTCCATTTAATCTCTGTGTTTGTATTCTGTCCAAGAGCTATTAACCAAAGGCTGTCTTCGAATAAATTCTCATCTTTTTCCCACATACCATAACCACACAGAATATTGGACAATCTAAAAACAGAGATCCTAAAATAAGATCCTGAAGGCAGAAGAAGTGGTGGTGACAAAAAGTTGCCTCGGGCAAACTGTGAAGGTATCTGTGTGAACTTAACAATCATTCATAATTACTGTGGGCTTTGCTTGTCTGGGTGCTAGGCTGAAACTTTCATCCAGAGTAGCATGAAAACGAATTCTACGCTCACATTAGCTGTACTGTTGTGCCTGGGGCTGGGATCAGTGGAGAGTTTTAGCCGGCACTCTTGCCCGGCTAATCTTTCTTTCACACTGAGATTATCCCATTCACAAAGTCAAAACGGAGACAGCGCTCGGATATGAACAACTGCACTAAAGGTGTTGCAGAAAAAAAACATGCGTATTAACGTATAATCAGCAGCAGCAAAATATGGAGCACAGAAGTCAACTGAGGACCATAACCACAAACAATGTGTCTGCACACTGTCCGTCATTGTGTTCAGAGATTTAATTTTGTCGTTGCTGATTAAATTTCTTGCCCTCTCCAGTGACAAAACCTGTTTCCTCCGTCCCTGTGGTGTGGTTTGATCTGTGGGCTCAGCAGCGAGACACACACACTTCACCTTTTATTTATTGCTGGTCTAGACGGTGACACATGTGCCAGAGGTTCCTATCTCAGCGGGAGCGAGACCAAACGATAATAATGTCATTGTGTTTGTTATAATAAACATCAACATTTGTTATTTTTTTAGGCTAGAGGTTACCACATCCCCTCCCAATTAGTAATGTGGTTCTTGGGTCCTGTGCATTTGATCTATGCTTGGTTGGATCATTCATATTCATAGAGGCTGCGTCCCACTGGGCCCAGTTTAAAAGTCATGGCTTTAACTAGAGCCACAGTGGGATCAGGTGGTGATCGCTGCAGCGTAGGCCGTTACTGTGTGGTGTATAACTCATCTTCCCTCCCTCTGAGCTCTTATATGGCAAGAATAAGGCTTCTACAAACAAAGCTTACAGGTACTACTTGGGCTGCAAGTAATTACTATTTTCATTATTTACTGGATTAACTGATTCATTGTTTTCCCAACAAATAGTGAAAAATGGCCGTCACAATTTCCCAGAACATGAGGTAACAACTTCAAATTGCTTGTTGTGTTCAACCAACAGTCCAAAAGACAAAAATATTCAATCTCTAGCAACTGTAATCTGCATCTATAATTGACATAACTCACTAATTAACATGTTATAACTCATTTTAATGTCACTTCTTAATGTACAAAAACCTGAAGCATAAACACAACAATTTACAGTTTCATGGATGTTATGTGCCAGACTACTTCTTCGCTGGCCAAGAAATAGTCTGGGAAGTAACCCCTCCGTAAAATGCCAAATTGTTGTTTTTACGCTTTGGTTTTTGTACGGATTATTATTAAACTCTAGGCAAGAAAATGAATAAGAGTATTTCCAAAAATGTTTAACTATTCTTTTGATTGACTATCTGAAGATTTACAGTGTGTGACTGAAGAATAATTGCATATACATGACCCTCATTGTCTTCAGTCCACATGATGGCATCACTGCAGATCCATTGAAATGAATGTAACCTGACCTCAACATTTCAGCCTGCTACGTGGCAAAGTGCCAAGCCATTTATCTCTACATCGTGGGAAGCGAGATCTCAGTGATCAGAATGAAGGAAAGATCTTTAAAAAAGGTGGACTTAACAGGGTGTGGAGACAAAGTCTGCAGAAGGTGACAACGTGGCAACATGTGAAGAAACAGGACACCGATGGCTGATAGTGATAACACAAGGAAAAAGCATGCTGTCCAGGTCGTCTCACACGACTCTAATGCGCCGTCCAGACGGCAGGATGAGGGGAAGAGGGAGGGAGGAGGGGTGAAAGATGAGGAACGATAGTGTGACGGGGAAACTAAATTGGCTACATATTGTAAATCCATGAAGAGAATGTCGTAGTGTGGCATGTCTGTTGTATAGAATGTCATTGTTCTGTGTATCAGCGGAGGCTGGATTAACGTCACTTCACGCCATGTTACTTGAGGTCAGAAGAAAAGAATCAGGATTTTCCACTGTCCTCAACAGTTCATACTTTTGTGAGGTGAAACCACAAATGCTGAATAACATAAACAGGAGGATGCTTAAGTTTTCCAACATGACTGGTTAGACAGACTCTTGACAAAAAGTCTGAAGTGGGCCGCTACTTAAAGCAAAGGGTACCACTTTCTAATAATGCCCCCTTTATAAAGAGTTTATAAGTTGTAACCTAAGAATTAATGTTTTTTTCCCTTATTAATAAGCTGACTCATGTTAAATCAATTGGTGCCAAATTTCGGTAACAGAGTGCATCTGGGTGATAATGGTATTGAGAGAAAGAGCGAGAGCAAGACTACTACTGTGTCTCAATTCAGGGGCCGCATCCTTCTAAGGACAGGTCTACGAAAGTGCAACCTTCATAGACCGTGAAGGCCGAACTATCTAAAAGCTGAAGAGTGTACCGTGTTTGATAGCCTGAAAGCCAGGTCGCCCGCAGCAGCTGCAGCTAATGTTAGCACGCCTGTAGCCAGCGCTGAAGAAGGTGAACCATCCATGGACGACGAAACTTTAAGTGAGATATCGACAACTTCCAGTACCGGTATCGGTTCAAATGTGAACGGTACCCAACCCTACATTTGCTGTCTGTGTAAGTGGACGTGTTCCACACATGCAGTCGGCGTGCTTGTAAGTGTGTACAGCTTGAGTGGCTACAAATGTTGGGCCACTGGCAAACATGACCGGCTTATAAAAGTTATGTCATTGCAGATGTGGAAAGTATAAATTTACCTTGAGTGGTCAAACATCCACTGGAGGGGCCCCAATGATTACAGGGCCCCTCCAACAATTTTACACATGAATATTAGTTTACTCATCATGAAGAGTACTACTCAGCTGAGGAAAACAGTTGTATAACGTCTTCTGCGTTATAAACTGGAGGTGTAGAGTTTAAAAGATGTGGGCATGGAGGGTCTTACAAAAGACGCTATTATAGTCAACAGGTTTGGTCCACCATAGACAGGGATTAGAAGGCCTCCACTGATTTGATTTTGGCCATAGCTTAGTCCCCCTTTGGTGTGGTTTGAGTCCTCATATCAGCCCTTTAATCTGTTGAGGATATGAGAGGAGAAGGGAGCTACAATGCCACCGTGTTAATGGAGATACCAGATGAACCAACAGGAGCGGCAAGATGGAGTGAGAGCTAACACAAGGGATGTTAAAAGAAGGTGTGAAAGAAGACAGACACACAAGACGGAGAGAGACACACAACCCACAGAGGAGGGCATGGGGCAGAAACACAAACTAAACGTGTGGAGGAGTTTAATGAGTCTCCAGTTCCTCTCAACTGTACCGCTGGGGCCTGAGCGTGCGAGGATCAGTGTGTATGTGATGTGAGTGCGAGTGTGTGTGTGTGCGTGTATCCACCTCTGAAACACTGGGCTGTGCATAATTTATCAGACAGCTGTCAGCTTTGTACTCCTATTTACTCTGCAAGCCAGATTCTGTGCCAACAGGGAGCCCAGCCAGCAGGAATGACAGCCACCGAAACAGTTTAATTAGAGACTCAAACAACTAATAATGCCATTACTATCACTTCAGTGTAATTACTTAAGTATGAGTGGATGTTAACAAGACTGATATGTTAAAATACTATGATAATGCTCCTTTCACACAAAAATCCCAAAGTATGACATTGGATATTTTTGGGATTACATTTTTTTTTTGTTAACAGAGGATGTAAATCTGTAAACCTGTTTTCTTTTTTGAGTTCCCTGAGGCTGTTTCCCATTATCAACAGCCTGACAGTAAAATGCACATAATTTTGCTTTGGGCTGAATAAAATCACCTTCATTGTTTGGGGTTTGAGGAAAAAAAAAACAGCTTCAGGCATTTGTTGTGGTGCGGCCACTGAGGTGGTTTACACAAACATTACGACACAAAAGCAATTATCAGTTTTTGTGTGTGTTCATCAGAGTGGGACCTCTGTCACTCTGCCAAAACATTACCCACTTTTCCAAAAGAAAATTCTGTCAGGTCCTTCCACGTAAAAACATCACTCACAAAGACACCTTACTGGCTTTCTAAATAAGCCAGTATTGGTGCCAAGTGGATGCAGGCATGGACAAGATGAGTTTAAGTGTAAATTAATTGGTCTTAGTGCAGACAGACTAGCTCTAGCTATGATTCTCTTGGACTGTTCCCCAGCCGACCGTCCTACAACCCCCACCACCTATGAGAGACCTGTATTTAGCTCCATAATAAGGCTAGCAAAATTACCATCTAACCTTTGCCACTATAAAAACGTCTCCACTACTGTGTGATGGCGAGGTATAATAAAATACTATTTACAACTAATTATCCAAATGCCACAACATTCTTGCAGAAGGTAACTCATGGCGCTTGTCAACACAGTTATTAGGCAGGATATTAAAAGGAGTTCATATTTCATCCCTTCTCCTGTACTGAGAACTCGATGATGTGACTCCACTCTGAGGCTCCCTGTAGGGCTCTGCCAACTCTGGAGTCCACACAGAGTTCCTGTCACCAGCTAATTCCCCAAGCCTTCATCACTCCTGGCTGCTCCAGCATGTTGGCAGCCAAAGTTACCAACGAAAGCCTCCAGCTACACAGAGTGAGGAAGTGTGGGTGCACACACTGCTGATACAGTAGGCAGAGGTGAGAGCTTACAATGTGAAATGTGGACTGAGACTGCATAGAGGCAATCAGATAAGTTGGACAAAGGGTGTCACAAAAGTTCAATTTTTTAAAGATAATTTTTACAGCTTTAGAGGTGTATTTGTCAGTTGAGAGTTGAACCCACTTACAAGTGGGTCGTCCGTTAATTGCAGTGTTGGCGGTTCAATCCCTGGCTCCTCCTGTCCACATGTCTTTGAGCAAGACACTGAACCCCAATTGCTCCCAATGGTTGGGTGAGTGTGTGTGTGCGTCTGAATGGGTGAATGCGAGGAACTTTACTTAAGGTAGGTGATGTGTTCACATTTCCCACAGTTGGCCAAGAGGTTCAGTAGGAAACAAACAAGTCAAAGCCGTGGTATGTATACCTCTTCTGAATGGTAATACTCGAGGGAGGGGCAAAAAGCGGGCCATAATAGCCGCCTCCTGGCTGCTTTACACTCCCACCCTGACCTCTCTTTTGTGCATCTTTGTAGTCACAATGTAATTAATCTTAATGGGAACGAGTGACTGTATTTTTACAGTCTCTCCTCGAAGGTCGTCATGATGTTACACTCGGTTATTCACACAAGTGATGGAAGTACCATAGATGTGTAAAGAAATAAAAAAAGACCTAGAGAGAAGTTCAAAGCCTGCTTACTTTTAAACTTAACACATCTGGCCAATCGCTGCATGAAGTGGGCGTGCTTGTGCGATTGGCGGTTTTCGAAAAGTTACATAAATTGTCAGACGCAGCCCCCTCATTGCAAAGTCAGAAAAGGTAGGGGTAGAGGGTGTCAGATGCTGTTCGACAATCAGACAAGCACTTTGTTTGAAGCAAACTGAGCCACTAATGTTTCACCCAATAACACTTTCCATGTATTTTACAAACCAGGACACTTTGGAAATACAAATTGGATGGTGGGTTAAAACAACAAAGGGCATCAAATCACTTTGTTGTTTTGTGGTTTGGACTGCTATGATCTTGTTTCATTTATTTAATAATTTCCCTGTACTAATTCACCATGTGTTATATCCCCTGTTCTCCCAATTTCTGCAATATCCTCTGGTACAGTACACATTTAGTTCTTACAGTTGATTCCAGTTCCCTCTGAATGATATCTTCTCCCCACGTGCTTGCAAAACCTATTGCCATTGACAGCACTACTACACTACAGGAACCTGCAACTTATTATCACCTCCTGAGCAGGGCTGACATTTAGAGGTTCTCCGTAAAGCAAGTAAATAACTGGGAATGGAAATAATAGCAGACCCCTGGACAATGTCTACATGTTACAGTAAATTTGGTTTAGTTCCTGTAGTGGAAAGGGGGGATATGTCAACCTGTTTGAGTGAAAGGTTCTGAAGAGTGAGTTATAGCCTAAGGTCCATGTTCAGCCCTCAATCTCATTACATGACAGTGCTCGTCCAAATGAAAAGCTCTGAGCGAGAGCTGAGGTCATTGACAGGTAAGTGACTGACATGTTGGTTGACATCACTCAAATGTCTCAATATCCAGACGGATAGGATAACGGAGTTTGACTGCCCAAAGTCAGCTGTGATAAATGAGCCGACCGCCCTGGAGGGGGAAAAACTATCTTTACACACATTCATGTCTTTAGCACTCCACCAGAATTTGATGAAATTGCTGGTAATGCTAACTGGATGTCTTGACCGGTCAGTAAAACTTTTTGTTACGTGACCCCAGGGCCATTAGTCAGGCCGAGGCAGTGACCTCAGAGGCCTCATGGGTTTCACAACTCCCTGATGTTTTTGCTGAGCCAGTCAACAATTTCAAAGCGAGATGTCCGCTCCTCTTCAGGCTCCAGTGGCTGCCAGATGACACTTCTAAACATCACTTTGACTGATAGTTACAACTTCATATCTGGCCAAATAAACCTTTACATACAGAGGTAAAACACAGGCAAGATGTAAGAGCGTTTAGCCATTTCAAAGTTCTCTTGTTCCCTTGGCAGAGAAAAATGGTTCAGACCATTGGATTTCTGGACTTTTTAATATTTTATTATTATTATTATTATATATAATTATTATTATTATTTAGATTATATTTCCCAATCCAAGAAAAAGGCACTGAGGTAAATCCAAACATTGGAGGCCTCCAACATTAATGAGCTGAAAGCTGGTGACATTGTGGTTTAGATGAATACTGTCTCTTTAACTATTCCAGGATTTTTAAGAGGTGTGAAATGACAAGTTGTACACTGGATATCATCATTAACCAAGAAATCCCACAGGATACCTGAGACAATCTGGTTTGATGATGAGGGCTGACCTTTTGGATTAGACGAACCACAAAATTCATTTTCTCTGTCACTGGTACTTTGAAAGTTAAAATGTCTTTGAGCAACACATTTAGCACTGATATGGTGAATTCAGCTTATCTGTCCTTGCTCTTCATCCTTTATCTTATCCATAAAGCCCAAAGGGTTGGGGTTTAAAAGATTACATATTGCAAGACTGCATTGTTCTGATTGGAAAAAAATAATCAAGTTGTAAAGCTCATGCTGCAAATGGTTTAAAATTTAGAAAAGGTTTTAAGATTATAAGATGTAAGAAAATTTCAAAGGTAAAGAAATTTTATAATCATTGTTGGATGAATGTCATTGTCACGATAACTGTTTTTACTACACATTTGTAACCAGTATATATGTATAATTGCTATAGAAGCAAGTAGCAGTTTGGATGTTGCAGGATTTTACATTACAGCTTATGCAAACAGTCATGGGTAGACTGTAATGAATTAGATTTCGCCAATAAACTCCTCTCAAATGCTTCCCATGACACATCTGCTCATGACAATACAAACCAGGTTTGCCCAAAGTAAATTTAATTATCCACTCCCAGGAAATCCAAGTGTGTACAATGTCCCCGTTCTCCACTACTGATCCAATGATTACCCAAAACAGTGGGGCTTTTAAGAGAGGAAATGGTAATTCCATTAGTATTTTCCAAATGGAAAATTAATTTGTAACATATGTCAATAAATGTCCTGAAATGATTGTGCAAAGTGGCTCTTAGAGTGCAACTGGGAGCATTTAGTGTGCCAATGTGTTATTCAGCAAGTGTCTTAATGCTATGAAAAGCATGTACAGAGTTAAGAATTAAAATGGACAAATTAATATCAACTGCAAAACGATGTTCATGCTGTTATTTTCCTGTTTATTTTCCAAATAAACAAGGGTACTAGAGCCTTTACCAAACAACTCAGTGGATCATAATGAAGCCTTTTTTTTTTTTTAGCATGTGTGTCTTTCAAATCGAAAGACATTATATGCTACAATTATGGTGACACACTTTGCTGCCAGGACAACAAGAAAATACCAGTGTCAATATGAGGCGCTGGTTGAAAACATTTCATTTCTGAATCAGCGAGTGGGCTCAGTGTATTTCACATCAAATTGAGAATTGGAAAATGTCACCAAAGTGCAGGTTTCTCCTTTGATGCTCTGAGCATCATTAACCCAAATATAATTTCTCGAGCACTGTTTCCACCAACACATCTTCAGTAGGAGTGTGTTTGATTGAAAATAACAAGGACTGCGAATTCAGGCTCCCACCCCCCACCCCACACTTCTACCCCTTTACACCCCATTCCTTTCCAAATGGAATGGGAGAAAAATAGAAGCATGCTTTTAAGGAACCCAAGCCTGTAATTTCCATCTCATTCCAACTTCATTTGCACTGAAGTACCCTGGAAATGCTGCCTTTACAGAGCACAATGCTGTGGTGATGCTAAGAGGATCCAGTCCATTAAGAGAGGCAGGGAGAGAGAACCATCTTCTCTCTCAAGAAGAGCAGAGGAGCAAGGGGAAAGAGAAACAAAAGAGCAACAGACAGAGGACAGAGGGGAATGGTGGATGGAGGGAGCAGGGACTGGGGGTGTAAATGCAGAGAAAAGGGGGGAGAGAAGGGAAAGATAGAGAAAAGGCTGTAGTTTAATGAGGAGACAATGATTTTAGGAGCGAGCAGGGGGGATGGTTTGATCTTTGACCTCTCAGATCCCTCGGTGCGTGTGACAGGCCTGAGTTCAGATGGAGGATTAAGGTAATCAAGGGTAGCAATGAGAACAGAGCACACATTCATGAGTCCGGACACTCCCCGAAAGCAACAATTATGCATCTTGCCCCCCTTTCTCCTGAGTGTGTATGTCTGTACCTACACATCATCTTTGCCTGTGGTGGTTTACTTCATGACAGAAGGGGGCCACTGCAGACAGATATAGATGTGTGAATTAGTGCCCACGGATAACCCTCCCCCCCCCATTAATGGGATACCTAGCCTTTGTCCCACTTAATGAGGACACATGTCTTTTAGCTGGTACAGACGACACTTCAATCCAGCTTGACAGGACTGAGTTACTGGAAAGACGATATTTGAGGTACAAGAATCATCCGGTTGCCTGTGTTTGTAGTGCTGAAACAAAAAGTCGAACAAGCAACAGAAATATAATCAGCAACAGTTTTTCATAAATGATTCATCCTTTCTGTCATTTAATGAGCAAAAGTGGCAAACATTAGCTGTTTCCAGCTTCTGAAATGTGAGGATTTGCTGCTTTTTTGCTTGCATTGTAAATTGAATATTTTACAGTTGGTTGGACAAAACTAGCAATTTGAAGAAGTCAACTTGCAGTTTGTGAACGTTCAATGGGTGTTATTCACCATTTTCTGAAATTTCATAGACTAAACGAAAGAATCCACAGATCATTTGGCAATGAAAATAACTGTTAGGTGTAGCCCTACTATGCTGATAAATCCATTAGGGCAGCAGCTAATAATTGTTGCCATTATCGATTAATCTGCAGATTATTTTTTGGTTAGTAGAATCAATTAGTAATCATTTGGTCTATAAAATGCCCAGAAGCCAAAGATATTCAAATTAGTAAGACAAGGAAAAGTTTGGCATTTTTGCTTGAAAAATGACTTAAATGATTTATTGATTATCAAAACAGTTGCCAATTCATTTTCTGTTTCTGTTTCTGTTTCTCTAAAATTAATGATGACCATAGGAAGAGTATCCCTTCCATCCAAAGGTGGATAGACTGATGTTAAAATCCACTCCACTGTCATTACATAAGGGTAACATTTTGTTTTTACGATTACTAACAATGGAATTCTGCATTTCTTAAGTTTCAGATGTTAATTTGTTTCTCCAGATAAGGTACAGTAAGTGTCTCCATTACTCCTGGCCAATCACAAGCTTGCACCATGAGTTTAGTTAAAGAAGATGCAGAGAAACAGCTCAGTTCCTGTAGAACATTTTTGCATAAATTGTGCGATAAGCTACGTGGACAAGAATAAACCGCCCCAGTGTAAGAAAATCCTGCAAACATTGTTTTGGCACTTAAAATTGGACCAGTATCTGTAGTTTGGTTTAGATTGGATAAGGGATTTGCAAGTAAGGATTACAATATAAAGAAAAAAGGTATCCCAAAAAATCCAACATAAATAACAATATTACAAAACGAGAGTAACTTGACTTTGTAGACCTCTATCAAATCCTTACACTCAGTACAGTAGCAAGATGAGGGATCACAGCCTTTCTGTATCCCAGCAGACACCCTGACAGGGCCAAGAGTGAGGAGGCACCTTAAAAGGCTACGCTCTGTCTGCAGCAGGCTGGTGGAACATGACTTCATTTTGAGGTCGGCACAATCCCTTCAATCGCTTCAAAAATCCTGGCTCTGGTCTTAACACCTACAAAGGGGATGTTTAAGTCCTCATAATGAGGATGCCACATGCCGATATCATCTTTCACAGGCTCCATTTGACCGGTGCTCCTGTTGGATGGAGTCACGTTCACTGGTGCACATCCCTGCCTTTTTTTAATCACATGTTTTCAATTACTCTGGGAGCGCACAGAACCAACTTGTGCTGTAATTCAATAAGGACACAAAGAGGCGCATCGAGCAGGTGGGACAGTCGGGCATTGTCCTAGGACAGCTGAGTGACAGGGGTGAGTTTAGGCCCTTAGAGAACATAGTCGTTACTTTGTACCTATCAGTCAAGCTGTGACACGCACAGCCTGCCGGGGGACTTGGGGGACGCCTCGAGAGGCGAACGAGGTGAGAGGTCCTCAACCACAAGGCAGTCCCCCAACAGCAGGTGACTCCCACCCTCTGACAAAAAAAAACATTCACATAACAATAAGAAGGGCAGAGCAGCTGGCTATTGCAACACAACAGTCAAGTGTATAGGGACGAACACACGGATCCTTAAAGACCTTCAGTGATGCTACAAGAGCAGCCAGGACAACACTAATTTCAACAAGAGGAATTAAAGAAGGGTAATTAACTTAAAGTCATTACCAGGCATTGATAGAGAACTTTTGTAGTTTTTTTTCCCACAAAAACTCTTTGTTTACTGAACTTTCCAAGGTGTTATGAGGATCTGGCACCACACTTCTCAAGCTATAACTGGCTGATTTAAATTCACTGTTACTGACTGGTAAAAAACCCCCCAAAAAAACAGAGACAGACAGATGGTGGATTTTTGAGTCCGACACTGACATTGGCAAGACAAGAAGAATCCACAGTCATGCTAGCAGCTGTGTAAAGCTATACTTAGACAAATCTGAGAACATTCAGATGCTGATTTTTATCAGGTATAATGTTTACCATATAGTCACCATCTTAGGTTAGCATGTAAGCATTCTAACATTTGCTAATTAGCACTAAACACAAAGTACAGCTGAGGTTGATGAGTATGCCATTAGTTTTGGAGGTATTTGATCATGAATAAAAGTACTGGATAATGTCAAATGTTGACCTGCTGGTGGCGCTAGAAGAAAAGTAAGGGAATCACCAAAGACATTAGGATTCATGACTGTACAAAATGTATCTATTCATCAAGTAGATGTAGAGATAACTTCGACATGCTGGTGGTGTTAGATGAACAGTCAGTAGACTTCATCCTCTGGGGACAATGAATATCTCTTCCAAATTTCATGGCAACCCATCCAGTATTTGTCCTATAACAGATTTATCTGTGATAAGCTCAGATCGGTCAACAATATCATCAATGCCCATGTATTGACCAGGCGGTAGTAAAATGGGTTGATTTTCGTCTTTAACAATTACACTATATGGCCAACAGTATGTCTAGATACTGAGACATAGAAATGAGGTTCAACAATCATATATGAATGTAATTGTCAAATGTCCACGTACCTTTGGCCATGTAGTGAATAATTCTGTGGTAATTACAGCACAGTCCAACAAAAACATCCCAAACACAGAACTCTTAAGCAAATAACAATTTAATAATTTACAGCTCCAGTTGAATATAGTGCTGTTAAAAACCATTTCTATTTCCAGTATCCAAATGCCCCACTCTATACCAGAAGAAACTCAGTTGAGGCTCACACTCCAAGCTCTTTCAGCCCCATCTATCTCTGTCAAAGCTTCTCACTACAAAGTACTCCTTCCTCAGTCCACCACTGACTACTTCCTTATCTACCGCTCTCAGCTAACACACCATCATTCAGACTGCTTCCGAGCCAGTGGACGTCCCTCAGCCAAGTAAAAAAGATCGATTTTTGCAGCTGAGTGGTAGAGGTAAGGAGGTATTATGTGCCAGTCACGGCTGGCTGTGCTGCCAGCTGGAGTGAACGGCTGCGGACAGCAGATCACACAGACCGAGGCCGCTGAATAACAGTAACAAACCCGAGGATCAAAGCTGAATACACAAACAAAATGTAAAGCAGAAAACTGTAGACAGGAAACACTGGCTGATTTACTGTTGGAGATTACATGAGGACTGAATGTGATAACACCAGTTACAACCCAGACTGTTCATGCACAATGTAAACCTCCAGAAAAAGGACCTTTAAGTGCACTTTGTGTTAGTAGCTTGGATTGAGGCTTTCGTATACATGACCTAAAGTAAACCAACCTGTCTATATTTAGCTTTGAATATTCAGTACATAACAGATGAAAGTCCTTGAAATCTGAAAACTTAAAAATACAGTTGACCAGAAGGGTTTTTTGAAGACCAAAATGTACACTAGTATTGTGGGTTTAAGAGATGGTATTCTGTGCTAATATTCTCCATCTTTAAATTTTCATTCCAAAAAGACTTCAAGGTGTCAGTGTTACTAAAGAATTGATTATGGCACGGATACTGACCTGATTAAGTGGATAAGGTATCGGCCATGATGTAACTGGTCCATATTAAATACATTTCCTTTAATAATGCCATTGCAACATGGAGTTTTTCCATTTTCAGTTAGATTCATTCAGTCATGGTAGGCCAGGGTGCCACAACAGTCCCTGGCCTCATGTTGCCTTACATAAAAATGATTCCATTGAGTTCAGTGCAGTGTGGTACACAAGCTGGCAGATATCCTGAGTAGAGGTATTGGAATTGGAGAGAAAAAGTTGGATTGGTGCATCCTTGAGTGTTTTTAGTGTTTGTATTATTGTCAGGGAGAACAATCCTCTGACACAGCTTTCAAGACCAGGAAAGCTTTGCACTGAAACTAACTTTAATTCTGTGTATTTAAGTGTAAGCAGCTCTTTTAAGACAGAGAGTGTCTATTTATTCAGTGGCAAAGGAAACTCCGGGTACATCACTGACTTTAGATAAAGAAAAAAAGAAACTTGGATGAAAACTCAAATTAATAAATGTGCAATTTAAATAAAAATCCATCACAGATTTTTGCAGACTGAGGTGGACCGTATGACAAACAAGTATATAAGCTTCAACAAAAAGCCCAAATCAAACCCCAGCAAGACAGAAAAAAGGAAAAGATGATTGGATTTGTGACCCAAACTCCCCACATGTCTCTTCCCTCCTCCCCTTCCCAGGTCCCAGTGGGCTGTCATTAGCCATCCCAGGGCAATATCTCCCCCGGCTCCTAATTGAGAGCCACAGGTTGACACGGTGTCTCACTAACCCCTCTGCTTTGATGCTGTTGTTTCCCCTTCACCTCACCACACAGAGGCTCCTAATGGGAAGAAACAGGTGAGCAGGGAGAACAATTAGCCAACCTCAGTATCGCTCAAAAAGACAAAGTCAAGAAAGATGGACAACTTTTTTAGAAATTGAGAATTGAATAGAATAGGATAGAACCAGGCTAATACAGGCTGGAAATGGACAAGGGATTTTCTATTAGATCTGGCCGTAATGACCTTGGTGAAAGTTTTTTTCTCCAACAACACCTTTGTGTGTGTTTGTGGATGGGATGAAGAGACTGTCAGGCAGGCAGCATCTGAGAGGACAGTAACAATGAAGCTAATGCACATGCCAGGCAGGACCCCAGTCGCCAAGGAAACACAACCTGTTTCTGACCGTAGCCATGGCAACCTGCATCCCAAAAGTGTCAATGGCTCTCTTCAAGGGGAGATGTCCCATTGTTAAAGATTTCTCTTGAGGTTATCTTCTTCAGTAGGCACCAGTATGTATGCTACAAAATAAAAATAAGCTATTATACAGTAAACAGATGAATGAGTGAGATTTTCCATGGAAATGATCCACAATTAAAGATTGTGCAAACTCAACTAACCCTCTGAGGTCACACCATCCTTTCAACTGTATAATAATCAGAGATAATCCTTTCCAATTAGCAAGAAAAGAATTCAGATTCTGAAATATCACTAAATGCGCCAAGAAATGCTAACTAATTTAGATGTTTTTCCATGTCTTTCTTCCTGAATTGAGAATGAAAACTAATGCTCATTGGGCAGTCAGTTCAACCCTGTCTACATCAGCGGCCTTGGCCTTGAGCTCCGGCTCTGGTGGCTGTTCAACCAGCTCAGCTACACATATAGTCATGTTATGCAACCTGAGCCGGGCAGAGAATGTGATTTTCTCCGTCCAGCGGGCTTTAATGCTGCTCTTGATGTGTAATGAGAACGAGAGTTCAGGTGAACTGGAGCTTTTGTTCTCTCTCATGCGCTCGCTTTGGTAATGAGATTATTGGTTCAGATGGGAGTTGGAGGGGCTGATGGATGGCAGAGCTGCCGATATATGGAGTGTATGTGTGTGTGTTTGGGGGTTGAGGTTTACATGCATGCCTGGGTTGACTGCCCTGAGGGGCTGATCAGCAAGCAACAGGGCACAGATTAACTCCCGATTACAACACAAATCTGCCCCAAGCCGCTGTCCTCTGCCAATACATGCAGCACTGAGATTTGGATTGTAGAATCCACCCCTCATGACATATACACACAAACACACCCGCTCTCTGGCATGCACATTCACTCACATTCCCACACTAATGGGGGGAACAAACAAACAGCTTGCCTATGCAAAACATACATAATAAGTGAAACCCTCGCAGAGGGAGAAGCGAGGCCACTGAGAGTTCAGCTGCCGTCCTGCAGTCCAGACTAAACAACCCTCGGAGAGCTGTGACCACTTGATCTATTCTCATTCGACAAAGAGGTCATGTAATTTGAGAGCGATAGAACGAGTCCACCTCGGGGTTTTGTCCACAAGGTCAGACCTTCACAGACAGCAAGAAAGAGAATAGATAAAAAAGGATTAATAATGGGCATCCCGCTCAGTAACATTGTCTGCTGACCTTTGTCACATCATCTCCCTTTACTCTTTCTTCTTATTTTTATCCCTCATACTTAAACATCATGAAAAAACACCTTAAAAGGTTTCATATCAGGTTAACCTGCCATATAGTTAACCACCTGGATTCTCCAAGGAGGCTTTAGAGTAAAATCTGTCAATACAGTTGCCTTGAAAACTTGTATAATCCTCAAAATGTGCAGAAAATGTGGTGAGTATATTGCACTGCAGTTGTTGTTGTAGCAAAAATCCATAGCAGTCTACCCTCCTGAGGATCTCACAATATATACTGTAAATAATTCGGCGTGAGAGACCCAACAGGTTATTTGTCCACAAACACAGCTGGCCTCCTCTCGTGTGGCTCCCTGATGAGCAGCAAGCCATCTCTTATCCTTACATACTACCAACATTTCTAAAGCTTGGGGGATTGTATCTGTTCCACTTTCAAATGCATATTCATCTGTCTCATTACAAGCAGACAAGCAGCCTAGAAAAAGAAAAAGAAGATCAAGCAGTTGGGAAAAATTCTGAGACATCCAGGTCTTTTTCTTTAAAAATCACACCAAGCAGTAACGAGACATTGTTTCGCTGAAGGGATGGGAGATCAAATGAGGGCAAGGAAGAGAGGTTACTTATTAAAGAGAGCTCTGAGGGAGCTTCTGAAGAGTCATATCGCCACCTACTGGTGATATTTAAAAGTCTGGGAGTGAACACTGATGCTGAGCATCAAAGGAGCCTCAAAACGTTCAAAGCGTTCTGTTTTGCCTTTCATGTTGCTTGAATGTTAAACAGAGACACTGTAATGACTTCCACAGATGTTCAGTAAGGGAAAGAAAAATTAAATGAGCAGAGGGGATGGTAAGGTAGGCAAAGGAAGTGGAAGAGAACAACATGTACAAGTAGACAGACATGAATTGGGAGTAAGAGGGGGCGTGTGGCTTTTAGTAAACTGAGAATTTGTGGAAACAGCTTCAACAAGTGGCCTAATCCCAGAGCGCTGTCCTGTGTGGGAGGAGGGGCCACACTGGTGTTTACCTGCTAGATTCTACAGCGGACTATCAACGTGGGCTTCACACCTACTGCTCCTACTCCTTCTGGCATTTCATCACTCTTTCCTCCCTCCCTCTGTCCTCCCATCAAGCACCTCTCCAGTGTGTGTGTGTGTGTGTGTGTGTGTGTGTGTGTGTGTGTGTGTGTGTGTGTGTGTGTGTGTGTGTGTTTGGATGTTTCAGGAGCCCAGCTGGTTGTGTCGGCAGTGGGAGGAGAGGTAGGAGGAAAAAGAGGGAAAGTAGCTTAGGGAGCCAGAGCCATGGCTCCAGTCTAGCATGACTCAGTCTGGGTGCATCCATGCCTCTGGGGAAAACACACAAAACATGTACCAAAAACACACAGCTCTCACCCCTCCTCACCCTCTGTAATCAGTGAGCTCTGGTGCTCACTTTCCCCCCTTAACAAGCATTTCCATGTCTCTTAGCCCAGCTGCTCAGAGCAGTAATAACAGCAATGACAGGAGGACGACTGGAAAAGCATTAGTGCAGAGTCTGTTTGGGCTTTCCTGCAAAGAGAGAGCTGGGGGAAAAAAAGATCTGTGCTAGGTTGCTTCCCTGCTCCAGAGGCTCTGCTGTGCTGTGGACTGTAGAGTGCGACGCCCAGGAGAGAGCACAAACTGGCCGACATGAGAGGGGCCGGAGTGTTTACAGCCCCAGGGGGGATGGCCCACCTGTTCAAACAGCCAGAGCTATCCTGAGGAAATGAAAACTTCCATCTCTGCAGATCTGTGCAGATCCTGCACACCAAATCCCTTTCACTTCCTCACTGGCTCACTCACTATCTTCTGTTTCCACAGCTGGCTCCCGGGCTGTCTTTCTCTGTCTATCTGCAAAATTAAAGTCTTAAATGTCAATGTTTTCTGCAGTACGTCACATTATGTGTCTATAAACATTATGGTATGCAAGCCAACTTAAAAGTGGGTCACAGTTGCCTGCCCCAGTGCAACCATAATTATTCACCAGCCCTCTCACATAGAAAGACCCCTTTGGAGCTTTGGTGAACCAGCTGAACCTCTGCGGCGCAGCAGAGGTCGAAGTCCTCAGCGGAGTGCCATGGATGGGTGGCAGTGAGGAGGACAGGGACAAACGTGAACTGTGAATGACCTTGGCCAGTCACTGCTCACACCAAGGTGTGGGATGACTCCCAGGGTCAAGCTGGGTATGACCCTTCTGACCTTAAAGTACCGTTCTGTCTGTGCTGTTTTTAGACAGCAAAGAATAGGTGCATTATCCAGCACTGACATAAACATATAAACCTCTGAAAGTTTTTCAAAAAATAGAAAAATAACAAGAAAATGGCAATTTAGGAGATAAAAAAACATGTTTTTTATGTTAAGAATGATTTCTTACCTGACTTTAATGATTTATAAAGTGCTGCTGTCCCTGCCATAGACTAGTTCACAAGGCTGTAGGGAAATGTAGCAATTTACTTTGCTGTTCCATTGGACAAATGGGAATAAAGTTTCTCTTGTACAACTTTACCCTAAAGCAAAAGCAAATGTCTCCCAGACTGTGGGTATTAACCTTGAGTCCCTGTCTCTTCCCAGCCAGTCTCGGCCTTATCAGCAGACACAGACTCCTGGCGTCGGACGGGGCAGACAGAGGTACCTGGGAATAAACACCACCTTAACTGCACCCATCACCATGGAGATACCCTCAGGGGGGAGGCCAATGAAATACCTGACAATGGGGGAACAGCCTGCCAGCGAGTGCCATCAGCTCTTTTTACGAGCGACTAATGTACTCCCATGCCTCCGTCAGGGCTGTCCGTTATTACCAGCGTTCACTTAGTCCTCTCAGACAGACTCATCTGATGACTCGTGCTATGGAGCAAGAGGAGGAGAAGCACAAGAGGTGTTGTTAATGTATTCTGTCACCTCTTCCCTTCACCGCAGGTTGAAAAGCCTGAACCTTTGGGTGTCAGATGGGGAGAGGGTGCAAATGATCACAGCTGGCTGGTCCTTGCATGATTTGGCAGCGAAGAGACGCTCGGTTTTTTCCAAGCTTCCATCACAAACCTCAAATTACACCTTTCAGAGGAGTCATAAATCAGAGCTTGTTGGTTAAATGCTTTTGTGTCAGACATAAAACATAAGCATGGCAGGTGGGGAAAAGTGAGTCAGCTAGTAAAATGAAGGGAATGAATGTAACTATGGTGGGGAGCCATCAAAATAAAAGTTCACAACAACCACTAGTGACAAGCTCCTTACACTAGGACTTATCATTTTTGACACGCTGCTTTGAAAAGTGAAATGGCTCTGAAGTTGTAAGTGCACACTGTAGCCACCAGGGGTCGCTCCATCCCTCTGGTGTTGTGTTTTACAAATTAGGGCAAGGCCAGCTGGACAGCAGTCAAGAATGATCTTCACAGAACTGAGCTTCTATCCAGATACAAAACCCAGCCTGCAAGGTCGACCTGTGCTCTTTTAACAGACAACAGTTTAAGTTACATATAAAATGCATATTTTAGGGAGCATATAAATACTTTATAGAACTGCCACAGCTGGCACTAAAACTTGTAAATCCCTTGTCATTTGTGGAAACATCTGCCAAAATATTCTTTTGTTTTGGGATTATTACTGGAGTACAACTGCAGGGCTCCTTTGGAGAACAATGCGAAAAATAAAGCAAACACAGAACAATACACTGTCAGGATAAATTAGAATTAAAGTATGAAATCTGCTTGTTTTGCCAGTGTAACAGGCCACACCTGAGTATAGGGAGAAGCGCACACACAGTAAGATGAGAAATGCAAGCTCCCTGCTTAACATTTAACTCTCTCTGCAGATGTTGGTGACAAATTTATCTATTTTATTACAAGAGCCTGAAAGAACAGCAGAGAGCGTGGGAGGTGGAAAGAGAAAAAAACAGTTGGATGTTTAAAGCCCTTTTGCTGGTCCCACAGGGCATTGCAGGAGCAGCAACGGCGCAAGGCTAATGGTTGACTTAGCCCATCATGGGCGCATTCGTACTTTTCCAGCAGGCAGACAGGAAGCACCTGGGTCCAAGGGCCGGAGAATGGAGGGGGCCCCCGGCCCCACCCAACGCAACACATCATCAGCTCGACTAGAAGGATCCTGTGCAGGCTCCGTAGCTCTAAACAGCACTCCCTGGCTGCCTGTGTGTAAACAAACATACCTCCTCTGTACGCAGCAGGGGCACAAGGGAGTACGTTCTTTCACTCTGCTTCAACCCTCAGGCACAGAAAACACAGAGGAAAACAGCATGTGGTAGAACTGTTGGCTCTGAGACCTGCCTCTTTACACTAAAACCTTCAACGAATTAAATGGTTTTCCCTCAGCTGGGCTGGAAATCCAAACTGTAGCGAGCTGCCACTAGAAAGGGGAGGGAAAAGAGGGTTGTATGAAGTACATGACTGATGGAGCTGTGGGGTTTTGGGCGGAGCACAAGTGGCTGGGTGGGAGCCTGGGTGAGCTGGGCCTGGCGGGCTCTGGGTCGTGCTGGGTTGCGTTTTGGTGACTGTGTGGCTGCTCCTGCTGGGCTCAATGGGGGATGAGAGGCTGGCCACAGCAGCCAGAGGCAAGTGGCCCAATGTAAACAGCTCATTCTGGCGGTGAGTCTGAGGAGCTGCTGTAATTACTGCTCGTTATGAGAAGATTAATAGAGATTTAGAGAAAGGGAGGAGAAGAAGTAGATGAGGAGGAAGAGGAGCAAAACAGGGGCATGAATGGTGGAGCAAGAGGTTGGGGCGGGGGGCATGGTTCCAACCCTCACATCGATCTTTATCTACCACGGATTCCCAGGGACAGAATTATACGGAGGACAGGCCCAGGGCAGGGAGTGTAGTTCACACCAGCGCTGCACTGTGCAGCCAAACACTTCTTGTTACACTCTCTGTTCCAGAGGCCCCTGGCAAATCAACTCTAATGCTACTGAGAGCCAGAGTGCTGAAAATGAAGTTAGTGGAAATTCATTTTCCTGTTACAGGGGACTTACATAAAAAAAAAAAAAACCTAAAAAAAAAATCTTTTCCAAGTTTTGTCTGCTACTCTCGTTGTAAGCCTGTGACCTGATGTGGCCTAAAGAAAACTCCATGTGGGCTTATAGTTGATACATCCTAAAGTATTCCCCAAGCTAAAACCAGGAAAAGAAAATATCCCTTGAAGGGAATGGAAATGCAATGTAATGTTTTTAGTGCAGTATTGTCAGCTAGACCTAAAAAGTGCAGTGACTTTTGCACTTATGTTGTTGTTGCTGATGTTTTTCTGCTCATCCTTCTCTTTATATAACAAAGGCCCCTTAACAAACCCCACAATTCTAGTCAATTACCGCCTGTTTTTTTGCAGCATGCAAACCTTGATCTGAAGTGAAAAACAAGTGAAACCACTCAGGTGGCTATTATTCTTTGAAGGAGCTTCTACAGCCGTCGATTACGGGTTACTCTTTAACTTTGAGTAACAACTTCTGTGTGAATGATAAAAGAGCCCTTTTGTCAAACATTTCTCTGAAACCCTGAATGTTTTAAAGACTGTCCACTGTTGAAAAGTCAGGTATATCTTTAGAGTTATACTATTATGTGGGGTTGCAACTAACGATTACTTTCACTATTCTCCAGTGCCCAAGGTGACATTTTGCTGGTTTTGTCTAACCAACAGTCCAAAACTCAATCAGGAAGCAACTAAGAATAGTGGCAGGATTTCGGCTACTTTTACCATATGTCTTTCTGTTTCATTAATCTATATCATGTATGCCCTCATGCATAGGTCACAGGTTGTAACTCCCCCCTCCAACTACTCTGACTCATCCTCTGATCCCTGCTAGGCCTTTTCTCTAACCCAGCTCTGATTAACAAATTAACAAGTTTGGTAATTTATCCAGGCTTCAGGTAGCGGTGCAGGAGTACACGACCCGACTGCTGACGATTAAGGGTCTTTTATATCCAGATTACACAGCATTTAAACCCCTGGTGGAAAGAAAAGGTGGGGAGGGTGTGCATCTGTGGGATTCAGAGAGAGGAGGGGCATCAGGTGTGCCCTCGCAGATTAGCGCAAAGCTCCTGGTAATGAAAGAAAGGATGACCGCCACTCCCCGCGTCGCCTTTGAAGTCTGATCAGACGGGGGAATAAAAGGCATTCCCCAAAAAGGAGCCCCCAGAGGGTCAAGATCCACACACAGCCTCCCAGAGGTCGGCACTGATAAGGAGGATCGGGATTAGACCCATCCGGCCTTGAGTTCTCTCTGTCTCTCACTTTCCCTTATGTCACCCAGCTGATTTCTCATATTGGAGCGAAAGCCTCGCCAACAGCCAAAGGTGACGAGAGTCTTGTTCTTAACCTTTCTCGCTCTTCAGTGAGTTTGCCAGTTACAGAAAGTCAGCCTTGACTGCTGAGATTTAGTGGTGCTACTGAAAAAAAAAGTGCTAGGATGTGTGAGAGCTGGGTGTGATAAACACTTTGGGTTGATCCGCATTTTTTTCAGCAAAGCAGACCAAAGCTAGCAGGAAGCGAAGGTCAGAAAAACATTCTCTCACCGCATGCTCATACACATTAAATAAGGATTTTTTTTTTAAAACAGCGTTAAGACTCTGTGAAACCCAGGGATGCTTTATAATCAAGTTTTACTCGCTGTTGAGGCAAGGATGTGTGGTGGGAAGGGAAAGTCGAAAGATGGGAAAAGCTAATTGAAAAGAAGACGCCCAGAGCACAGTGACGGAGAAATGGGGGTGAGGAGGTAAACACAGGGAGAGGTGAAATGTGCGTCACAGCTGCGGCTTGGGGTTTGCATAAGGTGCAGCAAGGGATGTTACTGATGGACACGTCTGACATTGTACTAACAAGCAGCCTGTGGATTGCGCAGCACACACATACACACTGAACCACATACGCATGTGAAAACATAGTACAGCACACAAACACATACACATTATTGTATTTCTGTCCTTGTGAGAACCCTCCATTGACCACAATTATCTCCCAACCCTAACCTGTCTACATACGTCTACATTTAATTTATAATCCTCAAGATTTTCATTAAATCAAATTCCCTTTTTTAAATACCATTTAGGCATAGCATTTTTGAGAAATGGCCACTCAATGTATTTGCGCTTTGCAATTGCTTCCCTATAGTTGTTAGAGGCATGGTCTGTCACTGTTGCCATTCCCACCAGTAACCATAAGTGGCGCCATATCAACCAAGACTGAAATCTTAAAGATTATAACGTTAACCTAACCTTTATTTTTTATTTCATCTACCAATTTTATACATGAAGATCAATTTACTCATCAAGAGAAGTACTACTCAACTACTACTCAGCCTCCGCTGCATCAATTTTGACCATTCTTTTTTTAATTTCTCTTGCGACTCCCCCAACCTTATGGTGTAAGTGCCGTACTAAATCGCTGGAATTTCTCTTGCACATAAAAACCAAGACTTATTGCTAAACTTACTTTAATTTTAAATCAAGTAGAAATATAAACGAATCCTAACTCTTAGGGCGTTTTCACAACTAACCTGTTTGGTTCAGTTAAAACGAACTCTGGTGCGTTTACCTGGTTAGTGTGGTTTGTTTGGGCAGGTGTGAATCGCACTCGGGTGAGGACCAAAACAACTGCACTGAGACCCTTTAGGGGAGGTAGTCTCGGTCCGGTTCCAAACTAACTCTGGCCACTTTGTGGTGGGAATGTGATCCAACCTCGTTTCACACCAAACTATAGGTGTGAAAATGCCCTAAATTGTTTAACACAAGGCCTTAACCCGAAAATTACCAACAGCAATGAGGACAGGAAATGTCTTCAGTCTGGTCAAATTTGTTCATCCTTCCATCTTTGTAACTTCTTATGGTCCTCATAAAGACAGACAACAGACATTCACACAAACACATTTTTCTGCCTGAGCAACTCCCATCTGATCCATAGCTTGGTTCAGTTGCTACATGAAGGGTTTTAAATGAGGTGACAGATTCTCTGACCAATCCCTGCCCTGGGTAAGAGGAATGCACCCTCTGGGGGGGTTTATACAATGTACTAACAGAGGATTTGTATCCATCGAACAGGGCTCCTTCCAGCTGTGCTGCAGTCCAACGGGGTTAAATTAAAAGCAAGCTACACAGCTCGCTGTGTTGGCACTCTTGTTAAACCCAGGATCTCTTAGTTACAACAGCCTGGCTCATTTTCACATGATCTTCTCCCAGATAAATGTCAGTAACCCCGGATTCATTTCCAAAAGGCTTTAACTAGTGATGCTTCACTGAATCTTGAAGCTGTATTTGGCAATTACGATGGGTAAAGTGGCATTTGAGCCAGATCTGTCAGTATGCTGCCAGCCAGTTACGACTTGCTGTCACTTCACATTGATGCCCCCCCCCCCCAGATCTACAGATGCCAAGGCACTGCCATCATTTGCCCTGATGAGCTGGAGCTGCTATCTCATCATGAGCCAGAGTTGTAATCCCTGTTCTTCTGACCCTTTGTGAAAGTCACTTGACTCCGGGCTGATTGAGGGGATTTGGAGAGAGAGAACGAATAAAGGAAAAAATACTGATAGAGAATACAATGGGTAGAAAGAGAGAGGTTGATAAGGAACACATGCTTATTCACAGAGACAACCCAGAGGAGAGAGGAAGGGCTGCCAACCAGTTAGTCATTGGTACTGTAGATGAAGCACAAGCAGAGCAGCAGATGGCAGTGATAGTGTGGAAATGCTGGGGAGAGGGGAATGTGGAAGGCTAAGACAAGGCTCATTATCACCTCTATCTGCATCACATGGCACATCAACCCCCCCCCTTCCATCACCACCCATACACATACCTTCTCGTCTGATAACGGTGCATTGCTCTCTCAGCATGGCCTCTCGGCTTTCACTGTGAGCAGAGCCTCGACCCGCTCTGTATCACTGACACTTTTGCCCACACCAATTAGAAAGGAAATAATTCACTATATTTGAACAAATCTGAAATCAAATACAACAATAAGAAAGGTCTTTCAATCTGATTTGCCACCTTGAGAACTCACTGTAGATGTCTCGATATTGTGGGGTAGGAATTTTCAAACTTTCCTCTCTGAGTCTTTTCTCCTATCTGAAAATGAATTCACCCATCTGTTTCTGTCTTCACGTAGCTTTAGCAATTGCACTGCATGCCTCCTCACAAGATACAACATAATTTTAAAGCACAAAACTTGCACGACAGGATCTCTTGATTCCACCATGACCTTCTTAGCCACCACTATTGTGGGCACTAAACACCCCAAAACAAGCCTGGATTTATCAGTCCAAGAAAGGCCAGGCTGTGCACTTTACCGGCAGCTGCCCACATGATGTTTTATCACGGCTGCTGCAGCCCTTTGTAACCTCCCGCTCAACCCATCCACTGTGCATTTTTACTGGCAGCCCGGCCAACACCAAACCGCATAAACAGCACGAGTTTAGAATATGCAGTGCAAATTCGGTCTACTTGACAGCCATGGTTCTGTTGACCTTCTAGAAAAATACTAATTTCAGATCATTTCATTGAGCAAATGCGATCATAACTGTTTATAAATACTGAGGGGTACCTCAAGCTCTGCTCGGTTGTAAGCCCTAAATGCAATTGAGGGTAGTTAGCAGCCAAGCGAGGCTGAATGTGATCCCTATCTGAGGTCGTGACTATGTGGTTGTGTGTAAAGGAGAATATGAGCAAGCCAGCAGAACTATCAACGTTTAAGGATGTGTGGTCTGGCCAAAGTGGATGAAGGTTTGGAAGGGAAATGAGGTTGAATGCGAGACCGACAACATGCTCTGTTCCTCAATCCCAACGGTCGGGTTGGCTGAACCTCTAGAGAACCAAGTTCAAATGTTCTATTTAACCGAGGAACCGAAATACACCCTCAGCGTGGTCTCTGGGTGACGCAGCTGTTTCTTCTCAAGAGAGGCAAACCTAATGGGCAAAACAGTGATGATGTCAGCCATCGCAGGCAACACAAGGATAAAATTTGGTCATGAAGGAATGTCCCTGGGTTTGAAATGTGGTGAGATCCGGGGTCAAAATGTTGAATATTAAAAGGGTTCTTTACAGCACAAGTGCCTTGCCTCTTAATCCTGTACTTGGAACCTTAGTCTGAATGGAAAGACGTGTTATGGCAGACCAGTAATTTCCGCCTCTGCTCTTGAGGTTGTGCATAGACGGCACCATCGGGATTTACCGTTGTGACTGTGATACACCACTACGTCATCCTTGCATTTTGACCAGTCACGCTGCTGTGCTGTGCAAAAACTTTATCAGCCAATTTGGGAAAGGCTTCAGTTTGACTTCTGTCCTGTGATGATATAATACTGCAAAAAAAGAACTGAGGGAAAGCTTCATGTAGCATATGAACTTCTTGAAAATTTAACTCTTTATTTGCTTCCCATTTTCCTCAACATTGATTTCTCTTTTGAATTTCTTGTCAGATTCTTGAAACTGTTGCCAATAGCAAAAATTAAACTCATTCTATTGTTGACTTGGTAATGATAAGGATGTCTACAACTTCCCCACAATGTTAGAGTAAACATGCTTATCTTTAACAGCCTCTTGTCATCCACCCCTCCCCTGCTCCCTGTTGCTCCCAGGATGTGGCTGAGGTCGGGGAAAGGCAGGTGGGTTATGTAAGCAAGAGTTGTGGGTTTATGGGGAAGCATGTGAATGTGTGTGTCTGTGTTTGCTGATGGAGGTGTGTTTCAGTTAGATTCTTAGTGGTCTTTCTACTACTACAAAACCCCCACACCCACTCCTCTTTAACCCTCTTGTGCTTCCTGTCCCCTCTGGACAGATACAGACACTGTTCCTTCTACATTTTAGTCATTTAGTGGATACTTTTATCCAGAGTAACATAAAAGGGGTTCAACAGAAGAATTACATTTTCAGATAACACAAAGTAGCTTGGGTAAAGAGTAAAATAAGAGCCACAGGAAAAGACAAAAGAAATTTCTTCTCTCCTGAACACCTGAGTCTAAACACACTCACATTTTTGATGGAAAATGTAAAGATCAAGGTGTTCTTTTATTAATTTCTTAACCTTGTTCTCCTCTATCTTTGGGTCTGAGCTAACAGCCCCTTAGTAAGGATTACAGCCAGTGTCACTCATCTGTTTACCTCTGCGCTATTAACTTGTAATAATCACATGCTCCCGACTGGAAGTTACTCTTTAGCACTAGTTTAAGGATTATGCAAAGTAGTAAGTCAATACAGGTTAAGTCTCTATTATCGCGCAGCCAATACTCTCCTCCTGGCGCTAAATCGCCACCGGTAAATGGCTCCTTTTGTGGCAATTGTACAATAGAAAAAGGAGAAGAGATAGCATCGGCTTGTGCCTGTAATCAGCGGCCAGGTTTGACTGACGCGTGGCATTATTAGCATGACACAGGCTAAGGAATGGGAGCTCCCAGATTACAATTTACACGCTATCTTCTAACGCCGCTCAAGTCAAGAGCCTGTCACAACAACAGGTACCCTGGGGATATCACACACACACACACACACACACACACACACACACAGGGAAGGGACGTCAGGAAGGAGGAGGAAAGGATAGAGAACCTAAAATTGGGACACTTTACTTACATGGCAGATCACAAAAGCACAGGAAATCTGTCTTACCTGCAGAGAAAAAAAAGACAGAGATGGAGAATGTTAAGTGTATTTCTTTAGTGCAGAGTGTTCATGTCACTTGTCGGCCAGTTGGTTTGGGTTCATTCTTGTCTCCCTCAGAGAGACAGAGAGGGCGACTGGATGTCCATATTTGGCCACGAGGGCACTCCTCTAGACGGTCTCTGTTTAATAACACCGTGCCTGGTCTCAGCTGGTTGGGCTCATGGGCATAATGCCTCTCCCTCCACAGTTAACTCTTATCTTCAACAAGGCCTATGTACAGGATTCACATGAGTAGAGTTGGTGTCAAACACTATTGATGCTACTACAGATATTATTACAAATTTTACCAGTATTGCTTTTTGATACTACTACTGCTAATACCATTATTATTAATTCTGTTTATTGTTACCACACTACAACAACTCCTTCTTCTATTAATGCTCGTGCTACTACTAATAATAATGTTACTTCAATCACTACCCCTGCTGTTATTACTCCTAGTATTACAACTACTAATACTTTCACTTTTTCTACTGTTACTATTACTGTTACATGAATTGAAAAGAGCATGGCTTTTTCCATTTAAATTCTGCACAATCGATAAATGCTTAAGGTTTCTTCACAAAATATATCCCTGTAAAAATGTGGTTGGCAGACTTACTGACACTGATTATAGTTGTATATTTTGTAAGAAATAAAAAGAATCAGTAGTACACTTTCTCTGATTGTGAAATTTCACTCAAGTTTTGGAAAGCTTCAGAGCAGTATTTAGGTGATATGGGATACAGCATACTGTATATGGATTAAATAACTATGTGTAATATGAACTGGATGGATGTGTCAATAGGCAACTGTTTACTAACACTAACCTTATAAGGAGATAGCAAGTTAATGTTATACTTACAGCTTGTTGCGCTGCCTCCATTTGACAAAAATATCAAATAATGCTTTAGGACAGCTACTTTCATTACAATTCTCATATTCTAAAACAAACAAACACTTATTATGTTGCTGAAACACATGGAAATTGCATTTCCAAATGTTATGTATATATGTATGTATGTCAAACGTTGTGGTTATTTGGATGCAGGTGTTATTTTATTTTTATAGCTATTTTTTATAGCTAACTTTTTGTTGCTTCGATGTCTGATTGTTGTACATTGGTTGTTAATTAAGATGTAAAAACAAGCACTGTTACTGCTACTACTGCTTTTAATAATACAATGCTACAGCTAGAAACTATTAAACAAAAAAACTAAAATAAAAGCTCTGAAAAGTAACAGCATGGTTCCAATACAACAGGCACAATTCATGAGAGAGACAGAGAGAGGGGCTGGGTTTCCTCTTAATTCCCTGTCTAATTACTCGTCCCCGGCTCACCCCAGGTCAAAGAGCCTGCAGGTCCCACTCTAATCCGTCTCCTCGGCCCACTTCAAAGGGCCCTGATTACAGGGAGGAGAAGAATGAAGTGAGAGAGGGAGAGAGAGAGAGAGAGAGAGAGAGAAGAGGACAGGACAGGACAGGACGGAAAGACAGAGGGATGAAAGGAAGGACGGAAAGACAGAGGGATAAAAGGAAGGACGGATAGAAGGAAGGAGAGAAGGAAGGAGGGAAGGAAGGTGGATGGAGACAGGATGGAAACATATCTAGTCTGTCTCGGAGCTGTCTGGCTTGTGAGGTCCGTTTAGCTCCCAGCTGATGCTTCTTCGCCGTGTGGGACGCTGCTCAAATCTGCTGCATGTGAGAGTATGAGGCACACGCAAGCGTACACACTCAAAGCTCTTTTTCCATTGTCACATAAACGGCAGACTGATTCTCAGTGCTGCAATAAAACCAAGTAGACAAAATGTAGCATAATAACAGGACTGTTCTGTGAACATCTGCGTATGTTTTTGAACTTTTTCCAATCTTCCATTGAGACGTTCTAAACTCTCCCATCTTTTACATGATTTGAGGAGCCAAAGCATTCAGAGGAGAGATAAGGCGAGGCTGTGCAAGTATATCTGGGAGAGTGAGCCAACATTTTCCAGAACAACAGACTACTATTATCATAACCCCAGACAAGTATGTCCAGTACAACGTGTCTCTGTCTACATGGTTTGAGGTCAGATGACTATCAATTTCCTCAAAATTCAGAATGTAGAAACAAGCTGCAAATCATTTGCTAATGACAGAGGATTTATTGTAAAATCATGCTTTGTTGGTGCTTTTTTGGTACATCTGATCATGTCTGTTACTTAGATTTTCTCTTGGTACCAGTCTTTTCTTTCTACAGGCATGGCGACAATCACTGTTGTTGCTTCATATTTTATTTACTGGTATTCCAAACAAACCAATTGTGCTGCAGCTGAAACCATAAAATGCCTCACTTCCAGTGTGCCTGAGGATTGTTTTTTTCTGGGAAACATCCTCCCAGGTGTTCATAAAAGCAAATGAAAACAGCTTTTGTACAAATTGAATCACTGTTGTGTTAGCTCCATCAGCAGCTGAAAGAAGCCAGATGTATTTGTTGGAAAATGTTGTGGATAATTACTTAAAAATGACAATTTTTCAAAGCCAAAAGACAGTCCTGAAAGGATTGAGTAGTAAGTGAATCCCGCTGGCACATTAGATTTCACCTCAACAATGCTCCAAGTACTCTAATATATACATATATAATATACGCCCACTTCTGGAGAGTCTAGAGGCTGGAGAACATAGCCTAAGTCATAAAGTATAATTTCAAAGTAGCAGTTTAAAGGAAAAACGAGGGAGAAAACAGATGAGTGAAGTGAAGGAGAGCAGGGGAGTGAGAGGAGTAGGAGGACAGACTTAAAAGGCCTGAAGCTGTCTCTCTCTCTCCATGCCGTGGAAGACCAGCGGCTGGAATGAGGCTGGCCGCTGGCTAGACTTGTCTGTCCACAGGTTTAAATTTAGGCTGGATCAGAGACGCGTCGCCCCGGCCCTCGCCCTCGCAGCCAGCCGGCGAGTAACTTGTGGAAGCCGTCGCTGACCGCATTATCATTTCTCCTCACCTCTCAGGGAGGAGGACGTGGCCACCCAACATTAAACTTGACTTGATGCATGCAAAAGTCTCAAGATTTAAGTACCCTACTCATAATGTTTGCAGCAATGAATTAAAGTGAAAGCTTTTTCTCTTACGAAAACTATTACCTGAACTTTTGCTACAAGACTGACTGTATAAGGCTGATAAATATGCGTTTTAAACATTTGTGTTGTTTAACTCTTGTGTCTCATTTTGAGTAATTGTGGTTTAAAATTGCAAGCATACTTCCCACCTACAAGTCAAAATCTTAACATACTGTTTACATTGTACTCTTAAGTTCTAGACCACCAACTAAATTTCCACTGTATATATAAACAGACAGAGGGTGGTTTCACTGCCAGTTTTCTTTGAGCTTGCTCTGACAACACAGAAAAATTAAGAGAAAAAAAGTCAGAGCACAATGACATACTACAACGAACAACTGTCCATGTGATTCTGCAGTGTGCAAACAACAGTTCAAGCAGAGGTAATGATAATAGTGAGATGTCTTATCAGAGCTTCTGATGTGGAAAGTCTGACCAGCATTCAAATCAGCAAATAAGGCATAATTGCAGACGGGCTCATTCAGGTCTTTGAGGTACACATCTCTTTCCATCAAAGAATACGGGCCGGAGAGTATCTGTTTACAAGCTATTACTCACTTCCCTTTCTTGCTGGCTTGTTGTCCACATTGTGCTATCTTTTTCTGTAATTGCACCTTATTATGCCAGAGCGATAAGGAAATGATGAAACAGGGACACCGCCTCTCATGTAAACATTTGGATGTGATTTTGGCTCGCGCTATCTTAGCTGTTCTCTCTCAGTGTCTAATGTGTGTCTGTGTGTGTGCCGGTGGGGGTGGGGGGAGTAAACCTCCGATGGGAGACGAGCCGCGACCTTCTCGACAACAACTGCGGAGAACAGACAGCGTGGAGTCTCTGCAGCTGCTTCTCCACGGCCGCAGAGGGGAGCTTTTAATTGAATCTGAATGCAAGTTGCAAAGGCTTTTAATATGGCCTTGGCTGGAGAGATGCACACCAAGGGTGGGGCGGGGTTTGAGGGGAAGACAGCCCCTGCCGCAACTCCACCATCACATCCCGACTCACCTCACCTCTCTCCCCCCTTTTTCAGCCCACACATCACACGCCTCTAATTACTAGCCATGGGAAAGCTGGGAAAACAACAACATTTTACAACGCGCAACAACAACAACAACAACAACAAGACACTGTGACGTGCAAAGATCAAGCTGTAACATCCGCTGAGCCTGAAATCAAATTAGGGAGCGCAGACAAAAAAATGCAGAGAAGGGGGAAAAAAAGGAGGCTCAGCTGTATCCTTGCGTAATGAGTAGAGGGACGGACACGTGATAGCTCCAGTAAGGCGGGCGGGGGGTGGAAGGGGCTTGTGGTCAGTGTATGTCGGCTACATTACAAGGCATGTCTATGTATTTAAACAGCTATAATTGTGTGATAACGCCATCGGCTGGGTGGGAAGAGTGGTGACGTGGAACAACCGAGGAGGGCCTTGACTCCTCTTTCTGTCTCCCCCACCAATCTCTCTGGAGCACACTAGCACCTCAGTGGAAAACACTGCATGAGGGATACATGGAAATCCAAGCAAAGGGTAATTTTTTGATTCAGTAACTCACAGTGCCTGTGTGATTGGCATATGGGTTTCATTTGTGCCTTGCTGTAGGTAAGAGGGGAAGAAGGACAGAGGGAGGTGGAGAGTTAATAGCCTGAGATAACTAAACCTCCATCAATGACTTTGATTCTGGATTTAATGTCCTTGTGGGAAGGGTGCTTCCTTGAAGTGCTCGGCTAACTTCCATGCACTTGTAATAAGTGCAAATGCAGAGCAACAGCCAGTTCTGTTTGCTGTCTTCCTGAAATATGGGACTGTTTAATGTCACTGATGAGCCCAGTTTGTTGTTGTAGCACTCCCCCAACCCCCCCTGCATATGTGCGTACACACACATAACCACACAAACAAAAGCAGACAGGCGGGGGGGAATGTGAGCCTTGTGTACCCATCCATGAAAAGCACACACACTCAGAGCTCCTTCACACCACTGGGCTCTGGGACAGAGCACCTTTTCAACAGACAGCACTAACTCATGGGCTTGCAGTTAAACTGCCTCAGGCCATGGCAGTGGTGTGAGGGCCAAAGGCATGTAAACAGCAGACGACAATGAGCAGGCTGACCAGAGTGCACGCTTCTGTCATTCAAACGCTCTTTACAACCCTGTTCCCACAAGCCGCAGAGCTGCGCTGGAAAACAATACGCTTACTTTGCATCACTCGCATTCTGTCAAGCCGAGGGGATAGCGAAGCTCCAAACTGGAGGAAGTGAAGAAAAAAAAACCTGTGCATGAACTCAGTGGAATGCTGCCTTGCTCGACAAAGACAAGCCTTTGAGGAGCTTTGGGTTTTTTCAATGAGAGCAACTTTCCTGTAAAACTTATCTCTAAAATATGATGCATCGGCCTGTTACAGAGAGAAAAATATCATCTTAAAAGCCTCATGAGGCATTTGTTTGGACCTTTTTCAAATTACATCTGGAGATGTTTAAATGTCATTAAAATATGTGCTGGCTGAATGAGTTGGGCTCAAATTACAGCCCCAAAATGGCTGGAGAAACATGCAAGTCTAGCTATCTATCCTCATCACAACTTTTTCAACACTCGCAACACTCTGCCTTTGTGAGCCATCGCTTTATCAAACATGCACACTTCGGTAGTGTGAAAACTGGTTTAGGGGTAAAGCAGATAAAGGCTTCGTTTCCTTGTAAATTTATGAAGATGAGAGAAGAGGTGGAGAGAAAGAGCGAGGGGAAGAAAGAGAGGTAGTGATGGTGGGTAGAAATGGTCGGGGAGCCTCAGTTCTGTGTGAGTGTCTGTGTGCGGACCTTGCCAAGAAAAACAAGGCCTGAGCGACGCTGGGATCTGATTTCAGCATGGAGGCATGGCAGGAAACTGGAGGGGGGCTACACTTCATGTCCTCCCAGAGAAAAGAGAAAGAGATTTAGAGACAGAACAACAAGTCTTTTTCACTCACCACCCCATCCAGCTATGATGGCTGAGAGAGTAGAGTCACCATTTGCGTGGGTGGCGTATTTTAACCCGTACAGCACGTCGTCATCGGCACCGCTCCTGCCAGTAACACTTTCACAGTGATCATAGCGTCAGGCACAAGTCCCTGATGCAGATCCTTGTGCCACAGAGAGGTCAGCTCAGTTCAGAGCCTTGTATCTGCATCTGGATCACAACTCCACTGCAGAGGAGCCGGAGGGATACTACTCAGCACATGTGCAGAGAATTAGCACTGGCTACGCAGCGTTCCGAGGCTTAAAAACCCTTTGTTACTTAGCCTCCATGTAACACACTACTCCGCGTGTGTACAACAGTCTTGATCTTATTTGTCACTGGTTTTGTTTTTACTGCTTCTGGGCAGCTTTGCAATGACAGCGACTTCCAGTGCGCTCTGTGGTAGCAGCAAGCTGCTGGCACTTCAGGGGGGGCGGGGGCCGAGTTCAACTACAAGTGGTACAAGGGGGAAAAAAGGAAATGGAGATGATGGAAAATAAAGGTTCTGTGCCTCAAAGGGTGTGAGGTATGGTGAGGCTTCTCCAGAAATGAAGAAACTCTTGTGTGAGAGAGGATGAGAGAAGCCTATGTCAGAGGCTTATGTCAAAGGAAAGTTATTTCCCACATAAACAAAGCAAGTAGTCTCTTGCTATTGTTATTCTTGCACCATATTTCATCTAAACTTTACCAGTCCCTCACAGAAAACTGTCAGAGTTTCTAGAGTCTATTTAATCAAAGTCAACAAGACTATGAATCTGGCCAGGTACTTGAAAGTTTTCAATACTCTTTGATACAGACCAATCTATTCGCAGAGGTGCTACAAATTCTCACTTTTTTTTTTTCTAAATAAACCACTCAACACAACGTGTTGGCATGGAGCACTGAAGCCAACTGTCTACCAAAGACAATTTTAGTTTTGCATTTTTTTTTTTTTTTTACAGACATGTTTTCTTGTGATATAGCTAGAGCTGGGTATTGTTTTATTTGTTTTATGCTAGTGCTGATTAGGGATGGGAAACGAGAACCGGTTCCAGTTGAGAACCAGTTCCAAATTGTCCGACCCATCGTAATCGTATGCCTCCAAGCTTATCAGTTCCTGTACTCGATGCCGGCATGTTTTTCTGACAATTGCAAAACAATGACGTCAGACTCATGCATTTACGCGGCTGGAAACTTGCAAGAAGAAGGAGTCATGGGCGGAGAGGAAGAAACGGTCCAAAGCATGGCTTCATTTCACGAAGAAAGATGACAACAGTGCTAGTTGTAATGTCTGTAAAGTGATCATTTCAAGTAAGGGAGGAAACACCAGCAATATGAATAATTAATGTCTTTGTACGCAACATGGGCTTAAATTCCAGGAATGCCATGTATTTGACAGTCTAGTTCTCAACCGAGCAGCATGTCCGTTACTGAGGGTAAATATCCTGTTATAATAACATTAGCATCACGCAGGCAGGATTAGCAGATTTTTTGATTTGATTTTTTTTTGACTAAGAAAACCTAAATGAAAATGAATGCTGTACAAATATTCTCTAATTTCATCCATTTTAGAAGATGCCAGACAGACTGTCGCTACAGCCAGCTCGACTCGCCAATCAGCTCCCAGCCGGCAAAACCAACAGTTGAAAACCGGTTCCAAATTAAACAGCGGGCGCAGTGGCGCCTTTGCACACCTGAGTCACATGCATACCTCTGTTTCTACACTGTGTTCAGACTCAGAGATAATATAAACAGTTGCGTTATAGGCCTACTTTTTAAAATTTTTTACACACATAAAATTGATCATGAATCAAGGGGGGTTTGGTGAAGAATCGGACTGATAAGCAGAATCGATAATGGCACTGGTATCAATAAAAAAAATCAATTCCCATCCCTAGTGCTGATGGGATACCAGAGTTTCGGTACCAATAGTAAAACATTTTTCAATACCTTACTTTGAGCAACATGTTTTTCCTACAAAACCCTTTTTTCATTTCACAAAAAAAAAAAAAAAAGCCAGACTTCTCAAACTTTAAATATTTTAGTTTTGGTGTTCTCATTGCTTAACTAGGGCTAGGGATCATTAGATTTTTTTTTTATACTAGTGCAGCCACAATACCAGTTTTGCTACCAACACGAATTTTTTTTACATCTTACTTTGAGAAATATTTTCATTTAACAAAAAAGGCCAAATTTCCTAAATAGTAAATGTTGTCTGAACACATTGTTAAAATAGCCATACATTTTATGTCATACGTTTTAAATTTTGCCTAAATAAAATAGCCTAATTTAAATCTAGAGAATTAGAAGAGTACAAATCTAATCTAAGCATTACATGCATTTTTGGTACAAAGCAGTATTTGATATTCTGTGCTATGGGCACGTTTTATTCAGTATAGAATAGAGGTTTGATACCCAGCTAATTAGCATGGAGCACTGGATATCTACCAAAGACAAAGATCATTTTAGCCTCTGTGTTCTCACTTAACAAGTTGACCAATTGGCAATTTCGGCCAACGCTCTCTTTATCAGACCCCAAGTGAAGACACCTCTGAGTAAAGGAATAGTGTTGCACTGAACCATTTTCGGGCCAAGTGTGCTGGAAGACCCCGAGGGCACAGAGGGCAAAAACAAACAACGGGGGCCCGGCCAGCAAACACAAACAGAGCCATGTTGCTTTTAGCTAAAGCCTTCCATCCAGTACCACAGCCCTCAGGAGCCCACTCCAACCTTCGACCCACCCCTATCCACCAACACCCTTCCCCTCCTCCCCCAACCCTTCTCCACGCTGGACAACCCCAAGGTGGAAGTAATGACGCCAGATGTGACCAATCAAGCTGATAAAGAGCAGGGTCTGCTGTGGACCGACACACAGCTGTGGGTGCAGCTGTGCACGGTTGTCAGGCCAGCTAGCTCGCTCGCTCAGAGAGAGAGAAAGAGAGGAGGAGAGAAAGAAAAGAGAGATAAGCAGGGAGACGAAACAGCCGTACTGTCCTAAAATAATCTGCTTAGATCAAAGCATCGACATCTCAGACAGATTCATCTTCTACACTCCTGCCACTTTAAACCCAATAAAGACTTTGCCATTGTATTTCTAAATTCTCCTTATCTGTTCTGTTCTCCTCTTTTCTCCTTCTCGTCCACCTACTCTGTCTCTCTTCCTCTCTTGTCTGTGCTGGGACAGGGCCTGCTCAACACATTAGCAAGATATCCTGTTCTGACAACAGCTTTAGCCCAAATCCAGCCATCATGAAGAGTTATGCCATCGTAGCGAGCTGCGGATTTGGGAGATATAATACAAATCAAACCTAGAGGGACCTGGGGGAAGAAGAATGGGGAAAAAGTGCTCTTGTAAAAACAGCAACAATGACGGGAAACTGGAGGAGCCGCAAATTCGGAGGCACCGTGTACAACGTGCCGACTAGATTTGCATGCATTCGAATCATTTGATCTTAATCTGATTAAAGATTGAGGCAACATTTGTTCTGAATAATGCACAAGTTTGTGGAAAATATGCATGTGATATGCACTGCAACAATGTCTTACTCTCACAGAAATTTACTTGCTATAAAAATGCTAGGAAGAGGGTCAGATAATTCCCTTAAGCCCAATGCAGTGCCACATATTCCAGGCAAGAAAATGTCACTTGACTCAAAGAAGTTCTTAAAATAAGTTTGCACTGGGGGAATTTTTCAAGTATGTGACATCTACAGGCAGATTGCTTCACTTGTTTTATGAACAAGGAAAAATTACAACTCAATACAAGCAGAGATTTTCTTGCAGTGTGCTCACATCTTCCCCTGGCCTTAAAAATGGAAAGTAGCACAGGCTTGCTTACTTACTTTTCCCCGTTTGTTTATTTTCCTCCTGCCTTTGTCCATCCGTCTCCTCTACTGCTTTCCCTTCCCTGCCTCTGAGTTCAGCCATCTTGTGAACAATCTGACCAAATTAAGATATAGCTGCAGCCGGCTGACACAGCAGCATGTAGCCAGACATTTTAGATAAAGTTAAGTGATGTTTCCTGAGGCAGAGTAAAACTCAAAACCTAAATAAATAAATAAATAATGTCTTGCATTACTTTATTTGTGGCGGCCAAAACGTATGTTATGTCCCAGTTGGGACTTTGCAAATTGAATCTAGCAAGATGGATGATTCTGTTGACAGACATTCTCTCCACTTTACATGGACTTACCTTCCAGCCATAAAAAGTGTGTATTTTACAAAGGTGCTTGTGTCCCAGTTTCCAAAAAATTAGAGAGTAATTATGTACTGCATCATCAAGACAATTACAGTGATTGTCATGTCGGTGCTTTAATCTAAGTAAGGTCATTACCAGTGTAAACACAACCTGATTAAAAACACCTCGCTTTCTGCTGCATCTCTGATTTTCCTTGTGCGTGTAAATAATTAGATTTATTCAGATTGCCTTCAGTTTTTTTTTTGGACCACATGGCAAGTGGTGACAACCAACATCTCTGCTGCAATAATAAATTGGTCTTGTTAAAGTAAATGAAAACTGCAATTTTTGGAGAGGGCTTTTTGAAGTATGAACACCGGGACTTTGTAGCTACTTCAAAACAAGTTAACATTTTAAGTGAGATGTCAGCTTAATCTGATCAATCACCGTAATGATAGCATAGTGGGCATGCAGATTCTATCAATTAATATGCTGTGTTCCTTCTTTTCCTGAGGCTTGGTGGCAGGGATGAGTGGTAAGACAGGTTTTTAAGACAATAAAAGCTTCTTTAAGGCTGAAAAAAGTACTTAAAAAAAAGCACTTAAAAAAAGCACCACTATTTTGGTTAAGGCTTCATTCAAACTGTTCATGATTGACTCAGTACCATCAGAATCCAAGCTTAGGGTGGACTAAATGTTGCATACAGAAATTGGATTCTTGACTGAGGCATTTTTTTAACGTCTCTCCCAAAGGAGCTGACGCAGCTTCAGACCAATCACACAACAAGCACTCTGTTGTACGCTTGGCGAGCTCCTGGCCACCACTGGGCCTCACTGGATGAATGTGGACCTTTAAGAGTAAACCACACACACATATACACATACATACATGCTTACATACACACAAGCAGGCATGAGGGTAGGCAGAGAGGTGCACACACACTTGAAAAACAGTGTGCACGTAAAAATGGTAGCTATAACTTTTCATAATTAAAACCCCATGTCACATGCAGGATGTTTGGATGTGAACGGCACACCACTCACGACTATCACATAAACAAACAACACAAGTAGAACCTGAGCTGCAATAGGAGAGAGCAACCACACACCGTGTCTGTTACTGTACAACAATCTGGACAAGAAAAATACTTCAAACGTTTAGACAGAGTCCTCTCTCACTTTCAGCCTTGCTGCTAAAAGCAGGCCTCTAAGGTGTAAGGATACAAATGACCTAATCCAGGGTAAACATATAGCTGGGCGGTAGAGGATAAAGTTTATATGTCTGCGCTATGGAGTGAACAGCATGCCAGTGTTTTAGGAGGCAAACTACCCAGAATACCTCCTGGTTGCTTCCCGTGCAAATGGAATACCGACATCTGAAAGTGTCGACTATTAATAAAGACTGTTTATGAGCCGTCGCACTGCCTCTTGGATATGTGTGTTTTTTTATGCACTCAGCACTAGTTTATGCAGGTGGTTATCAGCGTAAATCCACATGAAGGCATGTGCAGGCTGGAGAAGAAGTTACACGGTTATGTGCTCATCAATGCTATTAGTTTCCACCAACGCTGATTGCTCTGACACTTCATGCCGTCCAAGTGTGGCGATAAAACAGATCGGTTTCACTCATGCCAAATTAAAGGCTGATATACAGCTCCTCTTTCAAGGCGAGGTATCAGTGCCAGGCTGAGAGCGTGCGAATCAGACGCAGACGTGTAATTTCAGGATCCGAGGAAGATAACTGTAGTCTTTAAATGGCAAAAACACACAGAGGGACTGATCGAGTGCTCTGCTGTAACATGCAAGACTGATCATGATGGAGCAGTGTATACTGAGAATAGTAGTGGAACCTGTTAGTGGGTGGGCACAAATTGTGAGCTGTCCCGCCAGGGCCTGGACCAAAAACAGAACAGTCACGCTAATGTGATATATAAATGTCATGTTCCTGTCAGGTTTTAAAGCAAGACTTCTTTATGTAACTTTTAAAAGAACAGAAACTTTAAAAATATAACATTCTTCCAATTACAGATAAAAAGTCGAGTTCATTAGCAATAAAACACCCTTGCGCAATTGAATACACTTTGCTACTACAGCCTTACTTGGTCTGGTATGACCAGTAGCTTACGGTGGCTAATGTTAGCTAATGTTAGCAAACTGGGTAGATATTGCTGTGCAATTGTCATTTCTGAGTCAGTCACTCTCCTCCACTTATGCTAGTGTTACACTATGATTTTGCAATTACCATTATCTCCTAATCTCCTCATTTTTCAGCAAGAGGTGCATAGGCTTGCTTTAAGAGACTGGCTTAGATTCAGTTAATTCAGTCCGTGATTTGTAAAATAGTTTACGACCAACTGGAGCAGACATCCCCAACACTAAGCTGCACAAATCCATATTTTTATATCAAAAATGGGTCAAATGACTATGTGAAAGGTGTCGCTTGTAGTGTCAAACCCACAGAGAGTTATCACCAAACTCTGCAGCTGTATGAAGCTTTTTAGCCTTATTTAGGCTTTGACCATTGTTTTGGTTTCTCCAGCCAGAAGCTCTGCTCTAGTCAGCTTCTTTTCCAGCAGCAGCAAGCAGCTGTTTTTAGCCAAAAAGCTCTGATAAACCCACTGTATACTACCTGCCCAGCACCAAATGGCAGACAGACACAGTTAGTGACTAGCTGGTGAACACAGAGGAGCATTTAGCAGCTAAAAAGCCAGATATGTCAGAGGAGACAAAACCAGAGCTAAATGGAGAGTGAATATTAGACATTCATCAGGTGCACACAAACACAACTCTAACTGAATGCTAATGTTACTCTGTGCATCTGTAAATCGGCAACTGTTTGCTAACATGTTCGTCATATCAACTTTACAAGCTGATAATATGTCAATGTTGTTTTCACAGCTTCTTCTGCTGCCCCCAAGTGTCCTAAAAACTAACCAATATTGCTTTGACATTAAGGATTCTTCAAAACAATACTTCAAAATCAAAACTTAAGTTAGAAAAAATGTCCACAGTTATAAATGAGCAAGAGTTTAACACCCAAAAACTCAGTTAATCTGCTTTGTGAGGAATCTATATTTGTACTTTGATCAGATTTGATTGACAGCGGCATCTCCCTGGCAACACAAGCAAGTGTCACCTGATACTAATTCTTATAATGTTAAGAAAGGTTTTCAGGTTGTCTTCATTTACACTAGGAGATAAAAAGACTGAGTTACTTGACAACAAAAGAGTCAAGATTTGAGCAAGCAGCAAGCAGTGTGCTGAAGTTTAGTTTGTAGTTATGAGCATAAATTGAACGGACAGTTTTAAAAACACTAAAAGAGATTTAGGTCATTATTAGAGCCACTAAACATCGCTCTCCCTGATCTGACTGATGATGTCTAACTCCAACAATGTGACCACACAGGGCAGGGAGATATTAATGAGGTCTGTAAATACACCTCACCCCAGTCCAATCCCCCCCACACACGCGCACACACGCACACACACACACACACACACACAAACACATCATCTGCTTCTTCACTCAGGCTTGAGTCAGACCAGGGAGATGAGCTCAGCTCCAGCTGGATGCTGAGGCAAGCTTTAACTCAGTCAGCCACTCCCCTGGCCCAGCACAGCTCAGCACAGACCTGTACTGCCAAGTTCAACATGGCTGCCTGCTACAGTACCTAAATCATAACCGCTCTAAATCAGCAACACTCCTGAGAAGATGCAAAATTTCATTTGCATGTTGTTTCCCGCCAGATTGGCAGCGGGGAAACAGAGGCTGTATATGTATTCTGCTAATGAAATTAGAATGGCTCATCTGTGTGGACGTGAACACCACGACAGTACACGGACCTTGACGAGCTGCCCGCGCTCTGACTGGGCTGGCTTTAAGCAGATTTATGGTCTCCGGTGGGGGAACAGGGGGATTTTTGGTCCAGACCTAAATCATGCCTGAGACTATGAGAAGCTAATTACTAGAGGAGTTGAGCAGCAGTCTGGGGACTGTGTGGTTTTCAGTAGGTCCACCACCACTGAGCATTGTGCTACATACGAAAAGCCTCTCTCTACCTTACATGATAGCTAGCAGCAGTGTAAAGTGTGCTAAAATCCATGCTGAGTTTTGTTTGGAACATGAGTGCTGAGTCACCTCCAAGTCATACTTTCTGGTGGTAGTGAAGTAGCCATCTGGGCAGCTTTCAGTAGGCAGAACACTACCCAGAGAGCTCAGAGCTACTAGCTGTTCATGGTTTTGACAAATGTGTAATGTGCTCTGGGACTCATCCCTGCATAATGTTAAATGGCAACGGGCCTCTTCTTAGCTCTGCTATTCCACTGAGAGGAGTAGAAAACTGTTTTTATCTGCACTGCGGCAGATCTAGCAGAATCAAAACAAAGTCTTTGAAATCCACTGATTTCCTGAGGGGAAAAAATATGTCGATCAACTACCCTTCAGTCTGCTTTTTTGACAATAGCAGTGCAAAAATGGGAGCGACCAAAATGATAACAAGCCACGAGTGCTAACAATCAAAAATAAAAGATATTGATTGGATCTCAGCCAAACACTCCCGCTCTGAAGAACGCTCATCAGTCAGTCCCCACCTCTTGCACCAAACTCAAAAAAGGCCCACACCCTACACTAACTAGGCAGCATGTGTTGGTAATTTGCAAGCAGTTGATGTTGATTAGCTGGGTTATGACACCCTGCGACCTCGGCTGTAGCCAAGTACATAGACACACATTCTTCAATTAGCCCCGTGGCGTTTGGCTATCAGGCTTTACGGGGCCATAAGAGGGAGTTATGTGAAAAGTCTACAGGGCTTTAGTTAGATCCTGACACACACAGTGGCACACACACACATCTACATAGGTAGACATAGTTGCACACACAAAATGCATGCGTGGAAGCAGTAATACTGTTATGTATTCAGTTATTTACATTGATGGAGCATTGATGAGAGTGCATCTGAGCAGCTGTTACTTTAACTTCACAAAGAACTCCACATCCATCCAGACAGCTAATGATGTGTACAGCATAATGTGCTCTTTTTTCATTACAAGTTTCACAACTCCCCACTGAACTGCTGTTATCCCCTACATAAACTAAATATGAACTCATAACAGCAAAATTGTTCTCTAGTGACTTTGTTTTTGCAGGCACACTGTTGCTGGGAGTGTGAAGTAATTCAATCGGTCAGTTGGAGTAGTGGTATGAAACAACAAGAACACAAGGCTAAGCACCACCTGATACCACTGCTTTACCAGCTTTTTGTATACTAGTGGCACATACACTCCAATATATTACATGTAACAACTTCTTCAGTAAAGGTTAATCTATGTTATGTAAATAACATTCATCAATAACATCACCATATCTGCAAAAGTAAGATTAATTGTGACCTAACCTTTTCAAACTGAGCTGCATACACAGTGCTGAACTATTCTGATAATCGAATAATCAGCCATTTACCTAGCAAAAATGCCAAACATTGTGGTTCCAAGTTTGGATTTGCTGATGTTTTCCACTTTATATCATTATAAATTGAATATTTTTTCAGGTTTGTATGTTAGACAAAACAAATTGTCACTTGGAGAGTTGTGAGGGCTGTTTTTCACATTTTGTAAACTAAACAAATAATCCATCAACTGAAACATTAAAAAAAATAACTAGCCAGAATAATTTATGATGACAATAATTGTTAGTTGCAGCCCTACATACACGTTCTTCTTCATGCTGACGTTTAGCATGTTAGCATGCTAACATATTCTAATTAGCATTAAAAAGTGCAGCTGAGGCTGATGGGAAGGCCATTAGTTTGGGTAATATTTGGTCATGAACCAAAGTACTGGACAAATTTTGTTTTAACTTTATGGTGGCACTATGAAAAGTTGAGGAATCACCAAAGTTATTACAATTCATCCTGAGGGGAATATCTATACAAACTTTCATGGCAATCTATCCATAGATATTTCACTTAAACCCACAAATGTGAACCTCAATGGTGGCACTACAGGAAAAGTCAGGGGATCACCAAAATCACAAGGATTCATCGTCTGGGAACCATAAATGTCCACACAAAATTTTGTGCCAATCCATTTTGTAGATGTTGTGACTTTCCACTGGTTAAGTGACAACTATGACCTGCTGGTGGTGCTAGATGAAAAGCTACGGGATCAACAAAATCACTATGATTCATCATCTGTGGACCATGCATGTCTGTACAAAAGTTCATGTCAATCCATCCAATAATGGTTGAGATATTTCAGTCTGGACCATAGTCGGGGGCTGATTGACTGGCCGACCAAACAACACACTGATATTGCCACCCCTACAGCCATGCCATTAGTGTGCTTGGGATTTAAAGCACTGGTAAGAAAATGGTTTCCTGATGCATACTTCTGTCTCATCAGTCAAAATGTTTTTACTCTTTTGTTCTGGTTGGGCAGAGATAATCCAGCAGCAGTAAATCTTGTTGTGATATCTGGTCAAGCAGGTAGTAAAAGCAGCGCATATGTGATAGCAGATAATAGCTAGCAGAAAAATACCAGATACCAGATCAGACTGGCGAGCAAAACCCCACTGAGCTGAAGCCAGCAGCAGTCTCCCCACCTTGATTCACTCCCTCAAAATGACTCCATTACCGTGACAAGAGGCAATATTCTAGCAACAGAGCTCAATGCTTTCTTGGCCTGCATTGCGGACGAGTGACAGATTTAGTGCTGTTCTTGGATCCTATGAGGCTGAAATGACTTAATAAAGTGAAGTTGACATTTTGAGTACGAAAGTGGAAGCCTGAAGCTAGGACTGTTTCCTATCCAGTCGGACATGTGCGTGAGTGAGCAGAGTGGTGAAACCACCAGAACCTGATCTACAGCAGTACATGCAGTAACTGTCAGGACCTTCTTCTACTGGAGGTGGACTGAGCGGTGATGTTACTGTGGAGACGACCTTGGCAACCACTACCAAGCTCTCAAGTCAGCTTCCTGTGTGGGAAGCCTGGAGCAACCAGAGAGACCAAAATGAAAGTTGAGATAGTCATCCACAGGAGCCACCTCAACCATTTTGGGACCTAAATATTACATCATGATGTGAGAGCTTGCTTGTCTGGGTTGACGTGAACCTTAACAATCGTGAAATGTTTGCTGCAATAATAATCCAATTAATTCCCTATGCTATGGTAAATCTGAATGTAAATTAAGCCCTAAACCCAAGGCTTAGTCCTAAAATAGAACCTTGCAGAAGTGGGAACCAGCCAAAATGACTTCACTTCACAAAACTTCCTGACTCCAAAGGTCTAAAGCTCAAACTGGCTCTCTCAAAGATGAAAACCAAGAACACACATGGACATAAACCACACACAAAGAAGATTTAATTCCTTACAGTTAGAGACTCAAACACAAAAAGAGTCCAGCAGAATAATACAAAGCCAGTCCTGTGGGTTTTCTTTGCTTGCCAACAAGCTAGACCAGTTCTTTCAGTGTGTGTGTGTGTGTGTGTGTGTGTGTGTGTGTGTGTAAGATTGTACCCCTCACCCCTACCCCCCTCTCTTGTCCCACCACTCCTCTCCCTCCCAGACATGCTCTGATGGAGAGATAAGTTGAAGGTCATCCTGAGAGAACAGAGGCTCCGCTCAGGAATGTGTGGAATAACATTCTCTTGTTCTGTGGACAAAAAGCATATCAGAGGCTGGTATGGTGTCATATGGGCCTGTGTCATCACTGCGGTCGATATAAGCAGGGGACTGATGACTTGATTTGGGAGAGCATAGAGGGGGATACGCACAGTCAGCAGCTAGTAACAACCCCCAATTTTCTTTGATTCTTTTTTATTATGTGAACAATTCTAAAAAATGAGGTGAGATAAGACTAAATTTGAGATTGAATTACTACACTGGCAAACCATCAATCCAAAACTGAAATAATTCCAAAACTGCGTCTTGTGTGCAGCTGTTTATGCAACCAAAGCAGTTGTTATGGTGCTAAAATGCAATGAGAGGCAAACTAGTAAATAAAATTGGAGTGAAAAATGGGACACAGTTCTGAAAAAAGATCTCTTTAAAGAATCTTATAAAATAAAATTCCTTTTACTTTATGCCAAGGTGTTTCTCTTCCAAAAAATGAAATACCAGATCCTGATAGCACATGAACTTAACAAGAACACTGACATCAAACTGATGAAATATGAACACTTTCAGCTTATCTAGTTTGAAAACTTATGTTTGGATAGGCAACAGAACATGGCTTTTTCCCACAACATCCATTAGTCTCAGGCTCATTACTCAAAAACTATAAAGAGATCCAACAGCCACATCAAGGATATGGACATAGTGGTAACTGAGATCTCTATTGGCAGTGTTAGTCTTGCTCGACACATTCACATTAATAATATGTTTGCGACATTGCAAGCCTCCCAGCTGCTCCTATTCAGAGCTGTGGAGACTGGATGAGTCAGCATGTGAGCTGGAAGAAAATTAATATGGCTGCACATCGGTCATAGAGCATGAGAGTAACCTTGCCAAGTTCACTGCTGACATGTTAGGATCCAATAATCACCAAAATGTACAAGGATGGGCATTATCATGGAAATCAAGTATAGAAGGCTTCAGGCTTAGGAAGTGATATGTCATATTTTTAATAACTACAATGTTTCCATAGCAGGGATAGCAGACCAAAGTTTGATTTAGGACAATAAGATGGGTTCATTTTAATGATTTTTTTATGCCTAAAGTGCAGCTTAAAGGAACCCTGTGGAGTTTTGACCACAGGGGCGCGATATTGCAATGTTTTGTTCCGTTTTGTTTGTATCTCATGCTCAACTAACGTGCACAAGGACAACCACGAATGCAGACACATTGCAAACGAGATTGCGTGTGCGACAAATGCTAGTTTTATCCCATCTAAGTGTCTCATAGTGGAGTACAACCAATTCAGCAACCTGGACGCCTCACAAAGTCCCAACAAAAAGACTAGCTAGTCAGATTTTTTTTTTTTTGTTTGTTTGTTTGTTTGTTTTTTACCTTCTGGTGCACCTTCTGGTGTAAATGACAACTTCTAGGTCTTCTAACATGTTCTGTGACATTGACCAATAGGAGTACAGAGCACTGTTCTGCACACAACTGTTAAAATGTTGAAACTAAGGAAAAATAATGCTGCAATGGAACAGTGACGTCAGTCCTTAGCACCTCCTCTCCAATCACCTATATATGTCACGCAAGTCATGAAACACTGCAAGATATGATCAGTTGGATCCAATGTTTAGTCTGGTCAAGACACAACAAGAATTTATGATTCTATGTTCACCCACTCTGACACAGTGACCATCCTGACACACAATAATATCATGTAGTCTGATCCCAGCATTACCTCAGCTGGAAACATATTATTAGGCACGTAAAACCGCCCATGTAGTGGGAAATGAAAAGGGCTTTTAGATTGGCCATGTCTATCAACTGAAAAGGGGACTACATAACATCCCCGGCTTCAGAACTGATTGACAGTTGCAGTGCTAACACAAGAAACGTAGCCAAGCACCAACAAAAAGCAGGGAAGAAAAAGACTGCTAGCTGATGCATGGATGTAAAAAAAATACAGGTATCAAAATATTTTTTGCTTTGCAAATACAAAGTGCACAATAGCACTTAATAAACTTGTCATTTCAAATGTCTCAGATGTAATTTAATATACTTAAATATACAAATATATACATTTCTGTTAGCAAGATCACTAATCTAATTGCATCCGTCTTGGTTTTCCTGGGCTACATGCAAATCAGGGTAGGCTAATGATTGGTAGTTTGAGCAAAATTATTTGTCTCTAATGCTTCTTGGTTGCATCTTATCATGAAGTGTCTAAGTGTAAACTTGAGTAAAAATGTTTTGGTGAAAAAAGCTCACTGAAAGAGGAAGAAAATTCCACTAGGTACCTTTAAATATTCAGGGCCTAACTGTTACTAATGGGAATCCACTTTTCAAAGCAGATAGAAGATGGCGTTTAATTTCATGACATTTGCATTCTGGTCCAGGCCTGACTGGCCTCCCCTGATGATAGAAGCCACTGGGCCTTCCCTTCACTTTGGTGGTCCCTGTGCTGCCAGCCTTTTACCACACTCACAATGGACCACACATCCAGCTCAAAGGAGCAAACATCAGGGCTGAAAGTGAGCAGTGGGTCAAAAACTGGACCAGACTGGATGTGCTTAGATAAGCAGAACCGGAGGGATCTGCCCCTTAGAGTAATACAGTAGACAGGGATCCAGCAGGCAGCCTCCAGGCACCGCAGCTTTTGAATTAACCAGCAGGAACAGGGGGATCCTGTTTTAATTCCACTCCCCTCTTTGTCTCCTTGATATTTTCTTTCGCCAATATGGTTGTGTAGCCTTTTTTCTCTGCTCCAGATGGGAAACTGTACAGGAATGTTTTCTCAAGCCTTCTCTACAGTGACCAGACATACGCCATCCCCTCTTTTGTCCCTTCTTGTTTTACATTATACAAAGCTCCTTTCAGTATCCCAACACAATCTCTGTACAGACTTGACAAGCTGGTGATGTCACACTTGCTAATCAGTGTACAAGTTGCCCATTTAGCACAATTCTTCACAGTGGAAATGTTGCACCTCAAAAAACCTGTTCCTGTTCCTTCTGACTAGTTGTCAGATCTCACTTTATTCCCTCATTTCCTCTTCCAAAACTTCAGCATTTTTTTTAAACATGTTAACAAGTTGCCTCTCTACCATCTGCAAGAGGCACTCTCCAATTTTTCAGTTCATGAAAAATATATGCCAAAAGTATTGACATTCCAAGTGCACAAAGGGTGCTCCATTGCAGAAAATTGACGTAACATTCATCAGAGGAGAGAAGCGCCATTTGAAACAATACATTACTGGCATTGCTGGCATCTCTCTAGCACTGTGTCCAAGCTACCATACTGAGCATGCTGTGCTTGATCTAAACTAACAAATTCTACAAACCCGAGCCACGCACACAGGCTTCTTTATAGTTTCATAAAACCAAATATCTAAATCATGCATTCCTCGAGCATGCCTTGCCATATTATTTCCACACTGCGCTACCTTGGGGTTAAGACATGGACAAATGAGTAATTAAGCTTGACATGCTAAGATTTTGCCACCAAGACTTGGCACCAAAGCAAAAACTTGATTTATATATTTATTTTACAGTTCATGGTTTATGGCTAAATGGTGCAGGTTGTAAATGGTATGTGTCCAAGAGAGAAAGAGAAAGGTTTGTGTTCTTATCATTCGACTCTGAATAATTTACAGTTTATCTCAGGTGCTGCTGGTTCTTAGCGCCGAGTTTAGTCCTCTTGAGCTTCGTGTCTTCTTGATCACTTTCACCTGAAACACGTCATCTCGTTCTTTTGTCAGGGCCCGGGGCTTCTCCTTTAAGACAAGCTTGTTTACGATTTACAGATTAAGCTCTGGAATGAACAGCACAAAGGCAAAGACTTTTTTGAGGAGGTATAAAAAGCTTTGTTGAACGAACAGGCTAATTGACTAAAGTGAATCATGTGTTTGTGGGCGAGCGTTCCTCTTTTGGTTCCAGCTGGATGATTCTTGTTCTTGTGATGAGGGGAGTGGAGCTTTACTCTCTGAGTTGACTTTTACTCTCTGTGTAGGAGCTGGACAAACAGCTCAGTCAGCTGTGACAGCCCATTTAACGGTTTCCTCGGGAGACACGACAACAAGGGAAGCAGGGTGACACTAGAACCAGGTGATGGAAGTTGAAGATTACCGTAATCCCTGTTTAAGTGATGTAAATGATACGCAGCTGAGAGGTGTTTCTGCCCAAATGTATTTTCTCTTTGGCACTTGAACCTCTCACATGCAACTTGACTTTTCTTTCCCACAATATGTAAAACAGTCAGCTTTATGGAGAGTCCTGAGGTGCTAGCCCACAGGCACATGCTGGGAAAATCACACTAGGCTGCACTTCATTACCAAGGTGTACTTTTTAACTTGCATGTCATGTGTCTGTCAAGTTACAAGTAAGTGCTTAGTTTGGTTTTACTATGTAATTCTGAGTGATTCGTAAGAACACATTGAATATAAGATTACAATGACACTATTCACGATGGACACTCTAACGGGATGACATTCACTTTCCCCCCCCCAAGTCCAGACTTAATATTTAGCTCCAAACATTCCACATTTGGACACACCGACAACAAACCAAGCATCAAAACCACCAAGTTGCATTTTTTCCTTGGAGAGTCATACTTGATTAATCAGAGGTTGGGGGAAGAGAGAACAAATGTGTGCTCAAGATGAGGAGAGAACCATCTGAGAAAACAGTGAAAGAGACACTGAAGGCTGAGAGAGAGAGAGAGCGAGGCGTTCAAAGTCAGGAGCGGCTACTTGTCATTTCAGCACGATGGCACAGAGTCCTCTTGGAAAAGGCAAACCAGGAGAGTTATTTCGCCGCCCCTCACCGCTGAGTGAGTGGAGTCTCCAGTCTGGCCCCCTAGAGTTTCTGCATCATGTAATTTAATTCATGGGCCGCAAAACACAGCCAAGCGAGGCTCAAACAGGACGAAGACACATAACCACAGCAGCCATTTATGAATGATGGTGATTTTGTATTTTTACTGCCAGACAAATGAGCGCAAAAACATCTGAGAAAACATTTCTAGTGTTTCTAATAGCAAAGTGAATCCCCTTTCTAGTCTGTAAACACGGAGTGCTAGAATATGAGCTTTCTGTGAGATCTTATAGTTAGCTCTTTCCATACTGGTACCAGCAGTGGCCCATTTTATAGCCCTTGACCTCATAGTGTTGGCATGCTCTTCTCAACACAAAAAGGTGAAGATTTGTTTTTCTAATCCTGCAGAGCCATGTCTTAGCTATTCTTGGATACGTCATGGTTACGTAAATGGATTGTTACAGTTACAGGAGTACAGAAAAATAACTAAAGTCAACTTCAACTGCCAAGGCATACTTGCCTTCATATGGCCATCGTATGTGAGGCAGCATGTGATCTAGTTCAGTAATTGATTTAGAAGCATTTCATGGCCACATTGAAATACACTGCAAAGAATGTAGGTAGAACTATGTGCTCTCAATGGATTTGAACGCTTCGATCCTGCCCCCCATCCTTCATTCCTCGTTAGGTGATTGACACTGAAAGGAATTTAATTCTGTCAGTGCAATGTGTCAGAGTGAAGTGAAAAGTTGAGGGCAGTCGACTGGGCAGGCCACGGGGGCGACGTGCAAAAGCCTTGGCCCCCATGTATGAAGCTGTGCTCAATTCCCTGGCGAACACCCAGCCTGACATCTGATTACCCCCAGCCCGGTTAGAGGCTTCTGTGAGTCGAGTCAGAGGAAGGTCATAGATGAAAGAAATGTTTGATCAGAGCTCCGTCGGCCTGCCCCTAATGTATACACTTACATAAATATTGACTGGATTTGAAGAGCCATGTAAATTGTCCAGTGGTAGAAAAGCAGGGAGATAGCTGAAGCACGCTTGACGGAGTCCTTTAGGCTTTGAACATGTTTGAAAGTGTTGACTTTCGCCACATGATGAATCACTCACCCTTCAAAGAAGTCTTGTGATAATGAACTGTGTTTGCCCACTTGAATGGATGTGTAACATACATGCTGATGTCCACAGTTTTAATGCAGCTGAAACCCCAAGTCCACTTATTTAACACTTGCAAATGGATAGTGATCGATGAGAAAGGTATTTGTCTTGACACAATTTGAAGGAGCCTTCAAAAGGTTGGCTCAAGTAAGGATTTGTATGTTAGTCTAAAAACCTGCCTGATGACTCTTGTGACAAATGATGTTGTGTAAACAAACGTGCGGATAAAGCTGGGCCTGTGAGCAGCCATGTTCTTAATGTTGGAATGTTCTGCCCGAGAAGAGTTTAGGAGGACAGCGATGGTGGAAAAACACTATCTATTGTCGTTCACATTTAACCACTCTGCACGGTGAGTCTTTCAACAAAAGTTGCAAAGCGCAGCACATTTGGTTCAGATCAGTAAGGTCGTGACCCACACAGGGTTTATTTGGACATTTGCACCAAAATAATCACAGGGCTCTGACTCTGCTGTGACAGACATTAACAGTCTGGAACCACTTCTCTTTCTAACCCCTACCTGAAACGTGAACTTAGGGGCTAGTCAGTGCCATGAACATTTCCTAATTATTGTTTGAATTATGTGAGTTCTGGAAGTGGAAATGTTTCTTGCAGGAGGCAAAATGCTTTTCTGGGGGCAGGAGAGTATGTCAGTGTTATGCGCTGCGGTTGTGGTTTGTCTGCAGGAGCATGTCGGCTACTTGGAGGTAAGGGACTGGGAGGAGGTCCAGATGAGACAGAGAAGCTTTCATTTTCCTTGACCTATACCGTTATGTACAGAAAACAGCCAGACATGTAGTTCTTATTTTCAGCCAGTTTAACATGCGGTGATAATGTTCGAAAATATTATTGCAACCATCAAATCTAGTAGATTTTAAATAGTAAAGGCAAGTTGTGGCATACAAAAAAAACTCTGGTCGTAGATCTTGTCCTATAGATGTAGGGGAGTTTGTCCTGGGTGGCAGTCCCAGCAGCATTCGCCCATGTTGTTTAAGGCTATTGTCTGTGAACAGACTGAGCTGCAGCAGTACAGTTCAAACAGCACCAACTCAAACTCTCCAAAAATCAGATAAAGGCCTTGTCTTGATGTGCCAAGGGACAGCTAGAAGAGGGCTTACATTTCTTTGGCTCCGATTCAAGGAATTTGAGTCGTGGAGCACAACGCACACCCTCTACCTGAGATACCTTGCTTAAATCTTCCGCACCAGGGTAAGACGGCAGCTATGCAACACTGCAAACACTATAGCTTATCCAGACACTCAAGGTCTCACGTCAGACATGTTTTTATTTCTTCCACTAATAAAATCCAAGATAGACCCTTTTTTTTCTAAGTCATAAGCCCAAAAATAAAGGGCCTTGTGTAAGATCCGGTGTGTGTGGAAGCCAAGCCCCAGCAGTCAGCATGCCTTTGCTGAAAGACAGCAGCTGTTGGCCTGATATAGCATGGCTGGAGAGCAGAGAGGCCACAGTGTTAAAACCAGCCTTGTTTGTTCACAGGCTCTCGCTCTCTGAAAAAAAGACTATAGGTAGTCAGAGGAAAACGAAGGAAATTCATACTCTCAATCTTGCTACTGATGCAAAAAGTAGACAGAAATTCTGGGATAAAAAGTAAAGAATTAAGTCAAAGAGATTACAAAGTCCCCAAAGTTACAAAGAGAGCGATGCTGTTTTCCTCTTATTTTGCCCAATTCTGCTTTATCTACATCAGTCCTGCTTCAGGTGGCTGGATTCCTGAGCTCTCATATTTTCCATGTTGTGTTTTTGTTCCGTTATCGAGTGCGTGTCCTGGCAGAATAAGGCTAGATCATACCATACGATATGAAAACAAAAGAGAAATAGATATCTGGTGTAAATCTAGGTCGTATCTGAGAGGTGGTGGTGACCTTGTGCTTAGCAAAGCAAGACAGAGCAGAAGTCAAGAATTCAAGGAGGGTTAGCTGGGTTAACTCTAACCCTACCCTGGCCTTGGAGACTCCTTACCTGACCCAACCTAACCCTAAAAGACATTCAAAGAGATTCTGCAGAATAAATTATATCAAATATTCTGAGCAAATAGACAAATTCAGTCTCCTTGTGGACAATAACCAGAGCTGAAAACCTCATCTTTGTACCAGGTACATGACTGCATCCCCGTTCAGTGTTCCCAAAGAATCTGACAAAATTCTTTTAAGCCTATGTGGACTCTCCCCTGACTTTCACCGATGCAAAAATAAACCGGAACACCTCAGCACTCTGCAGGAATAAAAGGCTCCCTGTCTTACCCTGCAATAATTTTCCATCTTCCCTCTTGGCACTTGCAGCCTCCTTCCATTTATTTTCAGGGTAAACTGTCACAGAAGAAGGGAGTGTGGAAACTGCAGTGACAAAAGGCTTAATTTCCTTGTATTTAGAAGTAAGCCCAAGGCAGCTGGGCTTATGGTGTTATAAGCGTTATGAGCGTTAAAAAAGAGCCTACAATGGACTTACAAAGGCCTTTTGTCCAGCCAGGATAGGCATGACGTTAGAGACATTAGACGTTAAATTGCACTTCTTTTTCTTTTCCTGGCCTGCTACGACTTTCTGCTTTGAGACTACTGTTTTCATTAGATGGCAAGGAGGGAAAATATTCTCTTTCAAGTTAGCTGGGAACTCTTACACAGGGGGATATCCTTTACCACCTGCACATACCAATCACGCATTTGGCCAAGTGCTCCACTGGAATACGGAGGGAAGAAGGGGGAAATCTCCTTGGATCTCACTCCAAGATGCAGACAAAATGGCTGCCACTGTGCATCCGCTGGCATTCCTCTCTGATTAAATGCTACACATTCTAATCAAAGCACCCCTCTGTTAGCAGGGAGCAAAGGTATCTTTATTGACACCTTGGCGTTGACCTTGGCACAGGGCTCTGTGCTCTCAGCCGGTGGTCCCAGGCTTCTCCTGAGCCTTATTTTCTCTGCATAAGCACTATCGTATGTCATAATCTACAGGAATTTGTGGACACAACCTATTCAACCCCAGGTACAAGGTGTACCATTTTAAGGAGAGGACAAAAAGCGCAGTGGATCAGGGTGAATAAGAAAGACAAGTTATTAAACATATGCTTTCGATAAAACTGTTTAAGAGAACTGCAAGCTCATACTGAAACACAGAGAATCATTCAGTTTTTTCACTACATGTACAGCTATTTAGAGGTGGGCTCTGAAAAGTGTGATTCAAAATTTGAGTAGCTTCTTTCAAGCAATGTCAAAAAATATTCAGCGATGAGAAAAGCTATGATTATTTTCAGATTACTCAAGTGATCCAGAACATGTGGCATATATCACTGCATATATGCAGGTGGAATTAGACGACAGAGAAGTGTGCACTTGCTGGGAGAGCACCTGCATAATCTCGGAGAAAGGGGAGTATCGAGAGAGAGACCACTTTACTTCCCACTATAGAATAACTCATCCTCTAAAGGGAGGGCGGGGGGAGACATGAGTGGGGGTGTTTGAGGGTGGCGCCTGCAGAACATCTCTCTCTCTTTTCCTCCCTATGCCCGATAGCTGAAAAGCTTGCTCAATGAGCCGGCTCCGGCCATTCCTCCAGGCTGTTTGTCAAAAGGGAAGAGGAAGTCTTGAATGAGACAGAGAGGTAACACTTGAAGGGGGACATCTCTCTCAGGGGAACAAGAGAAAGGCCATGGCAAAGCGGCGTAACAGAGACGGAGAACCACGCTGATGAACAATGTTTTCTATTTGCACACATTTGCATGAGAAAAGGCAGCACAGCGGCCACCAGTTCCACTAGTTGGCTGGTGAATGGAGGGGAGCTCTAAACCCACTCAAGAGAGGCTGGGGAGAATTGGAGCGGTGGCGACTCAAAAGTGAGACGTGTCGTCAGGATTAGTCGGTACAGAGAAGAAAATATTTTGATAAAGGGAGACCTCGGGTTTCCACTTCTTAACTGTGACCCATCACTGCCGGTCGAACCATAGCTGTGGTACCAAACCAAAAAACTGGTAAACACTACTAGCAGCTAACACCATTCAGTATACACAAAGGGGATGCTCAAGTAGTTGAAAAAGAGCACTGCAGGACTAACTGTACATAACTATGTCAAGTTACGGCACATGTGCAATAGTTCTCTCACAGGAATGTGTTTAGATGTATTCCAATTAGCTCCGATATTACTGAACATCTGTCATGTACAGGAGGGACAATTACGTACGGAGATGTCAACCCTGTGTGTGTTTTGCATCTGTTAAGTCCTAATGGAGCCTTACAAAATGAAAACTAACATCTGTCGGCAGCAGTATCGGCCATGGCCGCAGTACTGCAGTGTATGCAGCCTGATTAGGCTTGCTTCAGAACAGCTTCAGACTTGTTCTGAAGGTCAGACTCGGACTTCAGAAAACTGATCGGAAAAGTCATGTAGCTTTTCTTACTATGCAGGGAAACATCACGCCGATGTTCAAGTGACTGAGTAAATTTGGTGTTTTTTTACAAGGATTTAAGCAAATAGCCTATACAGTTTGGAAAAGAAGAAGTTAGGTACCACGACCGTTTCCATACAGCTCAGTACTTTTTTTAACCACAATGAGAATTAGCTTTAGATCAGGACAAGTAGTGTACCTGTTAAATAAAAACAAAATGCTTCCTATTGGAAGCATTTTGATTGGACAGGCCTTTCAACACTGCAAGTTAGGTGATTCTTGTAGCAACAACATCACAGCCTACACATATTCTACCTACATACCTCCAAATATGCTTCAAACATTTGTGGTAATAAATAGGCTAATGCAATGGCTAAATCTTTATTTAAATTTGATCTGAAATGCCTAGTCTGACAGTTTGATCTGAGTTTCATGACCCAAACTCACTGAGCTGGTCGGATTCATTTGCATTAAGTTGAGATTGAGTGTACTAGACTGCTGAATGGACCGCATAGCTCGGCACATCACAATTATCATGCGCTGTGTGGCCGTCATCGCCTGCTCTACAGTGGAGGCAGCAACCTGAGACATGTCCCCTCACCTCGCTGAGAATGTAAAGTACCTGAATGCTAGGGAATAGCTAGCATTGATGCTAAAATCATTAGCTCCGACCCTGCACTCCTTTTTATTACCCTGCTGCCCTTGTTCATAGTCAGTCTTGCGCCTTTTTAAACTCTGAGGAACCATTAAGTTTCATGATTTTAGAAGAAGTTCTTCAGAATGGAATAGATACATATTGAGATGTTAACGGCAGCATAGGGAAGCATAAAAAAAGGCTGAAGAGATTTAGTGAACTTTTCCGTTGCACTGGTGATGTCATTCTGCAAAAAAACCTAGTCTACATGATTAACAGCGAGCTGAGATTAAAGTCACACAGAGCTGTGGGAAAAGAAATAAAGTCCACTTCATCATCTCACTGGGGCAACAACTGTATGGTTCCATATGAGATGAAGACAAGCATATTTTGGCATTATGATTGATGAGGGAAATCTATAGCCTATAATCTGCTGAGGGAGCAATGTTGGATCACACAATGCCACACAAACCATGTTTAAATCACTGTCAGCCTATAGCCATTTCCATAGAAACAGACGCGTCACGGTGTCTGCCGCCAACAAGTGAGAGGTGGAATCTGTGTAATAAAACAGGAAAGTCCCTGCGTGTCTCATCATAATGATTATAACTGATCATAAAACAGACTCACCAGAATCCAGTTGTTGTGTCAAAAGAGACTGTAGGCATTGACTGAATTTCTATAAAAAAAACAAGATTCCTATAAAATGTAACAATAAACATTTTACAAACAAAGCTGCATGCGTATCAACATCTTGTGATTTATTTTTAAGTCTACTGCTGAGGCTTGGCAGCCTGTTTCTCCACTTAATTGAGTTCCCTGCATGGAGCATTCCCTCAATCACCAGTCCCCATTTAGTTTGTATGTAGATATGAGTATTATACTCATATCTAGGTAAGTGGAATAAACAACCTCTATATAGGCCTAATGTTAAGCACTCTTAGTAAAATACTTCACCATGGTAGCTTTGTCAAATAAACTGTCAAGAGTAATTTCTGCTGACTGTCCCTAAAGCTCAGACAGAGATGAGTAAGAAAGGCCTTCAAGATTTCTGGCTCCTCTGCAGTAGAAACCCAGCAGAAAGATTTACAACTTCTTAAATGTACTTACACAAAGTTTTAAACTGCGGTCTACACAATGGAGGATACATCTGGTGAAAACTGTCAACACTTTCATTAAGCTGATGGTTTTAGGACTGTGCCACTGTTTCCTATTTCTGTTTTGTTCCCTCCTGAGATTCCCACTGTGATCATCTCAAATATTGAGACGGCTACATTGACATGCTGTGCTATTTTTGGTGATGTTGAACAGAAGACCGGCATAGGACTAGACTGCAGTACTGACGCAGATATTAAACTGTGGTAGAGTTTCTCAGCCTCACATATGGTTTCTTGTTATGTGGAAAGATTGGTGCCAATTTGGCAGAAAATATTGGTATTTGATACATTTTTATTTAAGATATAAATATAAATGATATCGGAATCTGAATATGTAACTATTACATGGCCAAATTCACATGAGAACTTGACAACTCTCTAACTGACAAGACAATCTCTAAACTCAAGGTCCATTTAGTACCTGTTCTGGAGCTTTTCCAAAGTTGTCAACATTGAAGCCAACATGGACAAGAAGTCCTTAAAGTGCTCAGAAATATTTCATTTAATTTCCATGACAATTTCATCAGCTGATGGAGATAATGTAGTATGATCGAAATCTCCAGAACAGCTACTAAAGGGACCTTGAGTTGATATTGTTTTGTCAAATTCTGTTTCCAAGGTCAAGAATGAACTTTAAGCTCAACTCTCTAATTGCTATAGGATCATGGGAATTTTGAGTTCAAAAAATGGTGGTCGTGTACCAGAGAAGCAAAAATAACCTGTGACTTTACTGGGTTAATATGTGGTATGTTTCTTTGGTGTAATTATTGTGACTTTGACTTTATGACTACTGGTAACAATGCAAATTTACTGTTAGCCGTAAAATGTTATGTAAACCTTAAATTAATGACAACCATACAAGAGGAAAAGGAAAATGAATGATGATGCTGTCCTACTATTGTATACTTTTAGGAAATGTGTATATGTTATCTAATACATTTTTTTTTACTGTGATTGTCTATCAATCTATTTTTCTAAAAATGGCTTCAGTCTTTTTGTCTCAGGAATTCAACCAGATGGAAACACACTTGTGTCAAGTGTGCTAAGCCAGACTCTGCTGTGCTAGAGACAGAGAGAGAGAGAGAAAGAGAGAGAGAGAGAGACAGAGAGTGGGCGGTGATTAACATGCTGCAGTCGGGATGCATTTCAGAGGGGCACTGTGAGGAAACGACAGGCCATTACAGCACAACTAAGGGTCTGTTAATCAGCCTATTAGGGTTTAATTGAGGGTAGTTAATTAGGAGTCGGTGGGCAGTCTGTGCTTGAGGGTCAGGGGCTGACATGAGAAGCAGCTGGCAGAGCAACCTGAGCCTATTGTTACTGATCCATTTACTCAAGGCCAGTGATGGATTGGCAGGAAAATTTGCCTTAATTACAGATGTCTATTTCTGCCCCCTTTAAACCTTTTAGGAGCCATAAATTAACCTACTAGCTCCAATGAGTAAGGAGCCGGGCGAGACTGTGTTGGAGCAGAGCAAACACGTTTACAGTAAGCCCAGACTGTATGTCTCCACAAAAATCATCAAGCGCTGTCGGCCTGCCTTTGAGGACACAAGCTGTTTAAACTGAGTGGAAAATACAATATTCTGTGTGTGGTGAGGGACAGAGACAAAAGCAGCCTTCTGGCTGGAGTGAGGCATAAGCTCACCTCACACCATCTCTAGACTGAGACGACTCCACATCTTTAAAATCTTTTTTCCCCCCCATATAGAGCAGTGGAAAACAAAGGTGTGCTTGTCCTCACTTCTTAAAACCAGCTCTGCATAGGGCAGCGGCTACCACCAGAAGCTGATTATGGACTCTTTAAAGTTAGATTTGATTTAATGTCCCGCTCCCGCCTCAGCTGGACCACGGGGCACAGGAATGTGGCTCGCTGCTAGGATTGGCCCGCTTAGCCTGGGGTGGATTCATCCTGTCTAGGGCCAGACAGGAGAAACAGAGCGGGGCCACATTCAGCTTGCCCAACTGGGGAATAAACACACTGCCTGCACAGGGGCCAAAATCCAATAAAGAGCCTGACAAAGGCCTGCTTCTTACCTCAGAACGCCAAACAACATGTGATCCCCCTTAGGGAAATAGCTTCTATGTCTGTTCCTCATAGCCCTCCGGGTCAGAAATAACGCCTGAGGAACTTTTGGCACATGTCCTGCTGAGGATGCCATGTGCTGCGACAACTTACTAGTGACAGTGGGGTCTAGCTAGTCACACAGTCAGTTATAATCTGACATTTTATCTCCAGGAGTGCTGGTGACATGCTAAATACACATGAAAACTGCTGTCAGATTCGATGACATGACATGTACTCCAAAAAGGAAAACTGAGAGCAATAATCATCAGTGGAGTCATCAAGTATACAGTTTCATTCAGAGCTTACACACACTCAAAGTGTTGAAGTAAAATTACACTTGAGATCAGCGTTGTACAACATGCCATAAAATACATTAAGAACATTACTGAACACTTACTGAATCAGCTATAATGAAACTAAGCTTTTTGTCATCACAGCCTTCAGGGATCAAAATAATATCTGGAATGTTTAAAAGGAAAAAGTGACGCAGCTAATTTGCAGCAAAAGGCAGCGTTTTGCTTCCAATTTTCCCCCAAAATTGTTCAAATGTCTCAATCCTTCTTGCCTTGGATGGCGGCCCGGACACCAAAAAGGAATAAAGGCTCACTGACATGTTTGCTTCAGACCCACCTACAACACAGCTCACTTTGCATTTCTGTCAGTCACTGCTAAGTGCTATCTGGCTGGGTTTTAAGCTGTCTCTGGCCTGGTGACTTGATACTTAAGTAACTGTGGGGAGGTTTGAGGTGTTTAGTGGCTCGCTGTGGGTAACCTCGCAACTCATACAGCTAGTGACAAGTAAGAAAGTGCAGATGTGGTGCCTTAAGGAGTGTCACAGTTCCTTTATTTTGCAGTACTAATGAGATAAACTCATTTTTTCCTCAAGTTTTAAACAACTTCAATGGAGTTAACTTGAAAGGCAAGGCCAAAAGCCCATTGATTCATTGATAATTAGCATAAGCTGCATGTATGTGTATAATATGGTCATGGGAACAGGTTGTGTCAAACACAATAGAGCTGATCTGGGTGTAGTGAGTTACAAATTTTATATCCTTTGCCAATAAAATAGCTGTATTTAGAGCAGCCTATTTTGCATTTCAGACACGCTTGATTGCGACCCCTGGCATTTTTCCACCACATTCCTCTTCCTCAAGCTAATCATGCAAAAATACGTTATGCATCTCAAACAGGTTAAATGAACAGAGGTAACTGCCAGCTAATCCAACTTGCAAAACTGTGCCGGCACAAACATGCCTGCTATTTTTGGTCAATGTTTTAAGATGCCTTGTTGTATCGAGTAGGTGACACTGAATGAAAAGGTTGTTCTGTTGAATTTTAGCCATTTCCAGTCTCCACTTTTCAATTCAAATGACATCCAGTGTATATATTTATATAAACATTGTCTTAGCTGGGACACCCCCCTACCCCTCCCCAATCCAAAAACACACACACAACCTTGTCCTCCACATTGGAGGAAAGAATTCTTCCAATGTCAGTTTATTTTAAAGCAGTTGTTGCTGTTCACCCTCTGCGACCTAAGAATGTTTGCTGAGGATTTACAAGGCGACATTTACAACAGTAGCCCAAGCGTCTCCATTCTCTTCCTATTTTCACACTCAAAAGCCCACACAGAAAACATCCCCTTCACTCTGAGAGCTCAGGCATGGTCATTCTGGGATTGTGACATTGGCTTAGTCGTATTGCACAAGTAAAGAGGCTTGAAGAAAGCAGAAGTTCTCCGGCAATTGCTCAATGTGAAATGAAGCTGAAGAAAAAAATGCTGGGATTACATTCATACGGTAAACATGCAAACATTTTCTAAATAACACGTAAGTACACAATCAGCTATCTGAAAACATGATTAGAGAGTAAGCCAGGTCTGCAGAGCAGAGCCCTTCATACCAGACCAATCCCACTGTAACACTGAATCAGAACTTATTTATCAAATCCCGGCGGCAAACGGGCAGATCCTGAGCAGAGTGCTAAGATTTTTCAGCTTGCGGAGGGGCTAGCAAAGCAAACACAGCTCGAGGTTTTTATGAGAAAAATGTCTGGCTGAACAAGGAGGCATTCATGTGCTGATTCATACCAGCCTGTAGCTCAGTTAGAGGACAGCCATCTGCTATCACACTCCCCCGCTAAGAGCCTGTTATAGAGGGACGAGCCGTGGATCATCATGTACATGTTACATCCATATAGACTTACTGGAAATAACACCTCTACTACAGGAAGAGAAAACAGCTCAGCGGCTGTGGTTTTGTGCCTCCTCAGGTGAACATGCTTTTCACTGCTGCATGTAATATGATTGTCCTTTTACAGAGCGGTTGATCCCCATAACAGGGTTATGCTATGCCTTGTGAATGGCTGTCAGAATTATTGCCTCTGTAGGCTTGTAAGCCTATCTTTAAAGCTGCACTAATCCATATACAAATACTACTATTTGTACATTAAAAGTGGATCAAATGACTGATGTGTAACGTCGATGAAGTCGCTCATAGTGATGAACCCCTTGAAATTACCACCCAACCCTGCAGCTCACCTCAGCTCTATGGAGTGTTTTGGTCTCTTTTAGCTCATTGTTTTGGTTTTCCGACCCACAACTCCGCTCTCATCAGCGTTGTTCCCAGCTGCAGCAGGCAGCGGTTTTCAGCTAAAAAGTTCTGATAAACCGACTGTATGTTACCTGCCCAGCACCAACCAACAGACAAAGTCAAAACCTAGCCACCAACGTAGTGGCATACCTAGCAAGCTAAGCAACCAAAAGAGAGCTAGAAGGAGAGTGGCCAGAAGCACAACTCCAAATGAATGCTAATGTTGCTTTGTGCTTGCTGGATGTGTAAACAAGCAACTATTTGCGGACACGTTCACCATATCAACTTTATAAGGTGATAATGTGTCAGTGTTGTGTTTTCAGTTTGTTCCACTGCACCCAAGTGGTCAAAAAATGTATCAATGCAGCTTTACAATAAGGTAAACTGTAAAAATGACTGACAAGAAGGTGGTCAATAGAATGTTGGAGCTAACACCTAAAAAAGGTAAATCTGAAAAGTTTAAACTGACAGATACATTTCAGCTTTAACTGACAAGAGCTGATTTAAGCTAAACTTTTTAGACTGCATTAGGAAATCAAGCATAGGCCTACTGACTTTTACTACCACAACTAGTGCCGACACGATTACTTGATTAATAGCTTAGTGGTTTAATCATTTTCAACAGCTTTTGTAATCAGGATCTTCCCTGCAAATATCATCAACCATGTCCTAAAACTATTTCTATAGATGTGTGTGGAAGCCACTGATGTCATACAGTATTTGCCTAAAAAAAACTACTTCCTGAGAGGTGTGATGAGAAACCAGATTTGAAGGCTTCTGCTTTTCTAACTCACTGCATCCCACACAGGATGCTAAATAGGACAGAGTTACGAGCTGTTGGTTTCAGCCCACAAGTTCAAAACATGAACATGAAACTACCTTTGGGCGCTTGGGATTAAATTCCTTTGATTTACTACTGTAAACCACAGAGTTCACAGACCCAATCACCCGAGGTTAAAGATGCAACCCACACAATTGCAAACATATCGTTGTGACGTTGCACTTCGTATTGTGGTCTGAATAAACTATGACATGGAACTTTTTGCTTTAACCAGCTAACAAAGAGGGAGTCTTCGAAATTTGAACCACCTCCACTATCAGGTTTCCCATCCGATGAAAAGCACCAATGTGGAACAGCAACTCTGAACTGTCTATACATTTCTATTTCAATGGCTGAATGATTTATTTTGTTGCTTTTTGTCTAGAAATTCCTCGCCTCTTGAAAAGAAAAGGTCACTTAATAGGGTGCTTTGCTACCTCCTTAGGCTCTTCGCGTCCTCTCTGCTCATGTGTTCCCCTCATTGGAGAGATTTCGTGACTTCACCCACAATAGCTCAAAAACAAGACAAACACAAGTGCAGCATTATCCTTAAGCAAAATCTGTACTCTCTTTTCTTTCAAAGTCAATAAAGGGTGAATGGCTATCTCAACTTGAAATCCTACACAAGATATCTTCTCAAGTAACCAAATACAACAACATCTGGCCCGTTAACATGATTACCCAACATTCACACACGCCCAGGCAAACACATGCACATAAGCTCATAAAACAGACACTGCAGATGCACGCAAAGACACACGCTTTAGTTCCAATCGTACACGTTCATGTGACATATGAGCCAATCTCTCTTCGCTCATCAGCTGCAGAGAACTTTGAGACACCTGATTGTGTTACTTGAAGTGATTATAACTGAGGACTAACATGTCAGATCTTAGTTATGGTGTTGCCGTACTTACAACCACAATATTTAGAACCACAGCGTGAGGCTTGTGCCAGAGGACTTTGTGGCATTTCTGTATTGACTGCATGAATGACAGGATAGAGTAATTAACACAGGCCAGATGTCGGAGTCTTCTTTTCTTGTAAACACTTTCCACAAACATCTCTGTGAGCAATGTGCTGGTCAAAATGCTCCAGGGCAATTTCACTGAGGTTTGACAACAAAGCCTGTGACAAACCATATTTGTCATCTTGCGGCACGCGGTAATACACACTTGTAATCCACATAAACCTCTCTGTTCAATGCAGCCATTGTGTAAGATTCTGGCTGACAACTGTTCTATAAAAGCAACCTTTGTGATGTTGAGTTTTTCAACGCATCCCTCAAGTTGACCTCAGGGTGAGCTGGCCTTTCCACACGAGATTCTGTTTAAAGGCGAGAGGAGGATGCTACACGGCAGCTCTGTCATAAGGGATTTGTCAGCTAGGAAGCGAACACAGGGCTCTTTCTCACTCAGAAAAACAAAAGACAGACAGCCTCGCCTCAGGTTTATCGCGGTCTATCTGCAGTGATGCCCCACTTAACAAAGCCTTCGCCTGAGTGTTGATTGGTAGAGGTATATGTTGAAACTTTAGCTGTCTGCAGGATTTACTTTCTTGAGCTGAAATAAAAGCCCCCCAAATTCGATGTGTCAGGAACATAAATATTGAGTGATGGTTTCGTGCTCCCTCACTGTCGTCATCTCTATAAGGCAGACAGCAGCTGTCACATAATCCAACTTCCCCATCTACAGTACATCAACTTCTGTCCTCCGCCACTTACCTCTATTATTCTGTCGTGGATTTGAAGGCCTCCTTCCTTGTCCGCTGGACCTTGTTCAATGATCTTGGATACAAAGATCCCTTCATTCGAAGTGCTGTCATTGTCGTCCTATGGAATAAATGGCAGTTATTGTCTGGAGAATAATAAAAACACATTGCTCAGATTGTTAAGGACAATAGTAGTGTGCAGATTTTTGACAAAATCTTTGAAACCTTGTTAAATGTAGTGCTGACATCTAAACAAAAGAAGTGTTAGGAAAGTTCAATAAATCTCTCAATAAAACTTGGTAACCTACTTTTAAAATCCCTGGAAACACTGTGCAGACATTCGCATGGTTTGCCCACACCAACCAAATAAGTATTGTGAGTCTCACAAGTTAAAAGGGTCAGTTCACCCAAATAATAAAAAAACTTATTTTATCACCCTACCCGAGTGGTACAGCTATGCAGATAGTTTCAGTTTTTTTGTGCTGAGGTTTTGAGGTATCCCCCTCTGAAACTTTTGATGCCACCCCAATAAAATGGTGGTGAACTGAATTTAGTTTGTGCTGCTCAAAAACCGAAGAATTACGAGTAAATGGCATTGAATAGCAGCATGTCTTTCCAGAAGTAATTTACCAGTTACTCCGAGATATCCGCCTGAAATTGCTGCTTCCTATGAAAACTGTTGACAGTGAAATCTGTGGAAAAATCTAAGTCTGGGCACATGAAACCAAAAATATCTGGAAGGCTAGAGAAAGGAAAATGTCTATTTGTAACTTGGGTATATTGACCCTTTAACCCTGCCCTTGAGTGTGGACTAGGGTTAGCTTTAACTTCAGATGCTTCCCAATCCTGGAGGGGTGATCCTGACCTGCAAAAGGGCCTAAATGTTGACATGTGGACAAGTTTCATGGACACGATGTCGTCTACAGCTAACACTGTGGCCATGACCCCAGAGTCAGAGCTAAGACTTGCTTTAAAAAAAATAAAAACTGCTGCTAACATCTCTCTTAGGACTCTCTTTAAAACCACATGACACGTGTTCTACACTCCTGCTGAGCTCTGCAACACAACTGCAGTTTAATGGGATACTTAAAGACACCTCAGAAGTCACAGCGCTAACTCTAATTAATAATTTCTGGTCTGCTTCCTCTTTCAGGGGCATTGTGTACAGCGTTAACACGCCCATGCTTTGCTACAAAATTTTCAACAAGCTTGCTTCTTTGCCTTACAACTACCCCAATCTTGAGAGCTGTAGACAAACTAGCGCTTCTAGAGACCACAAAACCTGGCAGCTGATTGCTCTTACCAAGCCATGCCAGAATAACAGCCACATGAAACACATGTGTCAAAGGCTACGGGTATATTAGCTATTTCCATTTTAATGAAAAGCTTCTTACACAGACTGCTGATTTGAGGCTAGCAGGAAAAGCAAAAGCCAAGTATTATCTCTGCTCTCTTATGGTTGAGTTTGATACATGGTTCTGTCACAAGAGCGAGAAAGGTTGCAAATCTACGAGAGCGTGGACTGGGGTGAAAAACACAGCTTTTTATGTCTAGATCTTTTTATAGTTTCCCGCTATAAAAAGTTTTACTGTGATAATCTATATCGCTACAGAAAAGTGCGTCACTGTGGCTGTGGAAAAACAGCCCTGCAACAGTTGAATACAGTCCCGATGAAACAGATACGGGGAACACCATTTCAATAGGACCTCCGCTGCAGAAAGAAGCTCCATGTATGGAAGATAGAGCTGTAACCAGTGTTGAGATATTTTCAACCCTTCACTCAGCAGAGAGTGTGGCATCATTAATGACTTTCACTTCAGAGCCTCAAGGCAGAAAACATAGTGGCTGTGAAAGGTTCAGGCTGGGATAAAAGACCCTTTCCTCTCCTCTGTGTTTACCTCACCACCAAAATCCCCTCAATTAGAGACAAAACAACTGTGGTCAAAGCCATAATCCCAGATTTAACTCTCATAAAAGTAATTATAGTTTTTTTAATCTGTAATGCCAAATCCGCTAAACCAGACCAATATATAAACACAATAAAACTTGATAGATGCGGTCCATCTATCCACAGACTAGAAAACACATGCATGACTGTCTAAGCTGTGTCAGTCAGTACAGAGAAAGCTTGTGGTGCTTCAAGTATGCGCTATTCATTCCTGGGTTGCCATATGACACTTGGCTGATCACCGGGGGAGGTGAAACCTCTGAGACGCTCAGCTTTCAACCTACCGCGCATGGCCTTCCTCCTATGATGTTAAAACCCAGAGATCCGCCCTCACGAAGAAGGACAACCGTCACGCTTTTAGTCTCGCCTTCCTACAGACAGAAGAGAGACACGTGAACAAAGAGATAGCAGGAGGTTACTCATAATAATCCATTATTAACTCCAGGTGAGCGACAGAATGATTAAACTAGGTATTTAAAGAGAAACAACAGAACAGAAAAAATGACCAACAAATTATCTACCTTATTAGCGGATAATAGAGGCACCCAAACACTTATAATTACAAATGGAACAAGGTGGGGCAGGGGTAAGAGAAAATGAATAATACCCTCCTCTACACATTAAGGGGTGATGTGAAAGTGTAATAGAGAAAAATGTGACTTAATGGCACCTTTGTATTCATATGTTCCCTATAGAGCTGAACAATGAATTGATTTTATATCAAAATCACACACAGTTTGAAACAGTGCAACTTTCAAATTGCAGTCTTACATAGTTAACAGTATCTTACGAGGTGCAGGAAATTAAAGTTTTACACACTGCTGATTTAACCAGCTGACGACAACTGTAGCTGGCATATTCTACTCAGCTGTAGCTAACTGATGTTAATTCTGTGAGTAAGCCCAACAAAAAAGAGACTAACTTATTATTGACTGTTCTCTAGTTAATAAGCTCTCTTCATGTCTGTGTCTGTACTATTAACGTTCGGCCAAAGATGATTTCGTTGAATGATAACATCACTCACCACACAAAAAGACCAAAAGAGTGGTGAGTCTTTCTCTAAATAAATATCCTCAGTAATTGCCCAGCTCAGACAGACAGGTAGCTAATGGATAAATGACAGAGAGCTGGTGGACAGAGCTGTTGGAATTTCATGGTTAAACTAGTACATGAAGTATTTTAAGCTCATCACCCAAAAAGCTCTGAATCTTGACCTCTAGGACTCAGGGCTATGAAGCAGCTCATCCTGTAAGTCTGTGAAGCTAACGTTAGCTTAAACAGCTACAGTGCTGAGCTGTCAACAGTATCATTACAGGTCGTTAGCCGATATCAAGACATTGTCGGCGTGACTTTCCATGACCATAGTAGTTGTTATTAATAAACAGAACACCACTGCTGAATGTCACAATTATATATGAATGTTATTGAGTAATGTCATATTCTATAGAAAACTAGCCAAGTTTACTTAAAAATGTACTTTTCTCCAACTGACTGGTTTGAAGAAAGATCTGTGGCAGGACCTCAACAACAAGAAACTGTATTATTTTATCTGATTAATGTAGAAACATGATATATTTGTGATTATGCTTGGTATAAATGACCTTAAAACTGTACATAAATATAGGCCTAGAGTTTCATTTATTAAAAATAATAATAATTAAAGTCGCAATCCCAATATCGGTTAAAAAAAATGCAATTGAAATTTTCCTCAAATCGTTCAACCCTAACCTTCACCATTCTCAGAGGCTTAGCCAGCCCAAAGACCAGAAGTGACCAGTTCAAGGAGCCAACAGTCCTCTCACAAACTGTTGTCCTATGTAAATTAATACACCAGAGGACCTCTTACTCGGTGGCAACATGACATGAAAACCTCTGGGAAACTCGCAGAGTCAGCTCTTAATCTGTTTTTTTAAGCAGGACTTAGAGTGGAGTTATGGGGTAACATAATTTCAGCTGCCACTCTAGTATGCTGCGACATAGAGAGACTAAATATAAAGCAGATATTATTGGCATGTACAGTGTCCTGACTGCCATTTAGGCTAAAAAGACCATCATGTGCATGTCAAGCCATTCAGGAATGTGTGCTCCTGCACCGTGTCACGGCAGCATTTGCGACACATGCTTCCGCATCATAGAGACTACAGCCGTTACTGTCAACAAGAAGACAGTTTAAGTGAAAACTGAGTTTGACAGAGAATTTGACAAATAAAAGCACAAAAGTAACGGACTATTCTATCCACTTGAGTAATACTGAATCTGCCACAAGCTTCAAAACAAATTGGATGGATTTTAAAGGTGCTTTTACATTTTGTCTGCGAGAGTCATTAAAATGAACTCAGAGTAATTAAAGAGCATTTTTTCCACATCTGCGAACACTCTAGCAAAGCTCTAATCCCTAAGAAATGAAGTGAATCTCTATTTACTAAAGCATTAGGTATGCCTAGGTGATAAAAAATAAAATGTCGTTACCACCAAAAATCCAAAACATGATCACACCGACATAATTTGGGGTAACGTCAGGTAAACAAACGTTTAACATTAACTTTGGTGGAAAAAGAAGAACAGGGCAATTTGTTACTGAGGAAAAAGAGCAAACTGGCAGTGAAACTTAAGTCTGCTGCTCGCTGGCGACTTGGCACGCTCACGGTGAGCCTTCACCTCAGCACCAGTCACACTTTCCGAGTCTGTCCTCCATCAAACTGCTTCCCCTCCTTCTGCCTCTGAACACAGTGGAGCTAATTATACTCTTCGTACTGTAATGCAGAATGAAAAAGGAAAATATTGATTCACAAACTCTTGACCTGTGATCAAGAGGCAGAAACTCTGTGACCTGGTCATAGGCATTTCAGATTGTGGACAATGTTGTATGGTAGATTTCAGATCAGCTGGAGGATTATAACTCAGTGAAGCTAAGGTATGTATAGGAAAGGAAGCAGCAGCCTAATCATTTCTTTCTTTGAAGGGTGACTTTAAAATAAAAAGTCACATTTTCAGTGACTTCTGGATGGTTTTAATTAATGTGATCTCTGTCATATTCAATTGACACCCATGTGATAGAGATAACTAATGGCCGTATTATTTTGTTAAATTATCTCATAGATTCATGCTTTAAAATTAGACCATAATTGGCCTTATCAGATTGAGTCCATGATTACTCAGATCAAATTCAATGGAGTCTCAATGGATGTCTTGTGATTTTGATAGACGATCTTTATCGCATCAAGTAGCGCAAGCACTGTCATCCACAGCAGCTAAAGAGGAGCCTGGTTCAAAACAGAGATCTAAGGCTGAATGGAAAGTGTGACAGCAATTCTAGCAGCCCTGAAGTGAACCAGAGCGAGATCTGAGCTTTTTGTTTTTGCTTTGTTTTTATTGCTCTTGCTGGCTCACTGAAGACGTTTAAATAGTGTTAGGACTATTATTGGAAACTCCAGTCAGTTATTCCACATAGCCAGGTCATCCTGATCTCCCTCACAGTCGCTGCCTGGATATTAAAAGAAGACATTAAAATCCTCCATCTGGCTCAGGAAGCCTAAGCCGGGGAGTGACAGAGACTCAAAGTAGAGACTAAAGTAGGTTACCCGTCATGATGGGCCTAAATTCATTCTTCTCTCTTCTCTGACAGTGATTTGAGGAACAAATATGTCATAACAAATCTGCATTAGACCCTTCTCACCACAGAAAGTTTGAATTGTGAAACACAGCTAGTAACGGATGCACTCCATTTAGTTGTTCCAGGTCCATGGTATTGTGAATGCTGGCTCACTAGCATGACTTCAAAGGAGCACAGCTATCATAGATGTCATTACCTGGGAATCCTGCTATGACAAATCAAAATATCCTCATGTGAGAAAGATTTAATATGCAATAAAATTCATCAAATCTGATTGCAATTGATCACTGACATCACAAAAAGGAATTTAGGCTCTGAGAGAGGTTCAGTGGCAGTCTGCAAGTCACCCGCTTCCCATAGCTAATCCCACTTCTGATGCTCTGTTTCATATTGCCATGTGTGCATTGAGGTTCTCGCACCAAACAATCCTGTTCACTGCTTGACTGGACACAATGAAAGAGCCGTTCTAGAAAAAAAAAAGCTTTCCAACTAACCACATCATCCACAAAATGTTGTTTTGTTTCCTCCTGACCTGCTCTTCTCTTATGTGGATGACAACAATTCCTGTGTCTTTATGTATGTTTAAGGCATTTCAGAACAAGGGACTTTATCCCCTCTGTTTACATTAGCAGAGTTACACTGGGAATAATACACTGAACGTATATCTCAGTGGTAGGACTGAAATGCCGCTGTCAAATGAACTATGATAACCAGCTGTGAGACAGACCCAGCAAGCCTCTGTATACCAGCATGAGCGATTTCACCATTTCCCCGCATCGGTGCTTTTGATGCGCAATTTACCAGTCTACCGGAACACATTTTGCTGGGAACTGAGCCCACAACGAACAAATGAAACCACCAAGCATAAAAGACAAAAAAATAAATAAATGAGAGAAGAGTGACGTTTCTGAGAGATGTCACTTAAAACAAGATGTGCAGTTGTGTGAGAAACTGAGTATGAAACTTCAGTGACAAAAATAGAGAGTTAAGATGTGTAAAATTAAAGAAGGACAAAATCCAAGAAAAGTTCCCATTCATCCACATTACTTAATGTAACACTGTCAGCAGTGTGTATGTCCAATCTGTGCAAACTGTAGGGAATCAAAATATCCTCCTCCTGTTCTTGGACAGATTTTATAACTAAGCCTGATTACAATCTGACCACTCCCCCTCTGCTAGCAGCAGTGCAACTACCATACACTAATTCAATTCATTAACTGACTTATGAACCTCTGCATTCTTTATGATGTTGATAATTGGTCATTACAGGAGGCATTAGGTTTTTACATTTGAACCATAAAACATCTTTACACCAGGGGTTCCTGGGCTTTTTCCTCAATAGGACACTGTATTAGCCGTCAGATTTAGATACATTATTAACCAGTGACCAGCACCACCACTGTAGGTGGAAGGGAATAAATATCAAATCTGTCTCAATGTTCAATACCCACAAAACATTGGGATTTTAAAGGTCTTTCAGCCCCTCTGATGTCCTTCAAGCACTGTTGAGGCTCCTACTGATATTCACCGTCTTTCACAACACTCATACAACTTTGGTGCCAGTGACCCTGCTACATCCATGGTTCTAATTTGTTATGATTGTCTCGGGGGAAAAGGCGAACACCCGATGACAGAAAGCCTCAAACAAGCATGCTGCAAGGAGGCAATATAACTGGAACCTGGCTCTTGTTGTGTACAGAACTGCAGTAAATATTTGGCCCTCCCCCAGTGACTGCCAGCTGGCCAGAGGCACAGCTGACATCCATGTCTCAAAGCAGACAAGCAAAGAAACAAACTTCTGAGCACTGCAGGACTCCTGAAAGCTTGGTTCCAATAAGGAGAATCCTCAGAAAAATCCTCAGTAAAGTATGATTTCCATTTTCATCTGGGATGTAGTTAAAAAACTGTCCAAACAACATGGGGGTCCAGTAAATTGAGATAGCAAGTCCCAGAATGCAAGTAAACATGTTGAGAAAGACATTTTAGGGCATGTTGGCCCTGAAACATTTGTACAGCAGGATGTCAGTAAAGATGAGTCAAAATATATGTTACTGATACAATGTACTTTTGGGAATCATTCAGAGGTGTATTTCTTGCTGTTTTCTTTTTATTGTATGTTTTTTTTTACTAATAAAAAACACGTTTTCCCTCAGTGACAGGGAGAAAAAAAACTGTGGATAAGAGAGAAAAAAGTTGCCTGTGTTCTCCCTGAAAGTAGGAGCTTTGTTGCTTACCTTGCAGGAGAAAGCCACGGTCTTGGTGAGGGAGTCGATCCTCTCGCTATACTCGGTGAATTTCTTCTGATATTTCAGAGCTGTCATCTGCAGCTCGCTGTGCACGGCGGAAAGTTGTGCCAGGAGCGACTTCTCCCTCTTGTTGGCTTTAATAGTCTGCTTCTTGAACTCTCTATCCAGGCTGACAATTTTGCAGTGCAGCGCGCTGTTGTGCGCCTTCAGAGCTATCAGGCAGCAGTGGCTGTTTAATTTCTGCTCTTTATGGGTGAGCATCAATCCGCAGCCGCTCTCGCATATCCCCACCGGTCTGTAGTCGCACGTCTCCCGCATATGAGCATCCATGTCCCTCAGGTTAAGCACCTCGTTGCATCCTTTATTCCTGCACTTCGCCGGGGAGTAGTCGCACATCTCGGCATGCTCGGCCAGATGCTGCAGCTTCACCACCGCATCGCAGCCCCTCGCGTGGTTGTCACATTTGATCTCCAGCTTCAGGATGAGGTTTTTAAGAGGCAGGACGTGGTTCAGCTCTTTGGCGGAGATCCGCTGACATTTGACGGGGCAGCTGCTCTGCTGGACGACCCAGGGCAGCACGCAGCCGGAGCAGAAGACGTGACCGCACGGAGTCGTCAGCGGGTCCTCCAGGACTTTATTGCACAAGTTGCATTTGAAATCCGGGTCCACGGTCCCCTTAAAGCGGTCCAGCTCGAATCCCATGGTTTTGAAAGTCCAAATCCAAACTTGTTGATCCCCCACCTCCGCAGATCTGAGTCGGAGCAGTGGGGCGTTTTTAGCTGGTCATTGGTGGAGCGCTCACAGACCGACTACAAGCTCTCCTCACTGTCTAAACTAAACTAATTGACCGAGACTTTTGGTGCCTTCAGGTACGCCTCGTAAGCCTGCTCTTTAAAGTTACAAAAGTTTGTAAGTCTAAAATATAATTAATTTAGTTAACTTTTCAAGTAAAAACAACATTGTTGTAGAAATGCAAAATGAAAAAGACAAACTCTGGATGAAGTTGATTGTTTTTAAAGGCTAGAACAAGACATTAAAGACATCTAGCCTAAAAGTTAGTCCTTAAAATGAAAATATAAAGCTACAGTAGTAGTATATTATGCAATATGCCAAAATGATATTCTCTATTAATGACAGTACATACGTGGTCTTTGTCATACAAATATCAAATTCAAACTCTCTCACAAGCTATTCACGTGACCTAAACCTGTAAATGCAACGATTCTGACAGTCAGTGAAGGCAGCATTTCTAGGGGCGAAAGTGTGGAGAAATTCTCTACCGTAACTACTCTATTAACTGCGCACATGACGTTGAGACTTTCGCATGAAAATCATTTTTGCTGTCAAAATATAAAAGTTTTATACAGAATAGAAGTAGCTTAGCTCATTCATCTACTTGTAACCACTGAACACCCCATGGTGGTGACTTATTGGTTTAAAATATGGGCAGATTAAAACTTTTTGAGACTAATGTGAGACGTTATAAACATGACCTACTGTAGAAAGCCCTTATTTGTTTCCATACATAGTCTGGAATTTTGATGCAGCCTACATACTGTGTAGGAATAGCATTATAATTTGACAATGCAGATAGAGTCTATCATTGAGCACTATATCTATCCCGCACCTGAATATTTGTAAGTGATAAACTGGCAAATTCCACTAGATAAATGTTAGACAAGGTGACATGACAGTTAGATATTTACAACAGGTGGGTGAGCGTTCAGGCATGCACAACACTTGTGAAAACAAGCAACTTTGGAAGGACACCGGTACAACCACAAGCAAGACTTTCAAGTTACAACACACTTTGAGTGAGGAGGAGATCAGGTAAAAGTTGGGGAAATCAACCTTGATCACAATGTGTGGAATGAAAATTAATATATGAGGCACCACCGTGGGATTCATGTTTGAACACACCTTTCACCACACTCCTTATGTAAAGAAAGCATGGTATTACATTGTATTACCACTTTGACACCTAATTTGAGTGCATTTCCAATCCCAGCAGGAGGCCCTATGGTACTGAATGTATTTAAATTATAAATGAAACTCCAGTGGGCACACTGGATGTGCTCAGTGAAGGAAAATAATATAGCCTTTGCTGCTCAGGCCTCCTTTTTCGGAAATCCAGTTTTATGCAATGCCATGCTCAATAAAACCTTTCCATATGTGCATTATCCAGAACTAAAAACAAGGGCTTATCAAAGACTTAATGGACAAAGTGTGACAGAGAGAGGCTGAGCTTGCGGGTAATCTTACACTGATGTTATGGGTTGTAGATGGGGTGGAAGAAAAACTCCCTGTGCAGTCACGCCAAAGGTCCTTGTACTGTGTATATACAGCCTGTTTCATACTCACTGTGTGATTACATATTTTTCTCAGCAGGTACCCTTTAGGTCATGGCTTGATTTAAAAAAAAAAAACATTGGAGAGATAAGAAATGTTTAAACAGATGTGGAAAAATGAACGGATGAAAAATGAAAGAGAGGGCCAGTGTTTTACTTTAACACCTGTTTCTTCGGTAACTTTTCACAAAGTAATTGGATTTTTTTCATGCTGATGCACATCAGCTGTACATGGCCGTATATAATTTCACAGTTCAGAGCTTAAGGTTGCTATCAAATCTAGCACTTTTGCTCAGGGTACCTTGGAAGTATTATCCTGGAATACTGTGTTCAGCGCTGCAGAATCAAACCAGCAACCTACCAGCTACAACCAGCCCCTTGACCTCTGAGTCAACTTGCAGTCTGTGATTTATTACTTCAGTCCAGGAACAAACAACCTGCCTGTCTGTCTGTGTATGGCTGTTTACTGTCAGTTGTTTGGTCTGCCTCAGTCGGAGAAATGTTTGCTCTCAAAATGGAGTACCAAAAAATAAGCAGTTGTTTTTAAAGACTGCATCAGTCAGAGCAAGCATGAAAGCTATGGCATGGTAAAGTATGTTAAAGAAACTGATATGCTATCTAGCGGACTGGTCTGTTTAGGAATGTTTTCCATGAAGCTGGGTGAAGTAGCAACAGAGGGGGCTTAGGTGAGTCCATGTTGGGTCCAGCTGAAAAGACAGACAACATCCTGGCGGAGATAAGAGTTAATCCCAGACCTCCAACCTAAACTGTGAGTGAAGGATCAGGACAGACCGGACTTAAATGCTCCCACCAGACCTGCAGGTTAAAATAGATAATTTGAAGATAATTTCCATGCAAGAATCCAAGCTTCCAGTTGTTTTGGCTGTATGGCACCAGTTGATTCTGATTTAAAGGAATAGTCAATAGATATTTTGGAAAATATGCTTATTGACATATCCATTATACAGAATGAACAAACAAGATGTAACATTGTTAATTAGCGAGCTGTAGAGGTGCTGGTAGGCATTTTGTTACCTCCGGACAGAGCCAGGCTAGCTGTTTTCCCCTGCTTCCAGTCTTTATACTAAACCACTCTCTCGACAAGAAAGCAAATACACCTATTTCCCAAAATGTCTAACTATTCCTTTAAGAATTATCAAAAGCTTTGTTTTTTTTAAATTTAATTTTGTATCACATCATAGCGCAAATATTCTGAGCAAAAAAAGTGTGCAAAATAATGCATGCTTTGAGTGACATCAACAGAGTGGTCCTGGGTTTCATTGTTGAACCTTCTTACTTGAAGCCTTTGTTGTAAAGCAACAGAGAGATCTAGTTTTCAGCGTGTGTGATGAGGGTGTTTTGTATATGGCTTTGGAGTTGGGCCATTTAGTAATCATCACCACTCTTCTTTAGATATGTCAAAGACATGAGGGCCATGTGGGAAACTGCAAAGATGAGTTATTGCTCTTCGGGATGCCTTTTCATGTTGCGCTGAAACATGATGTACTTACAAAAGGAATACACTATCCATCTCGCTGTGGTTTCCCATGTGCCTGCAACTCCCTTGGGAGTCAGTAATATTGTCAAAACTGAGTCTAGCCCCCAAATGATTTATACAGAAATAGCATGGTTTGTTTTTCTTACAAACATCAGTGACTTATTGTGCCTTTCACGTGGGGAATTGGAGTTTTGTGGCTCCAGCGCCTTGAGTGAATGAGTAACTTTAAAGGCTGTTTGGAAAGGTCTCGGGGTGACCTTTTGGCCAGGTTGGGCTTGTGGCTGGGAACCAACGAGGCTACACTGGCCTTTGCTAGCACGCTACTGACAGATGTGATACTGACAGTGAACTAAATAACCACTCTGGCCTTGTCGGCCTGTTATGACAGAGAACAGCAGCTCAACCGTCACAACATCCTCGCAGGCATAAACATGTGAATGTGCGATTGGTAATGATTGCACAACACAGGTGTCAGCAGCGGTGTTGTTGAAATACACTCTTAATAGTATACAGCTATGAAACTCCAAATTGATTGTTAACACGTTGTGGCACACGAGCAAAGTCTCACTAAACACAATTTGATGATCAAAACAGATCCGCAGTAGAGATAGTGATGTGCAAAATATTTGCAGGTGCTAAAAAGATCCTAATCACAAACTGCTATGTGTACATGTGAAAAAGCCAATAAATATTTTGCTCCACTTCTCACAGCAGCTGAATTCTCTAGAGAGAGGTGAAAACAGGATGTGGGTCAGTGGAACCCAGATTTACCCAAAAGCAAAACTGCACAAGTAGGGAAAATCCCCATTTGACATGAACTAAGTCAAAGTCTCAGAACAAAGCCTGACCTAAATCTGCAGTCACATACAGTAGCTAATTAAATCTTCATGGCAGAGACGTGCAGACAGAGTATACAGACGCTGTGCCTTTGCCCTATTTGGCTGAACTGCCCTTCTGGACCAAAGAAAAATAATAATTATCATTATTACAAGTTTTATTGGAGTTGCCACTACTGCTGCTGCTGCTATTATTATAATAATTATTGTGAGAAAGCCTGCCCCCTACACCCTTCTTTCTTTCTTTGTGCATGAGTGAACATGTACGTTCTTTATTATTATGTAGGTGCTGTTTAGTTAGTAGTTACGGCTTAGTGTGGTTGGTTTGCATGTTTGCCTGAGACTAATTTATGACTGTTCAATACTTATATTTTGTATTAACAAAGTGATGTAACAGCGCACCAAAAGGCTTTTCCCAGCATAGGCGAAAAACAACCAACCAATCAAAAAGAAAGAAAATAAAAAGTGAAAATAGAAAGTGAAAAGCGGTAACTCCCCAGAAGCAACTGCAACAGCTTATATGCAATTTTTTTTTATAAACTTACCAGATGAGTAACACAAATAAATAAATCTTCATTTAAATGAAACAACTAGCTCTTAAAATTCAAACAGTTTTGACTCCATGCCTTTAGCCTATTGGACCACCACCTATATGTGTCAGTGGCTGTACTTTAGGCCGTGCGGATAACCTATTAATTATATCACCAATCTCTTAGTGCAACACAGAACATACGTTTCTGTATACATTATGAGTCTTTTTTTTTAGCTCAAATTTACTAATAGGAAAAATGGCATCTGCCCTCTCACACAATTCCAAAACAAACCCTTATAAAAATCAATTTCCTTCTTAAAATAATTAAAAGAAATAAACAAACAAAACATATACAGATGCATTTCCACCGTGCCTGTAAAATGTCTGCCCACCAATGAACAATGATGAAAAAAACTAGCCCATAGTTGAACTTAATTGCTTACCCTGATATACAGTACAGCACCACACTTTATATTCTCAAATAATGATTATGTGTAATCATGTGTGTGTTTTCTGGGTAAATATCAACCCAAAACTGTCAGCAGAGTGTGATCTGCTATAGATCTTCTATGAAGCCGTCAGCATTTTTTCAGATGGACTACCATAATGCATTAGTTACAGAGGTTTCCAAGGCACAAGTGTGTAATATTAGGAACAGATGAGTCCCCCTGCAGGGGGGAGGAAGGGAGGAAGGCACTTGAGAATACAAACTTTTTTTTTCCTTTCTGAAGCCTGTGAAGTGTTGTTGATTTTCTGGAAGCTCTGTTCCCACTGGGTCCATAAATAACATTCAAAGTATACTTGGCACATCTTATCTCGGCTTATTAAAGAAAAAGAAGAGAGAGAAGAAGTTTAAAGATGAACCACATAGAGTTTAAAGGTTATTATTTCACATCCATATAAAGTACATTTTATAAAACATTCTACCTTTTAAAGATTTTTCTTTTTTATTTGAACTATGCAGGGCCTAAGGATGGCAATGTCCAACCAACACTTGTTTGGTCCATCCAAGACTTTGATCCACAGCAACATATCTTGACAACTTCATGGTTCCACAAGGATATAAAGAATTTTGGTCCTGATCTTCCCTTTAGCGCCACCACCAGGTTGACATTTCTACTTTACCATCTCAAAAACTAATGACTGAATCTACTGTGAATATTCATGGTCCCTAGAGTATAAACCGTACTGTTTGTGGTGATCTTTACTTTAGTGCTATCATCAGCCAAATATCTTAGAATACAAGAAATATCAAATTCGAATGGGCAGGCTGCTGTGAAATTTGCTGAGTGCATTCATGCTCCCCAGAAGATGACAGCTTTCCACTATGGACACTTGCTGAGCTTTCCTGCTTAGCAAATTAGATATTTTATAATTTAATGGGAGGATTAAATTAATTGAGCACATATGTGCTTGTAATGGAAAAATATTTTTGATTTGATGACCCTGCAGCCTTTCGACTAAAGCCCAAATTAAACTTTCTACATCCGCTTAGCCGCAATGGCCTGCAGGGGTCAGAGTGATGTCAAATTTGCCATCTTCTAATGTCCACAAAGGTCGGACGTCCACACGCTGTCAAAAATGTATGACTGCACGGACTGTACGGGCCAACGGTACGTGTGGAAGACATCCACATATGCAGACCATGGAATTAGCTGGATACAGTGTGGAATCCCCAAAAAATCCACTGCAGCCCAAAACGCATTTCCCCATAGACTGCCATTATAAAATAGACATCTAGAACTCAAAACAAGGTCAGTTATTACTCTGATGATCTGTTATGAACACTGCAGCCTCTAGGGGGCACTAGCATGGCTTTACTCCCGTAGACTGGTATTAAAATCAAGTCAGCTCATCAAAAGAACAAATATACACCATTAAGAATGAAATTCATTAAAGAGGCTATAATCAATATTTTTTATAATAACAATGTATCAAATGCAAACTGCAGCTCCCCTCAGCTTTATGGAGCTTTATAGCAGGTTTTAGCATCCCCCCCACCCCCATTTTTTTGGTTCACTCTCACAGCTCTCATAGCGTTGTTTTCGCTGCAGCACATAGATGTTTTTAGAGAAAAAGCTCTAAAAATCTACTGTAGCTCAGCACCAAACAGTAAGACAAAGGTAGTGACTACCTGATGAACATAGTGGAGCATGTAGAGAGCCAGATATTTCCTTCAGAAGTCGGTAGAGACCAAAAACAGAGCTAAAAAGAGAGTGAATATTGAACTTGCATTCATCAGGTGGTCAGAAACACGACTCCAGCTTAATGCTAATGTTGGTCTGTAACTGCTGGATGTGTAAATAAGCAACAGACTGTTAACAAGTTCGCCATATCAACTTAAAAGGTGTCAGTGTTATGTTCACAACGTGTTTCCACTGCTCGCAAGTGGCCAAAAAAAATGATTGTAGGTTTAAATAAATGATTACATGCATGTATTTTCTGACAGTGTATGGTACTCAGTGTTTGATTTAACGGGACATGTCTGTTCAGCGAACAATCTATGGTGCTGGAGAGGTTTGCTCTTGTCTAACACCTGAAGCAGGGTGACAGCAGGACTGGAGCTGCAGATAAAAGCTGCTATGCTGAAAGCTTGTTGATAATGAGAACACCGACTATGAACCAGAAAGCTGTGACTATAGTGTTGACAGGTCATGCAACAGGGAGGCACAGTTCACACTCCTACTAACCGCTCATGCATGGTTGATGAGAATGAGCATGATTCCTTCTGCTTTTGAGAACACAACAGAACCGCTGTTTATTGTTTTTATACTAACACCAACCACAAACTCTATCAGTTATATAGAAAAGTTTAGGTAAAACTAATTATGGTCACAGGAAACCCAGTAAAAATGACAAAAAACTTTATGTTGAGTTGTTTATTACAACACCTCTTTTTCAAAATCCGAAAAGCAGACTCAGGGGTTAAAACTGAAAGTGGAATCCTTATCAGTCACTTCGGCTGACCCAGCGACTCGAGGGTTTCATGAGTTCCAGCAGAAAGTGAAGCCAGATTTCAACTCAACCGAAACAGAGGATCTGACGGCGCGAGAGGAAGTCACATTTCTGTGCCACTTGCTCACCACAAAGTCTCTAGGCTAGCTGTTCAGTGGCCACTCTGCCTTTATTTGTGTCACAACATATGTGGCCGATTGCTGATGAACGTGACAGTATATACCCCTCTGTATAGCAGTCGGAGTTGACGAGATAGGACACATGCAGATGCTTTTCTGGCTCTGGCATCCAGTTTTAATGCATCTTCAGCAAACAATGACAATTCTGAATATAGTTACTGAGCACTGTCAACATTTCTCTGCTTTTATTATACAAGTCTGCAAGCAGCTCATTAGATTACTTATATTTGAATATGGTAATGGTAATACATATGAATGTAATAAGACGGATGCTGAATATAAACACTGACTGTGAGCTTTTGTTATTATATCTTAAATATTAAATCTCTCTCAGCCACAAATACCCCATTCATTCCTGACTATACATTAAAAGGCTGTTTTGACATTTGTCCTATCTCCCAGGTGTACAATGCAATAATGTTCAAAATAGGTCAGCTCAAGATTAATATTTGGATGCTCATAACTCTAGTGTGCAGAGTGGTTTTTCACAGAGCTAAAAAGGAAAATAGGGATATACAGTATGTTCAGCCTGCTGGTGTCTTTTGCTCCATGAATCTTTTTGCACGAGAGTAACAAGGTGTGACCTTTTGTTTTCAATGAATGCTTTACATAGTGGTCCTGATGGAGACTGTGTTTTAAAAGTTAGTTTGGTCGCTAACAGCACAAGTTCCCACAGTTTATTCCGGAGATGTATTTGTACCATAAACTCTTTACTAATAATAGTAATAAAGTTAAAATAAGTTATGCCTGGAAATGTGTTATTTTTTTTCAAACCCACCAGAAGAGGAGGGTTGAAAAAAAGTTGATGGTGCAACACAGCTAATATGCTAGATTCTCCGGCTCTCCATTCCCTCAAAGGTCAGCACTGTCTAGACGGTTTGCTACAGCATTAATTTGTGTGTCAAAGTTCACCAAAGTTGAACTAAATGTGAACAAGTCACGCAGATTTACTTCACTCCTGTGAGTGAATCCACTGGTTGTGGCGACTCTTTTGCAATGTGTTGATTTCACCACAAAATTTCACCATTTGGTGTGACTGACCCCTTTTCCTGAGGCTGTATGACTCCACACGTACAGAGACAATGGGGAAAACAAATTAGATAAAAAACAACAGAACTAGAGTTCCTGGTGAGTTCTGAGATCAGTGAGCTCAGCTGGCTACAGCTAACGTACAGTTGGTTGTACCGTACAGTTGGCAGTTTGGGGTGAGTAAATACGGGCACACTCCAGCAGTCAAATTTATCCAAATAATGCAAGGTGAAAATTGGCCAATTGGACAAAGCCTCTTTGAACCATGATAGCAGTTTTAGTTGCCTAAACTCAGCCAAACCTTAAAGCGGGCTCATATGAATTTTTTATTTTTTTAACAGTAATTTGTAACAGTTTTGCACTGGCAAACACCAATATGGCACCAGATCACCAGACGCTCATATAGGTTGTTTTGGAAGACAGTGACAAATTATATGTTTTTGTTAGGTATGCAGGTTTAATTGTTCGGATTAATAAATTCAAGCTCAATCCCGAACATTGCAGGACAAGTCCTTATTAATCTCAATTAATAAAAGAAAGTGTAGAGAAGAAAAACAGAGGCATTACATTGTCCATAGATAAGTTAGGCCAGCAAGCATGACCACAGTCACCTCTTCACAGAATAATTAAAGCCATTCATCCAAATATCAGTTCCTTCTCCTGGGAGTTTCTCAGGACCATTTCAGAGAGGTGATTAGTTAAATCAAAAACATACATTAGGGAACAAATACTGGGATTAAAAAGCAAGAATAATGGACTGGGTGTCATTATTGTGTATGTGATCAAGCACAAAAAACAAACAGCCTGATTGGAGCAGTCAAACCAGTTATTCCAGCAGCACAACACTGCAAGAGGGGTTCACTCAGGGATAACTCAATATACACGGAAACAAGGCAATGGTCTGTGTAAGTTAACATTAGGAGCTAATCGGAAACAAGCCCCTTCTAATTAGCCATTACCAAAATAACAGACTGAGGTCATAGTTATTGCTTTCCCTTATGGGGAACACTGGTCTGGGTTTGACTCAATTTGAACGGTTGCAGAAATGAAGTATTTTTAGACTGGGTTGTAAATGCAGCCTTCATCTGAACAGACGCCCACATAATCAAGTGATTGTTGTGATTTTCTCTGATGTTATTTATTGTCATGTGAGTAAATACAGATTAAAGAGAGAATTCATGTTAATTATTGTATTTCTATTTAGTTGTTTCTTTTCTCCATCTTTGGCTCATAACTGTGGTGTGATTAGAGAGATCACTTGTCGGGTAATTCATATGTTCAGGAATTAGATTTTTCTGTTGTTTAAGTTGTTTAAAGACACTGAAAACCTATTTTCTCAATCAGCTTCTTAGTATGAGCAACGTAGTCCTACGTGAATACACAAGTTTTTGCCAAAGTTTGAAACATTTTGGTTATTTTACATGAGAGATTTCTGTATTTCATTTTTTTTTTTGTCTGTGCTCTTCCTACTGGTTTGAAGTGGGCGGGGCTCAGTGGGAAAAAGGTGATGTTACGTACTTCCATGCACCAATCAGGGTGCAGCAATGTTTGAATCAAAATGGGATGACAGTTGTGTGGTGTTGCCAGCACTGTCAATCAAATCTGACCAAACCACATACACACAATCCTGATGAAGGAGATTACAGTTTTTGAGAGTTTATTTTTTACCTAAGGATCTTTTTTTCTTGAACTTTAACTTTTATTGTTTCTTATTTAGTCATGGATATTTAACATTATAGAGAAATGCTTAAAAGTTTGAAGGAGCTTTAAGTTTCGTAGTTGTCTATTTAGTCATGCTGGCTTTCACTGCTAACAGTTATTCTTTGATTTATTCTTAACAAGGAAAGCACTGTAATGAAATATTACCTTATTCTTTTCTGATGAGCAATCTGTTGTAAAAAAAAAAAAAGGCTTAATCAGAATCACATGATTGCATGGCTGATTATACACCTCTCACCGTCCTACTTCAGATGCCTGAGAGGCAAATACCTCGACTCCATTTGGTCCAAAGGAGTCTGCCTGCCAGTGCGGCTGCTGCTCTACCTGGCCCAATCAGATGGGAATGGAGATAGCGTTTCTGCTTATATTCTTTGGAGTGGTGTGAAAACAAACACACCTCCACTCCACGGCTGAAGACAACCTTTCTGTAAACGCTGTCCAAAAAAAAAAAAAGAAGCCCACTCTTTTATTTAGCTATTTTCAATGCTGGTTGTTCTGCTGTGGATCACGATGCAAGATAAATCTCACAAAGGGAACCGTTTGTGGGCTGGGCTCAAAATAACATGCAGTAGCTTTGGTTTAAAAATATTATTTGCAAAAATATGTTAATTCTTTGTACAAAACACGAGTATCCTATTTAGCATTCCAGTTTCTGACCTACTTGTTACACGCAAATGAGCAATGCTTGAATAACTTCTGCATTTTGTAGAATATTAACCTTGAGGCTGTCCTGCTTTGTGTCCCTGAACACATTGTGTATCTCTTTTGGCTGCTGAAATAACACAATATAGAGTAAATATGTAGTGTGGGGTAAATGTTGATAAGCAAAGTGCTTTACACACTGTAAAATGACAAATAAAAGCTAGAGAGAAAAATAAAAAAAAATCTACACATGAATGGGCAAGCAGAGTTATGGAAAAATAAACTGGGACATATAAAATGTAAGAAAGAGGATAAAATGGGTGAAGCAGAAAACACAGTAAAACAAAAATATGACTATGCCAAATTCAAAATATTGCCCTTTTTTGCCAGCCAGACCCCTGAACATGATGCTGAATAGCATAGCCAAAGTGTGATAGTGGTCAGTACAGTCTGAAAATCAATTAAAAAAAAACAAGTTTGAACAAGAAATGAAGTTTAAAGGACAATACCTGTCTTTTTGTACACATATACTTTCACAGCTAACCATTCCGCAAAGCATGCAATTGTGTGTTAGAAATTCTAGTACTTTTTCTACTGCATCCAAAGGTTTCCATTCATTTCTGTACGGTATGAAAATCTATGGTAATGCAATATAAGAGCAAATTGATTTGAAAAGTTTGCATTGCATTACCTCATAGCAATAATGCAACTTTGACAAAAACGAATGCAGACTTGATGTTCACTGTAATGGATTACTCAACTCAAGCAAGTTTTAAGCGTCTGCATAGTTATTTTCATCCAGTAGGAAAATGAATGGAAACCAATGGCTGCCTGGAATGGTAGGAAAAATACATCCAAAAATCTAAAATTGTATAACATGCATTCAAAAATGTATGTTATAGTCCTTCAGGTCTTAGAAGGTTAAAAGAGGACAACACCCATTAAATATTTGTGTTTGAACCAACAAGACTTCCAAATGAAACAACAAAATATGTTGTTTGTCCATGCCCTCTAGAATGAGACATAGAAGCGTTTTTGTGATCTGACCGTTTTTATGATGGGACAACACTATGGTTAGGGTTTGGTTAGGTTTAGGCACAAAAATGACTTTGTTAGGTTTAAGGAAGGATCATGATAAAACAAGTACTTTGTTAAGATTAGGAAAGGAGGAGAAGGAGGAGACAAAAGTTATGCACTCCACTTTAAAAGCAAATAACATCCATGGCCTTACTCTTACTTGCTGTTAAATAAAAGTTTGTGTTTGACAGGTAAGATTAAGGGGGTCCTCCCTGTCACTCAGATAATCTGATGAGGCAGGTTCAATGCTGAGCTCAACTCAAGCAGAACTAACACTGCTCTCAGAATCACAAGTCCATCGGGACATCATTAGTAACTTTAAGAATGGCAGCTTGAGTACCGTGATGCTTATTAAAACCAGTCTCTCTTTTTTAAATGAAGTGTGCCGCACTGAATCAATAACACACTATTCATCACACTTTAATATATATGACACCTTTTGCACACACTTGAGTGGTTTTGTTTTCCAAATGAAAATTATGAGCATGTAATGAGCTTGATAATGATCATTCAGGAAACAGTCTCTACTCTCAGTCTCAGTTCCTTTTTGTGCGCTTGAAATTAAGGTTCCATCTGACTTCTTTTTGTTTGGATCTAAGTTGTGTTATCAACACATTCATATTCATGATCTTGTGACATTAGTTTATACTTCAGAGGTGTTTCTATCTATAATATGAGATGATATGCTAAATCTTTGATACTCAGTATCTCAGAGATAGTGATTGCTCAGAATTTGCCGTTTCATACAAAGTCATCAAGAATGCACTGGTCTGTGTGAGCTGCCCTGGTGCCCTCCAGGTCAAATGTTGACTCTGCAGCAGGTCCAAATCAGTGATCTTCAAGGAAGACTAAAAAAACCGTTGTGCTGTAATCCTTTCATGCCACATATAATAAAGCTCTGAGGCTGCATACACAGTCCTCACACCAGATGGGGCTTAAATGGCTTGCATATCCTGCCACTTTTATCTGGACGTTCTCCAGCATGGCTTTAAGTTAGCCCATGATGTCATGCTTCTCAGTGTTGTGGCCAGACAAGCACTTTTGTTATAGAGAACTATGTCAATATCTTTGCTCATGAGAACACAGTGAAACCACAAGAAAGGTAGGACTTTGACATAAAACAAGTTTTTACAAAGTAGAACAGCGTCCCATTCCAACTTACAAATCTGCTTAAATTCGTTGACTTTGTTCTTTGAATATTGTAGCAGAGAACCACTTGCTTTGCTCCAAAATCAAAACATCTGTGGTAAATTTAATGTTTATGGCCTATATAATATGGAGCAAATCCCCACAATTAAATCATCATGATTGAGAAATGTAATGGCTGATGATAGCTTTTTTGACCTTACATGTATAATGGGGGACCAGGGCCTACATGAACGAGTTGGTAATGCTAAATTATACAGTTAACATAAGATTAAAGGTTTAAAGGAGCATTCCACTGATTTCACACATTATAATCAGTTTACTCATCATGGGAATCACTGCTCACCCTGTTAAAACAGTTGTATAATGTCGCTCTGGAAGTCTGAGTCTGAAAAAAAATAACCCTGATGATGTCATAGTGAAGTCATTGAGATTATCTTAGTTTGGAGACTACAAATGTATAAATTACAAACTGGGAGTGTGGACTTTGAAAGACATGGACATTTACCATCTTCCTCTTAACGGAAGAGGAAGATGCTACTGAGTTACATTATGGGAATTGTAGGATCCAACTTTTTGGAGGTTGACCCATATTAGGAACTATGTTGGCATAAGGTTGACCTTTATTTATGACCAAATACTTACAAAAGTAGTGACATTCCCATCAGCCTCAGTTGTACTTTCTGTGTAGTGCTAATTAGCAAATGTTAGCATGCTAACACACTAAACTAAAAAAGTGGACATGGTAAAAATGATACCAGCTAAACATCAACATTGTCATTATAAGCATGTTAACATGTTGACGATAGCATTTAGCACAAAGCATGGCTGCAGACTCTTGCGTGGGCCATTCACGCATATGGACTCAAAAGTATGTATCTGTATACGTGAATGCAATGTTAGTCTTGTTAAAACTGTCCCTCACAAGTCCCCCAACTTTTTGGAAGTGCAATATTAAATCGCTGGAATACCCCTTTAGGCACAAATTGTTGCAGTCAGTCGTCATACTAGAAACAGGGTGATCACAAAACTAAGTCAACATGATGAATACATAAGTTGCACAAATAAAAAATACATAGCCTAATATGTTGTAAAAGTGATTTTCATATTTATGGAACACGCTTCTTTGCAGTGCCAGCTGTTGAAAATGTCTGCCACACTACACAAAATCAAGCACACACTCACAAAATGACAAACCTTCCAAAGCAAATCTAACATTACTCATCACATACTGCTGGTATGATTATTCTACCACAATTTTTCCAATGTTGATGTTATTCAAATAAACATTCTTGCCTCTTTGATACTAAAAAATCATCATCAATTGGTTAAAGTAAACCATTTTGCTTGAGTGTGTCAATAATAATAGATGAGCTGACCAAAAATATAGAGAAGGCACATCTGTATATGATAGAGCCACATTTTGTTAGCAAACAAAGTAACATATCATATGATGTTTGAGTTATCAATGCCAGAACCAAAAGATGATCATTTTTCCAGTGATTTCAGACTTTGTGGCTTTCACTGACTCACTGCAGGGAGAGTCCAGCTCGGCCCATGACACTTACATAAAGATAGCATTCACAAGCTCTATTAAAGGGTCTCATTATGTGATATTAGTTCATGTAAGCCTGACTTAAACACATTCCTCTCCCTGTAGGATATGCAGCAGGCCTAATATACCTGCTGGATGCAAATCAGTGTTTCCTCACAACAGAGAGGATTTACTTTGTGGAATCCTAATTAGGTCATTAAGAATATTTACACATATCCAGGGACACATGAGATTTTATTAATAGTAAATTGCTGTATGTTGAACATGCCTGGAGAAAAGAGATGCAAATTAGAAAAAAGGTAATATGTTATTAGGCCACAATACAGCTTACTGTAAGAAAACTGGTTGTCTCCCTCAAATCAATTCCTTTCAATAGTACCAATCAATTTGAATATCAACACCACAAAATCAGACAATGACTTGCTAGCACAGTTCTTCAGTTATGCATCAAGTCTTGAAGCAAGCAATGAAGAGAAGAGGAAAAGTGGGATTCCTGCGAAGCGTACTGTTCTTCAACGTAGATGCTGCCCTGCAATTAGTGTTTGAGATTTGGCAGCTGCATGGTTCAGTGTCTCCCCCCCAGTTCCTTCTTTAATCTGCTCGTGCATGCTGAAACCACTTCAGCACTGAACCGCAGAGGACGTGCAGGAAAGATGTGGAGTCCCCGTGGTCAAAGTCTCAAGATTAACCTTCTGGAGCGGCACCAGCAACAACTGAACGCCGCCTCAACTGTCCAGTGTTGCTTAGCGATGGGCAATCAACTACACAAAACAGACTCACAAATCAATAGTAGTTGGTGCCACATTTGAGATGGACTGGCTCCGCTTTCCCCAAGATGCTTTGTAACCAAGGTTTTTGAATGAGGTGGTTAAAGAGCTAATGACTAAATAAAAGTGTAACACTGAGTGCAAGAGTTGAAAAGGGCAAACATTTGTAACCATTTTAGAGCTTCTGATGATGGATCTCTGCAGTGTACGTGCACACATTGCATTAGATAAGAGGCTATTAGGACTTTCCAAAAAGTGATTTGTAAATGGCATATTTTCAGAAATGACCTGTTTGTGTAGCTTCACCAGTAGTGTGTGGCATGTCTCCCAGATGTACCCAGGGTTAACCAGACTGGTGAAAGCACCAAACCTCCGGACCAAGAGTTTGTAAACTGTCACAACCACACGTGTGGAGCTGGGCATCTGCTGCGGAAATGTACGCCCTGTCATGTGCTAAGCTCCAGGGTGATAGCATAATTAAAAGGGCCCTGATGAACACATGACATTGGTTCAAAATATCATCCACAAATCCGCTAGAAAAATACACAGAACGGATGGAGAACAGCGTTTTTGCTTTGCGTGTCACACGTGTTAGCTCCTTGCTGAAGGAGCAGGCAGTGAGCAGTGTGGGATACTGGGCTCCCAGGGACCTCTGCTGCATGACATATGTGTTCCATTACAGTTCATTTTCAAACATTTCTTCAGGACTTGTGGCTTCACAGTCTGCTTGAGAAGGAGGATTAGGCCCTCCTGAAATTGATTTATTTCTGCGCCCTAACTGTTTATTAAATATAATTGACCATCAAAGTTGTCACAGAGAGGAGGGGGAAAAAAGGAGCTGCTACATGTACCACAAAAAGGGGAGCTTTCTTTGAAAAGCTATTTATCTAAAGAATGTCTTAGTTAGAGGCTGGACTGGGAGGCAGAAAATAGGTCATATTTCAACCACTAATACTACCACACTTGGTGGCTGCAGGATTAATTAGAGCCAAAGTCATAATAAATGTCATAAGTTGTCTCGAGTGAAATAGTAGGCTTATACAGCGCTCGAAAAATGGATTTCCTAAAATATTCAATAAGAAAATTCCCAGTGTATCTCACACTATGGTAAAACGAATTCATCTTCAAGTTGATAAGAATTGAACATTACGTTAGATATAAGGTTGCAAAACCTCTATCTGTCTGTGAGTGTGACTGGGAGGGACTGTTTACTTTACAATAGCAACTGGACTTGAGACAGGAACAGATCCTGACTGACATCAACCATATCAGCACTCAGTGTGTCACAGCCATGGTGGTCTGATCACCATTATCTGTCTCTAAACAGACATATGTCTGGTGTCTTTTAAATGCCACGCAGATGCCAGACACACTACAAAAGGCCAAATTGCCTTTTTTTTCTCCATTCAGTGTTGTAAACTGACAGTTTAAAGACAATCCCTCTTTTATCCCTTAAACGCAAAACGATGAAAGCCATTAAACAATTAATGCTTGTTCCTATCATATCACAGATTGTTATCTTTTCCCCCCTCCCAATGTGTGAACGACAAAACAGTTAATCACTATTATTAACTAAATGCAGCTTTTGGTAGAATGTCAATGGAAATGGGGGACAAGTGCAAGAAATGACAAAAACAGACAACATGTAATTTAATTTAAAAAACTGAAATGGCTAAAATGCTTGTTTTCTGTTTTTTAACAGACATTGTCATGGGTTTTCAGTATTAAAACAAAAACAGCATTGTCTTGAACTGTCACATATTTTGTTGCTCTTTTTGAGCAACAAATGAATGCTGATTAAGTTCCACTTACAGCCCCCGGCTGCTTTATGTTGATGCAAATATATATTTTGTTATGCTACATTGAAGAGTTTGGGGTATTTGAAGTGTAGAAAGTTGGATGGATTTCCAGAAATATCTGCATAATGGAAACCAGGCTAACAAGGCGCTAACATTAGCCTGTTAGCCATGCTTTTGCCTTGCCTCAGTGCTACACTACACAACTACACACTACACAAAATCATTTCCAGGCCTGTTTTCTGATACCAAATCACATCATGTCCCTACAAAGCAGAAAGATAAAGTTAATAACGACACATGTATTCTGTTATACCTGGACAGGATGGAAAGTAAACTTCTATTTTATCACTGGCAACTGTTAGAAAGAAGCCCTTGCTTTCTCCTCAGTGTGTCCCTATCTATTAAGTGAAGCGTACAGTGCAGCTGAGAAATTAAGGTACGAAGCGAGACTATCTTTAAATGGCTGTGGTCCATTAGCAATACCTCCCCAACTCACAGGTAAGGTCACTTAAATGTTGTGCTTTTTTGTGTGTCTGATTGATGAAAGCTAATGTGCCTTTGGGTCACATTAAGAGAAAGAGAGTAGAGTTACAGAAAAGCAGCACTGTTTAACTAACATAGGTACCGCTAGCTAGAAATAGCTGCAGTGAAAGTGATAAATTGGACATTACGTTTTTGATGTTGTTTCAGTGCCCAGTTAGCCGTGGCTCCTTTTTTAAAGTATCGATTTCTGTAAGTAGAGGAACAGAGTCTCAGCAGAGGTATTGTGTATATCAGAGTGCCTCTGTGCCATTGTGGATGGTCACCCTGCAACTAAAACAAGTCCCATCCTGCATTTGATTTGTAATGTGGGTTGAATTGTTACTGGCGTCCGTGACAAGCCATAAGCCAGTCTCTTTTTTTAACCTAGCCTTGTGAAAACTCATAAATTCAGTTAAGGTAAAGCCAGGCTGCTCTTTGAAAGGAATTTTCCCTCATTTTCCATTCTTCCGTAAATTTCCACCCTGTCTCACAACTGAGTTGAACCATGTTGAGTTTCTTTTGGCCTCTATGGTAATAGGAGAATAGATCTAGGTTGTCTATGCCTTTGAATAACGTGGTTGTCTCTTTGGTCTTAATTATCTGTATTAAGGACACATGACAAAGGGGACAGCGTATCCTTTAGATCATCTCTTGGCTGTTCTGATGTGGTCAAAATGAGCTGTTACCCCTTTAAAGAATTACCCATGAAAGTCACATTCAACTTCTCACAATGACGAATACCATTTAGGACTCTGAAATGTGTTGACAGCAGGGAAGAATCAGTGTGATATATCCTTATCCATCATCATTATCTAGTTTACAGTTGTTTGCCTTTTTTAGTCGACAGCATCCACTGCTGCCGTCGACACAGTAGCAAACTGAAACTGTAATGATCTGTGTCATTGATGAAAGCTCCCCACATAACTGAACTGCAAGCGATTTCTCAGAACACTGACTCTCAATCATTTCTAACATCTGGAACAACTATGGAATACATAAACAAAGAGCTGGGGTGGGGGTTGGGGTTGGGTGCCATCATCACAAGGAATTCAAAGGAGCGTGGGGCTGTTTGAGACAGAGTTAGTTGAGAGTTTACAAGATGGAATGTAAACAGTACTGACGGATGGGTCAGTAAAGCTCTCTGTTGTCCTGAGGAAGTCTGGTCAAGAGCTGCAGGACCCCCACTAACAGGCCCAGATTATGTGGAAATGGGATCTCTGCTCTGGGGAGAGCATTCTTCTGCTCGTGCTGTGCTCTTACAGTGTATGAAAGTCACATCTGAGGCTTCCCTTCTATGTTTTCTTCCCCGACGTTCTGACCTATTGCCTCGCATGCTGCTGGGTTTGTAGATGATGTACAAGTGATGTTCAAACAGAGCATTCCTCTTTGCAAAGTCTATTTCAAAGCTTTCCCCACTTCGCCATGCTGAGGGCAACTGCCAGGGGACTTAAGTCAAATAATGGAGCGGAGGGACATTTGAGCCAAGTTGGAAATGATGGATGGGAACGTGTAATGACAAAGGGATGATTAAAAATAATATTCTTCAAAGAGAATAACTAAATATAAAGCATGCAAGAAAATCAAACAAATGTACAGGTGCTAGTCGCTTGGGGAAATTTTAGGGGAAGTGAAAAGCAGAACAAAGCAAAAATGCACATAAATCCATGTCCAGAATAAACAATAAAAAGTGCATTCAAAATGTGCATAAAGCAATCTCAAAAAGTACTTTTTTTTATGTACATCCCTAAGCCAAGGTTTCATATTTGAAAGTCACACTTATGTCTGGACCCAGATTTTTAGCAATGCTAGCATGACTCAAGGGATGGCGATGTCGGTCGTCCACCATATCGACCCCTCGCCATATTGGTCCGTCAACTTAAGCAGCATTTGGTGAGCGACAGCAACAGGTCCTGTTGAAAATTGTATCAGTGACTTCAACACAGCCCTTTCTGGTCTCCTGGATATAGTTGCACCTCTTTCTACCAAAACAAAACGGTCAAAGGGGTCGACATCCTGTTTCATCCTAGTGCCCCTTTGAAATGCATCCTGACTGCAGCATGTTAATCACCACCAGTTGCTCAACGTCCTCCCGGATCCATTCTTCATATATGTTACAATCTATTTATAATTTTGTCTTCCTGATTGTCCATACTGTAATTTTATTATGTTGGTCTATTCTGTACACACAACATCTATTGCATGTCTGTCCATCCTGGTAGAGGGATCCCTCCTCTGTTTCTTCCATTGTCCCCCATTTCTGGGGGGGAGTTTTTCCTTATCCGAATCGAGCATCTAAGGATAGACGGTGTTGTATGCTACACAGATTGTAAAGCCCCTTGAGGCAAATTGGCGATATGTGATATTGGGCTATATAAATAAAATTTACTTTACTTGGTCATCTCTTAACGTTTTCTAGTGCCATCATCAGGTCAATTTTTTAATTTGTGATTAATTTGAGAAACAGGATTGAAACCCTATATAAAATAAATTCTACAATGAACAATAAAAACAGTAAGATAAATAAGGACTAAAATACCAAAATACTAAAATAATACTAAAATAAATGTCAGTCTGTCAGATTTGTTGTGAGGTAAACGCTAAATGAAACCAATAGTCAGTCGTCTCTTCAGTTTTTCTACCTACAATAAGTTATGGCAGACCCACTATCATAATGATTAAAAAGTACAATACCTGAGGGTGCTTCCACACCTACAGTACCGAAACAATATAAAAAACACAAAAATAAATATAAAACCATTAAAAAAAACAAAAACAGAATTGGCCTATCAGAGCCTCAAGTGTGCAGGACGGTCTCAGCCACATAGAGAAAGCACACAAAGCACACACAAAACTGTGTCTCGATCCTTCTAAGGACGCAGTCTACGAAGGCGTGGCCTTCATCGACTACGAAGGCCGAACCAAGCGTTGATAAATGACACGGTCTGGTCTACGGAGAATTTCCCATTTGCTTCACCAGTGTCACAGAGTGCTGCTCCTGTCGCCTAGCAACCTTGACAGCTGCAGTTGAGGTTTGAGGTTTTTAAAGCCCCTTGGTTTATTAATATATGTATCGTTAGCTAATCGAGTGAGTTGAAACACAATACTTACATTTAAAAATGTAATCCTGCTCGGTCGCTGTTGACTGTATGTCTGGGGACACCATATTCTCTTGCGCGCAATGAATCTTGGGATAGGTTGGGCTGTGAAGGATACAGCCGTTGGATCCTCCAAATTCGGAAAAAGAAGGCTTCGAAAGATGCAGCCCCTGATTGGCTAATACCCCCTGCATGGGTCGTAGTGTCCCTGTGCTACACTAATTAGCAAATGTTACAATGCTAACACGCTAAACTAAGATGGTGAATGTGGTAAACATTATAAACAGTAGTATTTTAGCATTGTCATTGTGAGCCTAATCACATGCTGACATTAGCAGTTAGTTCAAAGCACCACTGTACCTAAGTACAGCCTCACATAGTCGCTAGCATGACTGTAGACTCTTGTGCTGTGTCTCAAATCGCATTCTTCCGTACTTTCACTTAATATTTTGAGTGCACAAGTGTGTTCACACTGACATGTATGGCAAAATGCAGTGTACTGTGAGTACCCAGATGATGTAATCATAACAGTCAGAAAGTTGAGTGTGGAACGCTGCACACTTCTCACCCTCAATGGTCGCCATCTTGGCCACGTAGCGGAAGGGGAGGACCACCAACGTATGAAAATGGCGGCCGCGGTTCCGATTGTTATGGCTAAAAGTAAAAGCACGTTAATTTTTTATTAATTTTTAATATAACTGAATTGAAGTCAAGTGAGCAAACAAGCTTGCAGATATTTCGGCGTGCGGCAATCCGCCTGGTTGCAATCCGCCATTAAAAAGAAGAAGAAGAAGACGCGGTCAAAGGTTGCAATCGTCATTTCTGGTAAGTGCACAACAGCAGTATTCAATCTGAGACAACACTACCCTGTCAAAATTAATGCACTACACAAATCAGTACATAGTGTACACAGTGTACTACATGAAAGTGTACTAACGGAAGTATGCGATTTGAGACACAGCATTAGTCTTGTTATAATTTAATTCATTTTCAAATTCAGTTTTTCAGGGATACAGTATTCTGCTAAATCTTCTAAATATCCCTAATATTGAAAACTTTTTTCCACATCAAAATTGTGATTGTCCTTTGTAGCCAAGCAGCCTCACATTAGCACCTGAATGGTAGGAGGTACATATTTATATGCTTGAGCTCAGGGTGCTATTTACATACCCAGGAGATGAGCTTTCATGTCAAAAGCTAATATCCCCTCCAGATCTAAATCAGTTCGCAAAATCTTACCCTCAGGGTGACATATTAAAACATCAAGGAGAAAACGGCATGCTGGAGAGGAATCTATCATGGTTTTTTTTATGTGGCTACATCTTATTATCGCGTGTCCTTATCACAGTAGGATTTTTGAGAAACATCAACACTCGCTTGTTCCCAGGCCAGAAAATCAAATGGCTTATCTGTGTGCTGACTGTACGCTATCCACACACAGATGCAGGGATGCATGCGGGACAATTGAGGCACGTCTGCTCCTGCAGCCTGAAAGCAGCTTGTCAGGTAAGAGAGATCTGGGAAACAAGAAGCCATCAGTCAGGTCCTGACCTGTCTAATGAGACATTTCTGCTCCGGAGAAGTGTCACTGATATGAATGATGAATAATGTTAAGTGTCACTGCCCTATTTGGTTGGCCTTGTCATAAAATGTAAATGTGTGCTAGAGGAGATTCAGATTTACAATGGTAGGGTTTGTTGTCGACTTCACTGTGTGCAACACAAGATTGTCTTTTGAACATTATGGATATTTATGATAAAGCTTTAGTTGTGAATCACTGTTTCCTGCTGATTACATGTCCTTTATATATAATAGCAATTTAACATTTGCATAAAAAATCCTGGCAGTTGTTCTATGTCCCATACTGTGCTCAGAGCAAAAATCACATTTGCAGTTGCTTTTCAAACGCTTCCTGATTGTTCATTTCTTTTCAGTCAATATTTTTTAAAAATGAACTCTCTCCAAAAATTAGAAACCAGAAAACCAAGGCAGTTATCTGTGAGACAAAACCTGGAGCTGCTCCACTCACAATAAAAACTGGGGTACTGACAGAGAGTTTGTTTGAATTTTGACTTCAAACCCAGCTTTACTTTCTTGTAGTGATAACAGTTATGGAACAGGATGTGTTTGCTTCCTTGTAAAATTACAGTGGCTACTGCCACTCTCTCCACAGAGCTCTTACCTCCTTCATCAAACATCGACTATCATCACAAAGGTCTTTCTGAAAATAGACTGAGGTGTCCAATGTCATAAATATAAGATACACATATTCTGCTTAAATTTTATTTCTGTTTTCAGTTCAAAGATCTACAGAAATTCTTGACGCAAATGGATTAATCAAAGCTCTGTTATAAGACATTCCAAAAAAGTATGATTTTTTTCATCTCCCCCACCTAATATCTTTTTAATTTTGAATTGCATTTATACAACATTTACAAGAATACAACTGGCAGTTCTCTGAAAAGGATAAAATACCTCACAGTTCTAACTAATGCATTTACTCTGCATTTACTGTATGAGGTGAAGCAAATCTTCACTTTAGTCAGAAAGACAAATGATTGTGGCTTTAATAGACAATTTGTTGTTTAATACCAACAAGGATCATTGCAGCCATGTTAATAATATACATAATCACAGTATGCTAGCAGTGACTACTGCACGCACCTTGCAGGACCAAGCAGAGTGAAAAAGTGGACTTCTATCAGACATTTGAATGATTTCTGAGGAGATTTAGTGTTTATGACAGATATTAATCTTTGCTATAAGTTTCATCAGTTGTGACAGATACTACTCTATCATTGTAATGATAATAAGTTAACCTCAGCTTCGATGTTAAAAAAGTTACACGTCACACATTATCAAATATTTTGAGGGGGAGGAGATTTGTTACTTGTATGTTGCCTTTGTGTGTGTGTGTGTGACGTCTGTTTGTAAAGCCCCATACAGTCAACTACTACTTTGTGTAATTTACATAATCCCTTCTAGTGTGGATCTGTATGTGATCATGATGCTGCCTATTTGACCTTTTGGACAAAAAATGATTTCACTGGTGGGGCTTAATGCAGGAAACCTTGCACACTGCAGGAAATGCTATTTATGGGCACTTGGTCACTTCTATGTTCACAACAGGCTAGAGTCCATCTGTCATTACCGATTATTTTCTTATTATTTCTGTTCAACAGTACTGGTTATTATTTCTAATAACAGTACTTTCCTACATTTCTTTCAATTCCTTAAAAATGTATCTTAATTTTCAATTTCAAAAATGCTTTATAAACTTTTCCTTTGAATCTGAAAAAAACAAACAAAACGGAATTCTGACCTGTTTTACCGTTTTCTGGATTGAATAAATTAATTGATTGAATGAATGATACACAAACCCGACTTCAGTAACTTCATGAGTCACAAACCATGGCAGCAACAAGCATGTCCCAGCCATGTTCATCACTTTTTAGTATCCTCTGGAAACAGTTTCTGTTGTCGTCCATACGTTTCTGTATTTGGTTGGTTTTTGTTAGGTTTTGTGTATTTTCAGCGCATTTCTGTATTAAGCTGTGTTTTGTGTATTTGCAGCATGTTTCTGTATTTGGTTGTTTTCTGTATTTGCACTGTGTTTTCTTAAGTTGCAGTGCGTTGAGCTCTCAGGGCCATGGTAGCTTTGAGCTAAATGCTAACATCAGCATGCTAACATGCTCACAGTGACAAAGCTAACATGCTGATGTTTAGCAGGTATAATGTTTATCAAGTTCACCATCTTGGTTTAGCATGTTAGTATGCTAACATTTACTAATCAGCACTAAACACAAAGTGCAGCAGAGGCAGACGGTAATGACTAAATTAAAATGTTGAGGTAATGATGACACTAGATTAATTCATCCTGAGGTAGGACAAGAATGTCTGCACCAAATTTCTTGGCAATCCATCCAATAGTTGATGAGACATTTCACTCAAAACCACAAATGTCAACCTCATCGTGGCACTAGAGGAAAAGTCATGAGGATTCATCATCTTGGAACCATGAATGTCTGTGTCTTGTGCCAATTCATTCAGTAGATAGTAGATATGTCACAGGATAGGGGGAAAACTTTGACCTGCTGGTGATGCTAGATGAAGGTCAGCAGACCACCAAAGTCAGTAGGCTTCATCCTCTGGGGAGCATAAATGTCTGTACAAAATTCTATGACAATCCATGAAATAGTTGTTGAGGTATTTCATTCTGGACCAAAGTGATGGGCTCAACAGGTGACAGCATCTCTGATGATCAGTTTTAGAAAAATTCCTCATTTTCCTTTTTCAGACCTTCCCCAACTAGTCACCTCCCAAATCTATAACACACACAGTATGTAGCTTACATCATAAACGGCAACAATCTCCTGTGTCAGGAGAGAGGAAGTTATGAAGATGGGAAACAGATGTAGCTTGAGACCGAGAGAGAGTTTAGTTGTTGAGGTGGTGGACAACAGCACTGTACCTGGCATAAGCCATATAGACTGACGTACATTTATAGAGCAGGAAAATAAGAAAATATCAAATTTGTTATCATATAACCCTTTAATGAGTATTTCTAAAGCTTTGAGGCTTGATCTACTAAGATGTACTGTATGTCAGATGTGCACTTTGTAAAGCATTTTAGCCGTAAAACATAGATGTTCATATTACAATGTCCTGGGGATTTGAGTGCAATGTTGTCTCCCAAATCCACAGTGCAAAATTCTCAAATTGGGGCATCAAATGTACCAACAAAATCCACAGTGGACCATCTATGTTAAATATAGACACATGGCTATTGCGATTGCGTTTGATCATTGCCTAGATTTGAGGAATGCCACTCATGATCAACACCCTGAAGGAGTAATCTTTAGCACATGTTCTCCAATGCCTTGTCCAAAAGCGTTTCATTTGGCGCTGAGACAGATCTAAAATAGAACATCTATTGCTACCAGTGCAAAATGTGGACTCGAAGTTGTCATGCTCTTCTATAAAGTTTGCTTACTTTCTCTACATTCAGGCTCTTGGAATTTACACTTACAAGCTTTTTGCTAGCTAAAGAAGAACATGACATAATTTTGAATTTTTTTGGTCAAACTTCTGTTTCGAAGATCAATAATGAACACTCAAGACGTCTACATGCTTGTGGATAAGAAGTAGACATTAGCTAGAAAGCTAATGTTAGCTGCGGTTCAAAGACTGAGCCTTAAAATGAAATTATTTGGTTGGCTATATGAAAAGATAATTTCTTTCTATGTAGACAAAGATCCAACAAAATTCTCACAGACAAAAAAAGGCACCATTGTCATAAAACAATCTAAAAATATTATCTTTTTTGTTTATTTTTTTCCACAACAGTATATAATTTACAGGGCAGATCTGTGTGCTGTTGCAGAATACATGAAATTATAAAATTTTCAGTTGGACTTGAATGGGTCTTGCATTTTGCTGATTGTGTTCTTGTCAATGAAAACCTTTGAGGACCATGTCCTTAAAGAGTTGCTTTGATCTGTATTAAGTGGGGTACCATACTAAAATGAACCAACCTTCATTTTAAACATGAAACATTGGAGGCCAGATGCTGAGGGTTTTGACGTTGTCCAGGCAGGTTACCTTGTCCAAGGTGATGTGATCCCCTTGGGCTTAACACCAGTATGAGTCTGCTTCCTGTGTCAGCTCCTCAGACCTCGTAGAGCAGCATCTGCTCCTGTTTAGCATCAACACTTGCAGGCTTCCATCACCCATATCAGACTGTTGGCTACCTTAAGACCTCCAGACTCACCATCTTTATCAAATTTCAAGTTCAAATCAAGTCAAAAAAGTGAGCAGTAAGGGTGTCACTTGACTTCATGGATGAGATTCCTTTTTTTTTCTGTTTTGAATGCATTCTTTCTCTGTCTGACAAACTGCATTACAGACTGCTCTTTGTTTTAAGAGCTCTTGGCCATACTAGACCAAAACCCTCTTCCCCTCTTTTCTGGCACAATGCTCAAGTTGTCAAGGCAAACATTGGTTTGTCCTGTCAGCCATCAAACTGGTAAAACACTAATGCAAATTGCTATTTTGTTATTTTGTGGTTGTGTGCGGAAATGTCATTGTCTTGTATTCTGTTGCACTGCAGGTCAGTTACCCACTGAGAGTATAACAACGACTGAACTGACCTGAGAGACTGCAGAGAGGTACTGACCGCGGCCCAAAAATGTCTCTTTGGGTTAGTCTGATCTGACACGTTTCACTGCAGGTCATGGTGCTGATGAGTCGGAGGCAGCAGGAGCAGAAAAGAGCCCAAGAGATGGGCTCCAAAATTCCTCTGTCCTTGACTGTGGGGACTCTGCCAGCGTTGATTCATTCTGTCATGCTAACTCGTCTCATGACGTAAATCTCCAAACAACGACTACGCTGCTGTTCTTTCTCAGACGCCACCTGGCCCATGTCCTCGCTGACTTTCTGACCTATGGCTCAAACTGCCACTGGGAAGTAGATGGAGGCCACTGTGTTTAGTACATAGAGTATTTTGTAATATGAAAAGCGTATTAAGAGGCTGGCCTTACGTGTATTACATATGTGAATGCAAATTTGAGTTGAAAAACAAGCAACATTCTTCATGAGCTTGAACAGCCGCATTTAACAGGAACCCTTTGTAGGGTTTTAAAAACCAAGAGAGGCTTAATCAAAGAAGATTTGCAGCTGTTACCTCACCATGGCATGTACATGGGCATCCAGGTCAAGTCAGTCTCTACATCAAGCTCCAGCCACCTCCCCTGAGCAGCTCGCATGTGAACAGAGATTGGACAGAGTAAAGACAGCTAAATTAGACCCTGCAGATAGTGGTGGAGGGACTTTCCTCTCAGAATCAGGAGGGAAATGAGGAGTCAGAGAATCAGATGGAGTAGATTAGCGGTCCAGAAGCCAGTGCGGCTGGGGAAAAATGTGCCTCTGATGATAATGAGTCTAACAGGGCATCCACTACACCCTGACCGCCGCTCTGCTTCCTCATGATGTTGCAGCAAAGGTATTGACTAAGGCGGGCGGTAACCAAAACTATATCCTACAGGAGTCATGTTGTCTCAAGCTCAAAGACGTCTTTGTGCATCACTCAGACTCAAACAGCATGGGACTGACACCATCCAGGCGTTACACATCTGAGAAGTCTCCTATCAGAAGGAGGAGGGTGAAAGGAGAAAAGACACAATGTAAAGTGGAGCTTATCAGCAAATGTGCTGTGATTGTGACAGAGCTCTTCTCTCCCCTCCTGGAAAGCTCTCAAAATAAACAACTACTGACCTAAAAGCATTCTCCCTGCCATCTCAGACATCACATGGCACAACCCAACAGAAGTCCACAAACCACTAAATTACATACCTAATATTCCCTCTGCTGGACTGTTGAATGTGAATGTGTTGTAAGTGAAAAATCAGCGAAACGTTGAGAGTCTTAGACAAGCAGGCACCAAATAATTGAACGTCATGACCCAATTAAACGTCTAAGTCATGTCAGTGAAGGTTAGCAGCTGAGTAGCAAACTCTGAACATAAAAAAGAACATCTGGATGAACCACTTTTTCTTGTTAACATGGATTTTTCGCACAGGTCTTGCCTTCATGTTGTTATTTACAAGTCGGTGTCAAAGTAACAACAAGTATTGCACAAGCCAGCATGAGAGCGCAAGCCCCATAATTGCCAAACCACTGGAAGAGGAAATGTAATCATATACAGAATACAAATTATGGCCCAATAAAGATTAGGTAACAGCATGAACAAATTAAAGTGCTGTGAAAACGGAAGGATTAGCGCAATTACACTCATTACACAACATGCATCTCTCTGACCTGAGTCTGGGCTGAGAAACAGAGAGAACAGGAAGGCGGAATCCATAAAAGTGGAGGAGGGAAAAAGGGAGGATTGTGAGGAATGCTGGAATCTCTTAATGCACACATCCAGGTCGGAGGCAGAACATAACAACATGTCTGAACAGCAGTTGGAGGAATCCTAAGTGGAGCTAAAGACATAGTCGACGTAGAACTCCCTCCTGCTGCAGGGCTGCTACACAAATTATATAATTGATACCACAGAACACAATGCAGAAAAGTCAAGTGAGAAGATAATGTTTTTTAAAAGGGGAGCATCTGATTCATGAGTCAAATTGGAGTCAACAAACATGCTCTCAATCTTATCTGGGCCAGGTTACTTGACAAGCTACCTCTCAGATGATGAGGAAGCTCAGAAAATAAAAGCCTCCCTGGCATCCAGCCAGCGATTTGTTGTTTCTTCAAATTAAAATCAGTTCTGCACAGTTAAACAACAGGGAAACCTTCCCAATCAGCAATGGTAATGATAGAACATTATCTTCTATTTACCTTTGCAACTTTGAATGCTAATTGCAAGCCTGGCTTCATGGCCATCCATGTGAGTTGAAGCTTCTAAACACCTAGATTTTAACCAAACTCTAAAGATTTGACTTTACTTGGGCGGACACTGATGATGCTAACGATGGGGTAATTACGATTACAGTTATGATGATAATTAGATTGGCGAGAGAGGTGGCGATGATGGCAGTGGTGGCGATTACAAGTGCTGATTGGAATAATGAGGATGATAATGACGATAACAACCATTACAACAATTAGCTGAAAGGAGAAAGAGGTAGACAGACACAGGGATATTTTCGTATGACCTCATGTTAACGTTTCATTAGGGAATATTCTGGTTATGCTCACTTGTGTCATAAATGTATAATGCATAATGAACTAAGTACATATAGAAACATACAGTTGCTCAATAGAAGATTGTGTGACAAAGCAAGAAAGGATCATGAAGTCAGCTCACAATTTGTTTGATTTTATGTCATTTCCTCTCATTTGGTGCATGCAGAGGCACCATGGCGGATTTCTACAAGCAGAAGTTAGCCATCATGCCAAAACAAAAGAACTGGCTTCCACAATTTATAAAGCAAAATTATAATTTAAAATGTGTGATGAGCAAACAGTACGTCTCTCAGTGGATCTCATGCTGCTGCCTTTAATCAGCACAACTCCTCAAACTACATTTCCATTCCTCTCTGTCTCTCTCTCTCTCTCTCTCTCTGGCCTGGTGAGATGGCAAACCTGTCAGAACCAAAGTTAAAGGCAAACAGCAATGAACACACACACACACACACACACACACACACAGGGGAAAAAAAAAACAAAGGCCGCTGAATTGCTGGAACAGGAGGACGCTGTAGCTGTTTTTTATGTTTTGACCCTCTCTCAGGCTGAGGCATTTAAGCTCACGCACATCCTTCAGAAGTTCAAGGGGAGAAAAAGTGAAAGGAAATCTGAACACATGACCCTCTTAAAGGATACGCCTCAACTGGCCTTTTGTATTGGCTTCGCTTGACAGACACCAGGTGCAGAAAGAAAAATTCTTTGGTGGGGAAATGCCATTAGATTTTAAAGGCTCCGAGATGGGTTTCATATCAAAGACAGCATCACATCATATCAGACATTTGGAGAAAAGTATTCAAATCACAATACAGAAAAAAGAGACATTATTTTAAAATAACAGACAAGCAACTGAAGAAACCTGTATTTGATAAATGATTCTTAAAGCTGTTTTTCCGCTCCCCACATCAGTGTTCTCGAGAGGCTACCTACTGTAATATCAAACAGCCACACAGGCATTGTTAGCCATTGTTTAGCCATCTGTGATTTTAGCACTCCCTACATTTCTCTGTGACTCCATACATTACTCCATGTCATGATTCAAATCACCTTGTAACGTCCGGAGTGCTGAAGTTACAGGACAACTTGCTTCTGTGAGTTTTGACAGTCTGGTCATTTGCCATCAACACAAAAGGACCCACGAAAGAGAGACAGCTAACGTTAGCTAGACCACCTTCTTTAACGTGGGACAAACACATCACTTAGTGTGCGGGAGCTGCCAGTGGGAACACCTAATGGGAATGAGTACTAACGTTAGCAAGCTAGCTAGCCTAGCTTTCTAGCTTGCACTTTTAAGTAGAAACTAGTTAGGCCAGCTTGCTAGCTTCCACCACTTTCTGAGTGGAATACAAACTTAACAGCAAGATGGGTCTTCCCAAATCTTGAATCTTGTAAAGGGACAGATGTCTTAAATCATTAGCGGTTGATAGCCAATGCTATTAACCTTGGTTTCTATGATTCTGAAATGCAGTAGCACACTAAATGTCAGTCAACTACTGCCATGGGAAATGCCAACCAGAGGCCTGAAGCTTAGACAGTGTTTCCACAAATATGTCCACAAACCATTTTGAGAAATTGAAAAATATGCACAAAAGCTGTATTACCATTATAAATTCTGTTTCCTTACACAAAAGTGAGGAGATACACTTTAGAAAGATTTTGAGCAATGAAATGACAAAAACCATCAGCTAAAGGATATGCACAAATACATACACAGACACACACACACGCACGCACACACACACGCACCGAAAAGAAAAGAAAGACAGGCTCTAATAGGAGATAATGGATTCTGGGTCAACACCTGGTAATCCTTACATCAGTGAAGGGGAGGGCCTTGACATTTTCCAGAATGTGCCATACAACATGCCTATAATAAGAAGGTCAACTAAATTTCAAATAGAGGCAGACTGGAACAAAGAAAGCACACAAACAGAATGTGTGAAACCTTTTGATTTTAAATTGAAAAACGAGCATATTACTCCATCAAGTATTGAAGGCAAAGCTGAAAAGGAGGAATAACTTGTGAAATGAAATTGCGTGTTTTCATCTGTGGCAGCTACAGCCTCTGTTGGAAATTTTGAATAGATCTTTTAATCACTGGGTTGGTGATTTGAACTTCTAACCAGATAATCTTGTTTTGGCAAAGACAGTAAAATGTTCTGCCTCAGCTGCATTTATAGGTTGGCTTTGGTTGCTTGTGAGTTTGCGTGTGTGCGCATGCATGTGTATAACCACAGTCATTAAGTCAAATAGCACATGTAGTCAATGTCTCAGATGATTTCTCTATTTATAGACGTGTAGGGGATATGGTTAAGTTGACCCAAAATAACGTTTCCTTCAGGATTGTCTGCTCTATGTCCAGAGACAGCAAATCTGGTTCAGTTCCTTTGTAGGCAAACTGAAAATCCCAGTGTAATTCAGATGCTAAATTAGAACAAACAAGAGAGCCAGTCATCTCAGATAGTGTGTAGTGTTATTTTCAGTCCCCGTCGGGGAGGGGGGGGGCCTCTTGTGTTCTGACTGAGAGTCTGGCAACACAATAACGCCCCCTGCTGTCTGACCGATCTCACCCCCCCCCCCACACACACACCCTGCTGCTTCAGCCTCGCCTGGTGTGGTGTGACCTCACGACTCAGCTGCTCTTCATATAGACCCATCACAATAATGAACTCCTCGACCCCTCGACCCTTCTCCTCACCACACAGACTCTAACAGAAAACCTCGCCAGAGCTGTGCATTCCTCACGGTTTGGCTTGGAGAAAACCCTCCGAACCACATCTGGTTTTGCTTTGCTGAGATCTCTCCCCACATTCAATTGGGTCTTAAAAATACGGTTTCAAGTAATAAATGGAGGGTTGTGCTGCTTATTTGTACACTGTATGATGAAATTACAAGGGCTGTAATTGGTTACTTCCATAATTGCATTGAAAGTAATTTATGTACTGCCTTAGGGACGCCAAATGAAATCAACTGAAATGATGATAGCAGTGGAATAAGTAAACATTTATTGGGTCTTCTCTGTGGATCCTGTCATTTCAGCTCCAGGAACATTTGTTCAAGCAAGCACTGATGGAATTGGTTAGGGCGGCGGCATGCTGGAGTGAGTGTGTGTGTGTGTGTGTGTGTGTGTGTGTGTGTGTGTGTATGTGTGTGTGTATGGATGACAGTGAGTCGTACTATTATTAGAGAGCCACTGGAGGGCAGTGAAAGTACTACGTGTGGCAGGCAGGATCATCACTGTTCAAGTGTGTGCATGTAAGCCCAGTAAACAATCAGCAGGGTGTGAAAGAGAGGTCATGCATCATTGGTGTAGAAACGCAAACATGGAGCTCTGCCTTGTCTGTCACCCTGTGTCTCTCCTTGGGCTCTCCTTCTCTGTGCTTTCCCATGACCTACTGTCGTGCAAATTAAGGAGACCGCAGAGCTGTTGGTGGAAATAATCAAACTGTGATAGACACATTGGCTTTGAGCTTTTGTCGTTTGTGCTGTGATACAGCAGGTAAAGGCTCATACAGTACATGATGTGCAAAACAAAAGGGTTCAGTGCTATAGAGCGCCTGAACAAAGAGTTAATGTTATGGCCGTGCCTGTACAATAATAACAGCTTGTTGCTGCTGTTTCTCTGGGGACCAGTTCTTTTGTATGTAAATTAACTGAGACAACTGTAGAAGGAAATAATCCCGCTGTAGTAATAACAATGGAAGTTAAACAGACGTACAGTATACAATGCAACTGCTCTGTTGAATATATCTTTCATCAGGCCTGTATTGCCTGTCGAGACTTTCCAGTGACTGGCAGGTGCACAAAACAGTTTTTGGTAACAGCAGTAATTCTATTAGAAGATGTAAAAGCCCATCAGCAGGCTGAAGCTCTCCATGGAAGAATGATCTGTCTTATAATGGAGAAATATCACAAAGTGTGCCAAATGACTATTTACAATACCACCACATTTTGAAAGTAAACTCTCAATTTGAGGACTGAAAAAGACAATCTTTCAAAATCGAGGAAAAAAGGCTTTTTGAGTGCCAGATCACATTCCACACAGTTGACTACTCTGCGCCCTGAGAGGACAAAGGTAGCCCCATTGTATTAAAAATTCAAGGCTGGTGAGGGGAAATTGCATTTAGAGTCAGAGTGTGCAGCGGCATGAGAACCGTGGGCTGCTGGGTAAACTGGATTCATGTTGGAAACCTTTACAGTTAAAGCTGAAGCCTATTCTTGTGTCTCGTGCTTCAAAAGGAAGAGTGTCTTTTTAGTGCAAATCACAGCGCACTGTTCAACAGCTCAGGTCACGTGCCGACACTCGCAAAGGTCACACATGGAACGACCTCAACTTTCACAAAAATCTTGCTCTGACAGCGGCGGACATCTGATCAAGTTGACACAATTTTTTTTCTTTCCTGCTGTCATTCACCTGTTTATTCACATTACATCAGTGGGCAATCCCTGAAGGACTGCATCATAAAGTTGACAGGTAGCATCGCTTTTCTCCTCCAGCCTTGGCTAACCTTGTACATTCCCACCCTGAAACAGTGTTTGCATTGATTGCTTTTGTGATATCCTACAAAACTAAAATGTCCTTCAAAGTTGTCTAGTTTGGTTTTTATTGTTTGCCATTGCAACACAGATCACCCCAGATCACCCTGTCCAAGCAATGACCTATTAAGATGTGAGAGGACCCATCTAGCAAGTGGGGTATTGGAAAAATCGACTTTAAAATCTTTCAGTCTTGTTATATAAGGCACATGCAGTAATGCTTTCTGGTCATCATAGCAAGTTTGGCTGCAGAGCAATCAAGTCAAATTTTCCAAATGTGGATCCTAATAACACCCTGATGCCCTTGAAGAAGAGGGAAATGACAAACATGCTGTAATTCAGAGGATTATTACTATTCATATTAATAAGATCCCACATATGGGAACGCATAACTTTATTTTGGTGACTAAACTCTATCAAGGACAGATTTAGAAACACATGCAACAAGAGTTGCTCAAATATGAGCTAATGGTGGTAATGGTGTTAGTTTCTGGTAGGGCCTCACACAGAGGAATTATTGTGCTATGCTATGTGTCTCACACAGAGAACATGGTGAGATCAACAACAACGGATTGACAATGGTGCCAAGAGGATATCTGAGGGCCAATTTTGCTGAAGAAAACTCCGGCATCTGAGCAGCTGATCCCTTCAGATAAGAGCACAAAGCTCATTTTCAGCTCCTTACAAATATATTCCATGCAGCCCAGGCTTTGTGTTTTTCACATTACTATCCCAAGGTTATTGGGGGAACCATCGCTATTCAGTTTACAACTAACATGTTTAATGGTTGAGATGATCTAAAATCCATACTTAGTTACGGAGGAATATAAGACAGATGAAATCCAGCGTGTGCAGAGAGGTGTTTCCACCCCCACTGCTTCTCGGGGGGAAGAGAACTGTAAAAAGTTGTTTTGCAGATATTGCAGTAAATCACATATATTCTAGTAATCCGTTATGTCATAAAACATATTTTATTTGCAATGAAACACCTATGCATTCAGGCAAAAACCTGCAGGTTGCATATTTTTATGCAATCTCAATTTCTCCGGAGCATCAAAATAATAAAAAATATATTTTGTGAACTGTAAATCACACTGAAAGGACTCAAGCTTTAACCTTTGCTGTTTCTTTTACATATTCTCTAAAGCAGCTATGTCCTGTGATTTAATGTGCCATTGAAAGTAATAACTTTAATAACTTTAATAGTATCTACATAGCAACTGTATATGCTATAATTTGCGAATCCAACTGAAATGAAAAAGAAGCACTGTGGACAGATGTGTATGACTCCACCGTAGGATAGCCCACGTTTTGTCAGAGATACAAGTTAGTGTCTCAAACCCAATATATATTTAAAGTGACTCTCCACCCAAAATCTGTCTTTAAAGTATCAAACACTGACCTCCTGGCTTAAAAGCTGGCTGTGAAAAGGTTTAGTTTTCTTGCTCACAAACAGCAGAGATTGTGGTCAGCTAGCATTCCTGTCAGTTACAATTTAATTGGCGACAAGTTTTCAGGAGGGAAAAACGATATGAACTTCTCAAACCACTCCTGCAGCACAATCCATTTCTCCACTGTCCATCTGTAGGATCAGTAGGTTATTGTTTTGCCAAAATATGGCTAACTCACTCTCCTCAAAGCTCTGTAAAGCTCTTTAGATCTGTAGTGTATGTAGCCATATTTTAGCTAAGTGATGACAATTGGAACACACTGAGCATACAAATGAAAAGACAAGTGGATTGGGCTGCAGCAGAAGTTTGAGAAGTTTTTGAGGAAATTTTAAAACTCGTGTCGGCTATGAACTTGTTCTCACATTATAACTGACATGGTGTTTCAAAAGGTAATTGTTTGGCCGAAATGCTTCCACCCTCCTTAAAGCTAAACTAAAGTAGTGCATTTAGCCCTAACTGTTGAAACTTAGTCTACATACTCCACTATAGAAAGACAAGTGAACTATGTTGCAGGAGTGTTTTGAGAAGTTTCCGTGGACATTTTAATACTTCCCTCCCTGTCAAACTCTTAGTCGTACTTACTGACATTTGTAATATTACAAATGACAAAACATCCTTTCTTGGAACATTACTGAAAAGTATGTTGAGTGCTAATTTTAAAAAAAAACAATCTGATATTGCTGTTTATTCATTATTTCTGTTTTTAGTGGCCTTTAATGAACACCATTTCCCATAGGCCCAAAAGAGAGTGTTGGTGGATATCATAGACACTGACAAAACAAAGTTTGGATGACAGAAGTACCCACGCTGCCACAGTGGTAAATTTTCATTGGAGCTGTAGTTTTTTGTATGCTAACAAAATGAATCATTGTTTAACTTTGTTAAAATCAAAAAGGTTTCAACTTCTCATGGAAAGTGCTGTAGCGGATGTCGATTTGTCCTAGAATATGGAAGTAAACCCCAGGAACACATTTCTTTTTTTTTCTCAGATAGACTGTTGGAAGAATTGCTGAACGAGAGATTGCAGTGAGTTACAGAAGCTAGTGGAACAGCAGCTAGCCCAGATATGGTACCATGACTTCAGCTTTCTATTTAAGCTAACTACAGCTGCTCTCTCCATGAAGAGACTGCTAACATTTTACAGCCACAAATCTTTCATGCCTACAGATGGTGCATGTTCTAAACTCAAAAGATAAATTCAAAAGATAAAATCTCCTATGAGGCTGCATGCTTTTATCCTCAGATATATTCTCTAACATTAGCTTATGTACTGGATCCATAAATATGTTCACACTTGCAGTGAGAAACCTGCAGTGCATGATACGTAGTTTCCCCTTGCTAGTCTCCATCTTTGAAGTGTCACACTTCATCCCCAATGCCCCCCTGAGAATATGGTTTTGAAACTGATGAAAAAACAAACGGAGTTATGCTAAACATTTGTATGATGAGCATCTCTGCTGCCATGCATATATATGAGAAAGCGCACTGACTTAGACAACTTAGTAGCTTAGTACAACTGGATATCCATGAGACACTGTGATGCCTTGACCACACAGAAACCCTCGTGGTGAGGCCATCTGATACTGGTTTACCAATGCCCTTTGATCACACACACACAGGATATGAGCTGAGCTTCCCAGTTTACGTTTTATGTCAGATTTCTTTTATCAGAGCCTCTACTGGGCTGTGCCATGCATCTGCCATACTATTCATCTCCCTTCTTCTTAACCAGTGGCAGCATTGGGGGCTGTCTGCAAGACGAGCACAAAGGCTCAATGGAATAAAACTGAATTTGTATGTGGCTGAGTGGGTGTGTTTGGCTACATTCATACCACAGACCTTCATGCTCAGTTCTGAATCGCAGCTTATATCTGATGTTCTTGGATCACTATTCCAGTCTATTCTAGGATGCATCTGATACCAATATGAACTGACAGCGATGTGGAGAAGATGACATACAACAGATGTCATATATTTTTGTACTTATATACTTATACTTATCTCCTGCTTGTTTGAACACATTTTGGTTACCTTCAACCTTTGATTTAACCTGAGACATCACCGTACATAGTACTAAAGGCCAGTGTTTCACTTTGCTGCATCTGTGTAGATGACAATTTTTACTTATCATCACCTGATTTATTGGTAAATTTATTTTTATTACAAAAAAATGTGTGAAAATCTGATTTAAAAAATCAATAATACAAAGACCTGGCTGAAAATCAAATATTTTAAAACACAATTTAGAGTATTTGCACATCATTTGCACTTTATCCCTATCTTTCTATTCACATAATATTACTGTAAGATTTTCTGAGCTGTGGTTGTGGCAAGTAAACCGTGAAGAGCATTGATCATTATCTTTTTGCGGCAGGAAACACACACACACACATACAAGTAGAACGTTTGGATATAAAATCCAGATAAAAGTTGTTTAAAATCAATATGCACCTTTTAAAAAATATGTATTTTTCTGTAGAAAATGGTACAAACCAAAACACCTTCAATATAATGCAACCCCAGTACTGGTTAGCTGTATTCACACCCAGCAGAAATCATTAGATCAATGCCATATGTCAGAGAAAAGTCTAAATTGAGGGCACTCTACAGACTGAATGGAGTCTTTATTGGTATGCCAGCATGTACAGGTGTGTGTATGGTGCACATTTCAGTAACAGAATATGACTGCCCTTTCCTATACACCCAATGAAGTCCAAGCTCAGAAATGTAGGACATAGCTCATAACCCTTTGACAAGCTGAGTTAATGCACATCAAACCAGCAGTGCTTTGGCACAGTTATTGAGAAAATGTGAGGAGAGAGCTCCTCCCCTATCTTTTGAAGTGTCCAAATTATGATGGAGGAAAAAAGCCCTCCCAGGCCTGGTCTGATAAAGCAAGATTGAAACCTTATCGATTTTGGGTTATTTGAAAGCGGATATAAAATATCCTGAGCAGAGAAGACTCGGGGAATGCTGAGCACAGTGGTTGAGACACTGGGTTCCTTCCTACTCTTGTCACAGTATCCTTCTGTGCCCCGGGCCCCCTATCGCCACGCACTGTGGTGCCGGCAGTTAGTGCGACAGCTGGTCTCCATGCTTGCCTCCATTCTCTGTCCCAGAACACCCAGCTACTACGGTCTCTCATCAAGTCCTGTGAGCCAATCCAGGCTTTCATCTCCTGACAGCTGACAGCTGATGCTCCTCTACAGATGCTAGTTTAAATCATTCATAAAGCTTTCCGCTGCTGAAGATACATCATGGTCGTGGGAAGCACTGAAATGTCTTTTTCTGCTTGTTTTTTTGCACCAATAACAAAGTTTGTGGATTGGACCTTACCTAGTTCATTAGTCAGACAGTTGGGGTATTTTCAGAGTGGTGCTGCTGCTTCCATCAGCTGTAATGCAGATATGACACAGCGCTCATAAGCCTGATGAAGCCTTGGCTCATAGCAATAGGCTGAGAGGCTCAGGGAGATTGCCTACTGCAGAATCACGGGGCTTTGGTAGTTCCCACTTGATTAAGCCCAACTCAATGCACACAGCTCTCGCTTTAATTTAAAAACTGCAAGGGGAAAAAAATGTAATGAGAAAGTCAAATTCATAGATATGATGTAATTGACTTTGCTGAACATCTAGGAATCTGAAGGAGTTTGATTAGTGGAACCTAATCATAGTTTAATTAGTGGACTTAGACTAGATACAGCTTCCACAGAGGAACCCATGGAACGGGATCAAGAAGGCGGCAACAGACAGTGATTGATATGTCATTTATGCTAACATCTCATCCTGCCGCAGCTCTCCGTCTCTACTCGCCTGATTTGATCTACTTTCACTCTCAGATTTTTATTCACAATCACACACTCCTCCTTGATTGCAAGCTGCTCCACTAATAGAGTACATTGTATCTCAAGCTGCTGCTGACAGCCAAAGAAAGCTCTCAGCCTTATACTTATCTTGTCAGGATTTTTCCGCTCTGTCTTTACCTCATGTGTGTTATATACCTTTCAAGGTACCCTGCAAGGTTTTCTGCAGCATTGTCTGCTGCTGTCTGGCTGTTTCATCTGTTTTCATCTCCTCTTTTCTATCTGCTGTTTCAAATACTGCTGTTTACTGTGTGGCAGTTTTACTTTGAATTGGAAATTATCCACTTGTAGTGTTTTATCGTAAATAAAAATTATTATTACAACATATTAGAACTTAATTTGTAGTTTTGGCCATCATTTCCATCAGTTTTGAAAACATGTACTCACCAAATAAGTGTACTGACGTGTTGTTAACAAGCCAACAGATTATTACCAGATTTAGCCAGATTATTACCACTTTATTTGGAGGCATAACAGAAAGTGAGCACAACTTAAATGTTGGTAATAATTCCTCAATGCAAGTATGGTTGGTCAAAGTTGAACCAGGAAGTTGGTCTGCAAACTGTGATGTATGTTTATAACAGACAGTTTGGGTAATAATTTTACAATTGACCTTCTTTTTATCTTCAAAATAAACTTGCCTAAATTTAGCCCCGTTTGGAACTGCCTCATCCGCTGCATGGAGGACAGTCCTGGATGCTTCCCATTGAGCGGCTGTGCGCTGCTGTTTGTTGGACATATTGAAGTTAACCACATGTACATTTGCTAAACCAACCACTTAGTTGAAGCCTGTTCTCTCTAAACAAAAACGCACAGTTTGAAATCACTTCAGATGAAAGATAAATTTAACTCTCATCTGTTCACAAACTTGCCGTGATGTGATCACAAGGTTGGTGGTTTGATCCCGAGCTCCTCCTGTCCACCTTGCATGGTAGCTGACTGACATCGTGAGTGTATGTGTGTGTGAATGGGTAAATGAGAGGCAAATTGTAAAGCGCTTTGGATAAAAGCACTATATACGTAAATGCATGTTATTAAGGTCAGAGATGATGATGGGACACAAACTCCAGTCTCCTGCATGAAAGTCTAATGCTACACGCCTATTCGCCACCCCAAACTCACACTTTATTCTTTGGCTTGCTACTTATAGGGCACGCTGGTGGATATAATGATAGAATGATGGCCAAAACAATGAAAATTAGACCCAGGTTGTAAGAAACTGTAATTTCTCTATATAATATTTTTAGTACCTTTTTTTTTACTTGCTTTAATTTTGTTCCCTTTTTTTCCCTTATCCAATGCATTGGAAAAATCCTAAATTAGATTAATTAATTAGAAAATATTTCATTGTGTTTTTGCCTTTATTAGATTATTATCAGATAAGATCAACGGGAAATATGGGGAAAGAGAGAGCAAAAAGGCCCGTGATTAAGGTCCTTTGCTGGATTCATGCCCAGGATTTTGCAGTTACATGGTTATAAAGAGTTCGTGCCTGAGACCACTGGGCCACCAGAACTCCCCCTTTGTGTGACATTTTAACTTGTGTTAATGTTATTATCCACAGGCAGGGACTGCAAAAGGTCTGCAACAACAAACTCTGCTTCAGATGTTTTAAAGGCATTTTCCTACATCATTTTTCCCCCAGTGAAATCTGCAAATTTACATTTGCTCCATGTGTTGGCCTCGCTTTCATCCACAACATGACATGGTTAATTTATGTCACGGCCTGACATAGATTAACCATTTATTTTCTCCATCATGATTGTACACGTGCCACCGATAGCTAATTCCGAGCCCAGTGAGGTGCAACAGTGTGCTGCTGCTGCTCAGTTAACAAGGTTATTGATTTGGAAACCACCCTCTAAGTATGGTCGCTCCTCAAAAAACACACTAATTGGTATTTATTCCTTACTTTCAGTGTGGCATAGTGACTGATAATTCTCACAAGATCCAGCAGACTACTTTAAACTTTGCAAATCAAACTGAAGGTGGATATGTTAAGGGGTACTTTGATGAAAAATAATACTTCCAACAAACACAGATCACTCCTATTCCGTTCTCATATAGACCACCTGTGTCTGCTTGAGAAAGAGAAAAATACGTCTCTGCAGTGAGGAAATGATAGGAGGGCACCCATGTGTTTCCTAATTTTCTCTAGCTAGCCCAACAAGTATGTCCCACATACACAGGGCAACAATCATTTATCTGCACGCTTCTAACAAGACATCATAAATCTCAACCCTCTAGCTGCTTCACAAGACAACACCCCAATAGAGTGGCATCCTCCCTGGCGCTCCCTCCTCCCCTCGCATTAATCTATCTGCGTGCACCCTGGGTCATCCATTAACCGTCCCAGTTTCTGTCTCCCCCATTTACTGAAATACCATGCTGGCAGGCCTCTCAGGCAGTCAACATCAAGCTCTCAAAACACAGGCATGTAGTTCAAGGTTTCATCAGTTGAGGGACCACCAAAGATGGTTGTATAATCAAGGCTGGGGAATGAACATTCAGGTGATTAATCCATAGGCACCCTTCTTCTTCCAGATGGCATTTCACCAGGGGATGTGCATTAAAGTCTATGGACCTTGCTGTTACTGCAACTGGTCTATCGGCACATCCTTTGCTACAGTGAGCGCCCTTTGAGATCCATTCACCCCTTGCCCCCTGTGATGTCACTACCGCCTACTCCATCCATACAGATTTATGCTTGTGCACATATGAAGGAGGTATTGACATTTAAATCAAGCAGAAGGATTAGCGAGAGCAGACAGCTGCTACTTAAGATAGACGCTTATATCCATAAAAACTAGACATGTATTACAGACCTCCAATATCCAACGGTTGGACTGAAATCTACACCTCTGAAAAATATTGGCTCTAGTGGCTCTGCCGTGTGTCATGTTCCACATATGGCACATTTTCCTTGACACCTGTGACGCACATATATATGAGGGGATAATGAAATGTAGCATTCATATGTAGTACATGACCCAATATTCAAGCTTTATGGCTGCCGGTAAGCAGATTGGCATTTGTCATGAGTGTCCATATTGAACCTGATCAGCAGCGCTTTCCATGTTCTGAAGAAATTGCTTTCCATCCAGCCATCCAGACAGTTTATCAGGTGCATACTTCATATAGTGTTGGCAGAAGTGGCTGCAACCCTATAAATTACCAGTCACACACACTTAAGCAGCAAAAGCTCCCCATAATTTGTCTTTGTGACTGAAGTAAGGTTTTGTTAGAAGGCAAACCATCTGGACAACCAGAGAACATGTCCGAATAGCAACCATGTCTCCTAGAAATTACTCATATACTACTAATAAACAGCAAATACATGTTGTGAGAGAGCCCGAATTACATATTTTATCAACATAATAAGGAAACTTTGTTTATGAATGTATCTGCAAAGTTGCAAAATGTTCATACTTAATGTATCAGATGTGTATATGTCCAACTAAAGCATGATTACTGTCTTTATGGTTATGTCTGGAGAAACTACGAACAGTTGGTTAAAGCTATAATCCTTAAGATTTTCATCATATCAATCCCAATTTTCGATACTACTTATGGCAGGCATTTATTTTGCTATAGACATTAAGTGTATTTACATTCATTAGTTAGGTTTCCATTGTTGGTGATGGAGCCCGCCATTCCCGCACTGGATTCAAATGGCAATACACGAGTTGCTCATTTTCACCTGTTAGATTTTTGACAAAGTAGCTTCTTAGCAATACCACCAGTGCCAAATCAACTAAAACTGAAATCTTAATGATTTTAACTTGAAGGTTAAGGAAAGATTGTGGGCTGGGTTAATGATTGAAATTGTCAACGCTGACTTGAAGGATGAGACAGGACGTGTTTACTTCCATTTTACCTAAACCTAACCACACATGGGACTAAACATACCTATACATGCAGTACAAGAACATAGCACTGCTTTGACTGGAAAAAAAAACCAAAAACATTACCAGTGAAACAAATGAGTTGTTATATGAATCTAATTTCTAGGAGACAGGGTTGCAAATAGTCACATCCTCATCCTGGTTTTAAAAACAACCTGGAATCCAACCTGGACATTAGCATGCAGACATTACACAGGAATAATTTATATTTTTCTTTAGGTTACCACTATTCTAATAATGCCCATAAGGAAGCCAGTCTTCCTAATAAAGTCAAAATGTATTTTGTGGCTGCCCAGAATCCTTTGTTGACTCAGGGGGTGAATCCAACTCTCATTTGTTGATGTTATTGTGTGGCTTGGGAGAAAACACAGGTGTGACAAAGAAGCTGATCCTAACATCAGGGGAGAGAAAAACAGCACATCTGCTGTGGGTCACAGTGTTGTCAAGCAGACAGACCATATGGGCTGCTTCCGCTCAGCACCAGCCATATCTCAGCACCACTAATCTGACAGGAATGACACCTCCGGAGAGGCTGTGAGCTATGTTTTAATGAACATTGTACGTTATTAAACTCATTATGTCTAGACTCTCCTTGCCACTAAGTCTCCTACAGCCTGCTCCTCTGTCGTTTCTCTCACTCGCCTTGCATGCATATGAGTGAACATGCGTGTGTGTGTGTGTGTCTTTAACCTTAAGATAACAACACGCACAACATGTTCTGTTCTCAACAGCGTGTGTTACATTGGCTTATTGCAGATTGTATAATGTTGGGGCATAGCCTAGCCTGGTTTTCGAGCACCTTTAGGCACCAAATGCACATGTTTCCTAAACAAAGCGCTGAGTCGAAGCGATGATAAGCACATTAGTATTCATAAGTTGTTGCACACAAATGCTTATTTTATAACCTGTACACATGTCATGTCAACCCTGACTGCTTTATTATTGCATATATCATTTGATTGGTGTCATTAGCCCCTTGAGATGTATCTATGCATTAGAGAATCTAAGGGAGAAATAATTACCCCTGTGGATTGCTCGATTTTGGCTCCGTTTGCTGGCATGTATGGATTTTCAAGTGGAACCCTGTTGTAATTATCTTTGCAAATTAAAAGACATTAGCAGGCGTCTTGGTAGTTGTGCAGGGGCATATAACTTCATTAGCCCAAAAGAGGGAATCAGCACTACCAAAGATGTAATTTGCGGTGATGGATATTTCAGGAGTCATTTCAGTTGGACCCACCTCTTGTTGGACGTGTGCTGCCTCACAAATCAGGAAACAGACAGCACTCTGTCTATGAAGAGAAGAGAGAGATATGACACGACACAAGGCAGGAAAACAAACGGGGAAAATGAGGAATAAAGAAGGAATTCATGGTATGGCTGGATAGGTTCTCTTTCAGACGATTCTGTTGATTTACTCAGTTCTATAAAGTCTGGGCATTCTGGCTATAAAATGAAGCTCTTACCCTGATTGTTGACATAAATCTGGATATGGCTCATGACATTTCACACTGGGTGAATATTAAACCCAGCCACAGCAACTAATTCAAATTCAAACTACATTGCTGACTTTGAAAAAAAAAAAAAAAAGAATTCACAGAGTTTGCCATCACGTTCTATTTTTGAAGTTACGTATTAATTAATGCGTTGATTTGAAAGATAACACTGGTTTCATCATATTTCACACATCAAACGGGGCTGTGTTTTGGGTAGCTGAAGGGAAACTCCCTTAAGATTTCTTTTCTAGCATCTAGATTTTTAAAATGTATTTTCGGTATAACTCTTAAATATATATTATTTTTTCTGACTTCTTTTCAAATCAGAAAAATAGACTGATCTGGTCTATAAAACCTATAACAGTTGAGTCAAATGAGGTATAAATGAGCTTTAATAATGGGGACCATAATTCAAATCTGCATTGTTCTTACGTTTTTGCCTGCTTTTTTCATTGTCGGTACACCTGAGTAAGACTAGCAGCTCCTGGCATTTCAAGCAGCTCCTCGGTGCTGTTGGGACTGTGAGCTCTGATCGCTTCCTCTCAGACCTGCAGTTGGGTAATCAAAAAGAATCCTTGAAATTCCTGAACCGATCACACAAAAGCTCCTGGTACACAGCTCTAAGGCACAGAAATACAGATCTCAGATTTTACTGTCCTTTTGTTACCCTGTTCTGTTGTTCTCCATGAGAGTTTTAGAACAAATTCAACTTGTGTATCAGAACAAAAACCTTATATACAACATTATTTAAAAAAAAAAAAACAGAGAGAGTAATCAGCTGGGGCCATTTGTTTTCATACATTACTATCTAGAGTCTACTCCAATGAAAATGCCTTTTTGGTAGCATATAATAGCATACCTACTCTAGTAGTATGTTTTGTATTGTGTGATTTATTCATAATCTGATTTATTTCTTCTATCTCAAAGTGGAAAAGGATTAATCTGGCCGTTGCCTTCGGCTCTATAACCAGGAAAGTGCTTGTAAGTTAAAAGGCAGACAAATGTAAGGTAGCACATCAGAAAGTCTTCTATTTTAAGCTTTGAGTTGTGCAGGTTTCAAGAGGCACATTTGTTAGTTGTGCTTTTGTTGTTGTTGAAAGCCTGTGTGAGCTTTGCTGACTGCCCATTAGATATAGCTGATACAAGTCAGAAACAATTGCAGTGCAATGTGTCGCTGGGCACTGGGCATAAAGATATTGATCAACAGCCAAGATGAAGGTGCTTTCAACCTGGACAGTCATTATTGATACTTGATTTTTGTAGATGCTGTAAATGTGATTTATAACCAAGCAACAGCACAAAAGCCCTCTAATGACCTTAAAGATTTGGTTAATTTAGATCTACCTCCACCCCCCTTTAAGGTCATGGCTTCCAACGCTACTATTTTCTCATTTGCATTTACATGACTTCAATCACAATTCAGTGTAAATTAAAAGGAATCACATGAAGTAACATTCATGCACGGCAACTTAAAGGGGTATTTCACAGCTGGAAAAGTAGTCTTTTCATAAAACTAGGCTGTCTATGCAGTAGAAAGACGCAAATATTTTTGAAATCGGTGCTACATGACCAGACAAAACAGAGAAAAAGGGCTGTGGTATTCCCTTTTGCTCACAAGTTAGAAAACCTACAACAACCAGAATGCACTGGGCCCGTTGCCTTCCAAAGCTACTCCCAGGCCGCTGAAGTGTAAACTTCCCCAACTCCTACAAACAGCCGGTCAGAGCTACTAACGTTAGGCTAAACTCTGATAGCACTGCTGGGTAACAAACTGGGGTAGTGTATGTGCTAAGCTAGTCTTGAACGGGCCTCATAAAACACATGTATTGTATGTTTTCACACTGTCACGTTGCCGTGTTAATAACAAACCACTGTTAGGAATGACGTATTTTTGTAGGCCAACCCGGAAGTTAGCATCGTCCTGGTTCCCTCGACAAAAAGCCTATGGGATTTCTCCATTGGGTCTTGGATTATTGCAGAAAATAAGCTCTGTGGCAAACAGCAGTTGATGATACTTACACGTTTTGTTCAGCAAGATAATCTTCACAAATGAACACCACTTTAATGATTTTTGAAGCGTAAATGCAATCGCCAGAAGTAAAAAGCTAACATTAGGCTATAAACAAACTACACCACGGTAGCATGACTTCAACATCACCACCACTAAGCTTCCAACTTGTCATTTGAATTTGCGCGCTTACCTCTTCTACAAAAGCCTTTTGGAAAGTTTGAGTTAGAATAGTTTGCAAGAGCGCGAGTATAAACACAACGAGGCTGTAAAGACGGACGAGTGAGTAGATGAGTTTCTGTGTTCGGTGTGAAGACGTTTAATGTCCCCAACAACCTCTGTAGTCTCAGTTAGCCACTTGTTAGCAACCGCCTTTTTTAAGACATGTAAAAGCTTCAAAATTCACGAGTGGGGTATTTACTGACATATTTTATGTCGTAGAACAAAACATGAAAATCTCTTAACCTTGTGTTAACCACAGACCTTATTTCAGGCATCAAACCAAAAACCCATTCAAGAAACCCACTGACTTTGATACGAGGGAACCGGAAATGCAAAAATGCTAACTTATTTCTGGGTTTTAAGACTCATTCCTGTAGCACTCTAAAGCACTTACTCTATGCTCAGACGTCCGTTTGGCTTGACTCTCAGCTGTGGCGGCCTCCTCCTCCTCCATACGGGATAATTCCTCTGCACTGTATTGTGGCTCATATAAGCAGCCCCAAATGTCTGTTTCCAGCATTAAACTATTAAAATCGCCACCTCCTTATGACTTTTGTGCAGTACAAGAACATTGCACATCTTAGACAGGAAAAAAAAAGTTGCCAGTGAATATAATCAAATACCAACAAAACGTAGTTAGCAAAAGTATTTTGTACTTTTAGTTATGACCAGTTCAACCAAACAATTAATTATTTTCCTTGATTTATTTGAATAATTTTTGGGGGCTTGAAGAGAAAAAATTATGTAGTAATTAAAAAAAAAGAAAAGAAAGAGGAAAGTCTGAAAAAGTAAACACAATTTTGTATAGCAGAATTTTGCTTTTTCTGCTGTTTAATCGTATTCTTGTGACCCCTTGTGGGGGTCTTGACCCCCAGGTTGAGAACCACTGCTCTAAGTCATGAGGCCTATTCCAGCATGCACTGAACAAATGGCACTTTTTGAATATTTCACCAACATGCACATACATTTCTGCTACCAGGTTCTAACAATAATAATCATATTTGGTTGATGGTACCAGCTCTTCTGCTATTCTAATACATTCTAGTATATTGACATCATAAAAAGGCAGGCTGAGACTACTGTTCCTGGAAAAAAGGAAAGCTAGAGCAATAAAACGACAGAGACAGAGCTGTAGAAGGTGAAGGGGCTGTTTCTTTAGATGGACAAAGAAGGAGAGGATGTGTGCGGCAGTAAGAGAGCAAAATGCTTCATAGCCTCGGGGGTGTGCACTGCTGAAAGAGACAGCCTAATGGAGGGTCCCTGTGAGGAGTGTTGACAGTCTATTTGCTTCAACCCAGTCAGCAGCTCTCCATACAACCACTGAAAGCAGGTGCACTGTAAAATCAGAACAAGGGGGGATGTTGTACTTGCAAACGAATACCTTCTAATTAAAGGTAAATATACATTTTTAATGAGACTGAAGTGGTCTCATCTTTACCTCCTGTAGGGGTGTCTGCATAATGTCCTTGCTGCACTAATTATTGGCAGCAACACAGCAGGAGAGAAACAGAGAGACAATGAGAGGGTGAGTAAATCTCTCCAATATTAGAAAGCTAGCATTTGGTTCCTGCTTGTACCAATAATACTTGGTGGTAGCGAGGTTTCATGTTTATTCCCCAGTGCAGAGCTCTGAGAATGTATCCGATCTTTGACATAAGCCATTATTGTTTGAAGCATTTAGAATGTGGGTCACATACCGGAGCAGTAACCTTGGAATTTGGGGAGAAAATAAAGGCCTCTTTGATGCAGAAATTCACAACATGACCAGTGAGTGCATGTAGGTGGATTCATCTCTTAGACATAAACATCCATATTGCATGAAAATGAAAATAGTGTAAATTTAAAGAAAGATTTCCTGTGAGAGATTATTTGAAAATGGCAAAAATAATATCCCTCTCTGTATAAAATACACATCAGAGATATGCTTGGTGAAATCTTGTGTATAAAAGTTTAGCAGCCACATGCTGCCTGATAGGTACACAGCCACGGCTAACCGATGAGAAATAATGCAACATTTCTGGAACCCAAAAGCATTTTGTCCTCCCAAGGCAGACCTGCCTCGGGAGTACGTGTGCACAGCAAGATAGTGACTGCAGTTCCTTTAAGGCCCCTGTAACTATATTTTTAAGAAGAGCTTTCTATTTTAAGCAAACTGAGCTAGACTGCATACTAGTCAGTGCTGGATGTCAGAAAATACCCAGCTTCAGCTACACTATGGACCACTACACTTTCACTATTTTCCTCCCCACTCTGCTGCTAAAGAGAAAATATTTTGTAGTTTTTAGGAAAGCAATGGGAACAGTAAACAAAAGTAGAAAAACCTTCCAGATTTTGGCCAACAAACAGATATTAAAGAGAATTTACCTGAAATTCAAGGAGAGCCAGGCAGTAATCGCTCTCCTGTAAACTAGGTGAGACCTTGTGAAATCTTTGAAGGATTACATCTGTTGTTGTTGGTGCACTTATTTGGCATAAGGTTATGGTACCTTCGTCGTCATGGTTACAATAATTAACACGTGCTTAAGGTTAGAGAGCGATCATGGTCATGCTTCAAAAAAACAACCGAAAGACCTCCTCTTGTGCTCATAATTACTACGGCCACTAGAGGGCTTTGTCACGTGAACATAAATTTATGTCGTTTTGGGGCACTTGCTGAAATGACTGATGCTGTCTTTTGTCTTGGGAGGACATTCTCAGGAATAGTTACTTTGTGGTTGCTACATTTCTCTCACTTTTTAACATGGAACTGCTAAAATACACAACACACGTCAGTTTGAACTGCTTTATACTCTGATGGATAAGAGAAATCCTTGCTCTTACGTGCTGGCATGCATATGTATTGCCATGGTTACCAAATGATCTTGCATATTTACATTAAATTGCTTTGGAGTACACTTCCTTCACAGTTCACAATCAGCAATCAGCAGATGGATTTAATAAGGGTTTAACTTTTGAATTCAGTCCTGTGGTTGGACTGCTCTGCTTTCACACCATAAATCAATCACACCAGAATTCACTTAGAAGCATACAGAGACCCACCTTTTCAGGCCGTCTCGGTCCAGTTGTCTGCACTAGTGTTCATTAGTGTTCAACTGACAGCTTTCACAGCAGCACAAACGGACAAACGCACCAGAGTTAATTTAAACCGCACCGAACAGCCTAGGTGTGAGCCTATAGCTTGTGTGTGATAATTGACTGTGGTATAACTGCAAAAACATAACAACTGGGCCAACACTCTACTTTACATCTTGGTCATTTATCACCACAGTGTCTTTTGTTGTAGGAATTCAAGAGACCAACAAACATGAAGAAAAAATGTAAATATTAATAGGAATAAAAACAGTAGCCATGACTTACTTTAGACTAGTGCTAACATGATCTCTCAAAGAGTCACAAGATAAATCTTAGAGATGATTAACAAAACAGATAAAATTCTGCTGCACAAATTGTTTTATTTTCCTGACTTTTCCCTAATTATTTGTTATAATAAAAAATCAGGACAGTTTTCCCTTCAAAAGCTTTTCAAAACAATCAGAGAAGGGAACACAACTCTCTGGTTGAAGTGGTCCCAACTCAAAGACATATAACCCATGAAAAAGGGAGGGTCATGCTTGGGCCACATGTTTGTGTTTCTTCTGGTCCAATATACACCCGGTTCCACAGCCTGAGTCTGGCCAATATACAGCATGATTGTCAGATCAAACATAAATGGACCTGATCTGGCCCAATGTGTTTGATCCAATACTAAAAGGCTGTGGTCCAGTTCTGGCCCACACACTGTAACATTTTAAGTTTAATAGTTAGGCCCATCTCTGCCCCATACACTGTATACTGATATCAAATTTAAAATGTACTGCCGGCCCAGACCTGGCCCATGTACTACATGAAGGGTTGTTGTGGCCGTGGAGATCCGAAGTCCCACCCCAGTGCAGGGTAGGGTAGCCTCACTGTGCCTTACAAAAAAGAGTGTAAAAAAAAGGGTAATTTTCTGGCAGCAGGGGTGCCGGAAAATGTCTGTGGAAAAACAGAAAAGTACTGTCAGATTAAAAACATAAACTGTAAAAAAACAGTAATTATCTTTACCTCTGTTCCTCAATGTAATTTTGCATCTGTGTTTTTCATCAGTGTTTCTGAAAAATTGAAACATGATACTCAGCTTTTCTGTTAATATCCTAGATAAATTGATCCTATTAATAAAATCTGACTGATGGGAGCTGCAAAAAAAAAAAGCCAAAAAAAGTGCTAATAAATAGTACATAGCCTGTTGCTTAGAATATGAACAAAATACCAAAATACCATGGTATCATTTTTCTGCTTTTCAGAAAGACAGATTAAAGAAAAACACATTGTGGAACAGAGGCTAGTGCAATACAAATAACCCTGGTTGGTGTATATATATTTACATAGGTGTGTGTTTGTGTTTGTGTAAAACGTCTCTCCGTACATGGCTGCAGAAAGTACATAATAGTTCACACAATTATCACAATGCACAAATGGATTTAGAGTGCTGCAATAGCTCACGCTGAAAATAAAGATGATTCAGGGAAAACTGTGTGCTAATCGACAGAAAAAAAACACATCAGGAAGATAATGGAAAACATGGGTGTCAAACTTGTGGCCAGAATCGGCCCACCAAAGGGTCCAATCCAGCCCACTGGATGACTTTGCTTTGCATTAATTCCAATTTTTCAATAAATTGCACTGCTATTCCTGATTTGTCCACTGGGGGTCACACTGTCTTAATAAGAACAGCAGGCACAAAGGCTTTCTGGCAGAAAGTTCTGAAGGCTAACTTCTCCCGCATGCGATTAGCAGGCTCTATGCTGGATATGCCCAGGGACGCTGGAAGTAGGAGTGCTGAGGGGGGCAGCACCCTACTGGTGGGGGGCTGTAACTGCAAGGCAAAAACGTTTACTAAACAAATCAATAAAAAACTTTAATTTTTGAGAGTAGCATTTCAGCGTAGGTAGTCTATAAATCCACCCTTTTTTATTATTTTTATGATATTTGATTTCATTTCCAAACATTCAGTGTATTTTCTGTGTATCTGATGCACACATGTAGAGCACGTAGTTTGGCGCGAAGGATCATGGATATTAGTGACCGGTAATGGTGGGTTAGGTATCATTACTGCGCTTCACCATGTCTCAAAAAAGAATCTCTGTTCTCCGTTATTTCTTGTTTCTGTCACAGATCTGGTAGTGCGACATGCTTCGAATGAGAGCAAGAGGATGTCTCTGTAGTGTGGAGTTTTGGAGTGCGGTCTTCAATGAATTCTGTTATTATTAATGTTCTCGGTTGCTGTGTGTGTGTGTGTGTGAAAGAAAGAGAGATAGCGAGAGGTTTTGGAGTGCAGTCTTCTATGAAAGCCTGTTTGTAAAGCACTGCCTACAGCCTGTTCAGAGTTACTAGTTAATGTTTTCGGTTGCTCTGTGTGTGTGTGTGTGTGTGTGTGTGTGTGTGTGTGTGTGTGTGTGTTATACAGTTCAGATGCCTTGTTCTATTGCTACCGGTAAAGTGTGGCTGTAGCTCAGTCAATAATAAATTGTCTTCTGTTTAGTAATAAACCTGCATTCCCTGAGTGAACTGTCCATAGCTGAATATGATATTCTGCTTTGACATACAGTATGCTGGTTTGCTGTCATGTGAGAAAAACAAAACTCATGCATTATTATTGTTGTGCATGCACAGGCACGGCCAAAATGAACGAATTACTCTCTGAGACGACTCGTTACTACTAGTTCATATCAAAGAGTAGTTCAAATGAACGATACGCTCATGATCGACACATCACTAGTTCACCAGCTAGTCACTAACTGTGTCTGTTTGCTGTTTGCTGCTAAGCAGGTAGTGCACAGTGGGTTTTAAAGCTGAGGGGAGCTGCAGATTGAGGCGATAATTCTCTGGGGGATCATTACTATAAGTGATTCCTTTAACATTATACAATGCAGTTTAGTTTTCTAGTCTATGATGATGACTAGTTATGAACAAACCAAGTTATCAGGACTTCTATAGGACTGCAGGGTTTGACTATAAATAAGACTATAAAACAGAACAATGTTATTTACACAGTGCAATGTTATCTCCTATTAGTCTAAGTTAATGACACTAACATCCAATATTTATAGTAAAAATAATACAAAACGTATCTCAGAGGTTACAGTTTCAGATGCTGCCTGAGAGTCCAGGCTGGCATGGCCATTGGCTGAGAACATGGATTAGGATGATCTTGAAAGAAATGTTAAGAGCCATTTTAAATGTTGGTCGAGAAAACATTTTTTAGCCACAAAATAAGCGTACAGAAAGAACATTTACACACCAAAGTGTAATGAATCATTGTGTTTGCAGATATCAGAATTAAATACGATGCTTATTTTGAAAGTCTGGCAAATATGCCTATTCGCTTTCTTGCCTTACAAAATCCGAACTGTAAAAACGACAAGTTGTGTTTTCACGGGGTTATGTGCAGGACTATTTCTTGGCCTGGTGAAGTGACTTCTTGGAATTCACGCTGGTTGCTTGGCAACCTCACAGTAACTGTGTCTCATCTGCCAGCGAAGAAATAGTCCTGCACATAAACGCACATAAAATGTATGATTAAACAACCAATTTATGTTAATTAGTGAGCTTTAGAGGTGCTGGTAGGTGGATTTTGTTAACTTTGGACAGAGCCAGGCTAGCTGTTTAGAACCTGTAGACAACCTGTGAATAGTTTTACCCTATCATATTATAAATATTTAATGACTGTAGTATGCCATAATAAAAGTATTTACCACCAGCTAGAACTTTATACATAGTTTTGGCCCCTGGTCTAAACCAGTCACAATGAAGCCCTGCATTAAAATACAATTATCTCCAGGCATTATTTATTTCATAAGTGACCAGTGTTTCCAAAACTGGCCCACATGTTGAATTACTTACTACTGGGCAATGGTCGGTACATCGTCTGTGGCCCATACCCTAATAGCCAAGTATACCTGGCTGCAGCCTGCAGAACGTTGAATGTTTAATCCCACCCACCGTGGTTTGATTGGTTTAACTGTCGAACTTGGGCGGGGTTAAGTGTTGATTTCATTGGTTTGGACTTGGGTTTGGGCGAGGTTAAACACCAGAGCCACGTAAAGAGAGAGTCGCGTTCTCTCCAATGGACCTCTTTTTTTTTTTTTTTTACAGCAATGGCGGATCATGGAGCCTCTCAATAGTTCCCAGAAGTTAGCCAAATACTACCAGTGCAGTAGAGTTGCAGCACTTTTAAAGAATCAGATTGTATATTATCAGCACATCTGAATCAAATTAACATGTGCATTAAAGCATGTTAGTGGATTATCCCCCACTAAATTAGTAGATCTAGGAAACGTTAACAGATAACAGATTAGGCTAGGATAACGTTACTGGATAAAGTTAGCAACCAAAACGTTAACCACGAACAGCCTATTAATTAATGCCATTTCATCCAACGTTGTGAAATTAGAGAAAAAGGCTTCTAAACAACCTTTTTTGGTTGGGGAGAATTCAATATAACATTGGGGTGTGTGATTGTAGAGGGGTAGGTGGAGGTGGTGAAATAAGGATATCCATTTTGGAGTACGAGATGGTATAATAAAGTTAATGTAATTAACACAATAACAAGGAAGAGAGCTATTTTTGTGATACATCATTTTTTCTCTAGCCTATACTGCGTGTTGCTGCTTTTATGTAGTGTTTTACTCTTTTATATTCACAGTATACAAATTAATAGTAGTATTGGTGTTTGTGCAGACCTGCAATTGCCTTTTCTACTTTTTTTGAGAACAAAAAACCAAAAAAAAAAACGTATTAAAATCCTTCTCACTCTCCAAGTGTAGATTGTGCTTGCTTCCAAAGGAGAAACAAGTAGTAAAAGTGGAGTTATGTGGCCTCATGCCGTCAGAGGTCTGGCTAAATGGATCTGTGAAGCTAATGATGCTAGCTCAATGAATCTAATCTAATTTGGAAACAGCTAGTTCAATGCTAATAATGCCAGCAAACTTTCAAGTAGAAAAATGATATCTCGTCAAAGTTATCAATTTATGCGGTGTATATTAAGATTGTTTAACTTGTCAACTCATGGTTCAAAGTCATTACATTTAAAATACAAAACAGAGAGTTTACAGACAAACAGTGGCAGGTGGCAATTTGAATGTGATTTGAATGCCTAAATACAGAGAGACATAACTGCGATGTTTGAACAGCTAGCGTTACCTGCCCTGTTAATATATTTTAGGCTGACATTACCTTGGTTCCTTTTTTTTATTATGTTTTTAAATTTGGTAGTCAAGAGCAATCACATCCTAATGTTTATTGATTTTTTTTTCTTTAACCCTCTGGGTTCTCATCAGTCGCCTATGATTGCAACGGCACTCACTTCATACTTTTAATAATATCTCTGTAACGGTTGTATGTAGTGTCTTACTTTAAAAACTGTCCTGTCGTACCATCTGTCTGGTGATGTGACTTTACCAGGTCACACAGGAGTTGCAACACATGCTTTAGTGTTTATGTTGGCTGGAAACACAACACAGTGGAAGCATGAAAAAGCATATCATTACAGTGGCAATTCTACCAACGGAGCAGAGCACAGGTTAATAATTATTGAAATAATACAGAGGGCAGCATCCATAGGGTTATATATGCTTGATGTCAACACTGACATGGGTATCCCTAACCGGGCCACGTGGAAATCCTTTGGGGTCCACCACAATAAAACAGTAGTGCCACATCCAGCAACATCAGACAGGCAGCTCTATTTCATGCCTGATGTCCCACATCTGGTAAAAAATCTAAAAAGTGCCCTTTGTCCATGGACAGGTGTTCATAATTCCTGAGGATATTGTAAACAAAGAGAACCTCCTCTCTAATGAGGTTTCACTGGTCCCTATTAAGGTCTTATTGACCTTTCAAGAAGCACTAAAAATAGCACCCCATCTATCAGCTGCAGCCATCAAGCCCAAGTCACTTTGATAAGATGAAGATTGGTCCTGCTCTAAATGTAAGGCAACAAGTGCTGGGCTGAAATACATGGTACAGCAAGATAACCGCCCTCTGTCCTACATGACTACAACTCATCATTCAATTACAGTCAATTACAAGATGGAGAAGTACCAAAAGGCAATCACCTTCCTCCAGGACATCGTCCATCTGTTCTGTGGAATGAAGATTGGTCAAAAGGGAGGTTGGAAGCCTGTTCAAACAGGGGTAATAATGGCAACAACATCAATTTTGGCCATACAGGAGGAGATGCTGACACGAGGACACAGGTTTGTGTAACGTCAAGGTTCATACAAGGCTGACTTAAAAATGCATTCAGCTGTGTGAGGTCTAAATCTTGTCCCAACTCCAGGGGAATTCCATCATGCACTGAGAATCATATCTGTGGGGCAGTTCCTCACCACCATCAGGTCTGGGAGCTACCAGGAAGATGACAGTAGTTTTTTGGCAGACTTCCTGGACACAATGCCGCAAAATATCACTCCGTCAGTCAGAGTGGAGCAGCTGATGGCGGTGAACAGAGCAGCACCTGACCTCACAAAAACTGAGAAATGTATTGACTTCCATGTTGCAGGCTACATCGTCCACAAAGTCATCAGGTTTGCCAACATCTGTGAAAAATGAAAAATTGCAACAAAGCACAATGATGACAGTCCTGCTGGAGAAAACTGCATCTTAGTGAACTTAAGAGTTCAAGGCAGGTCTCTTTGTCATCCTTCCCAAGAAGCCTATGATTTCATTCACCAATTTAGGACCAAGACTGATTCCTCCCTCATGGAGCTCCCTAACGCAGTGGGTGTCTTGGGGAAAGAAGCTCAGACACTCTCCAGCAGGCTTCCATCATGCTGTGAAGTACAAGAAAAAATCATTAAAAGATTCATTCGGCTGAGGTTGAGAATTGAAGCAAAAAACAAAAACGAAATGACAGAAAAAAACAACACTTTAATGATGGCCATCTTGGAAGCAAAAGCCAATCCAAAAAGTTGAAAAGAAACAACTGTAGCCAAGCTTCAACCCCCAAACAACTACAAAGGTGCTATTGAACCCATTAGTCATTGCAATGGAAACATTTGGACTAACGATTTCCCCTACCAGTGCTCCAGTACCCAGCCAACATCACTGCTCCTCCACCTGCCAGCACCCAGCTGACATCACTGCTCCTCCACCTGCCAGCACCCAGCTGACATCACTGCTCCTCCACCTGCCAGCACCCAGCCGACATCACTGCTCCTCCACCTGCCAGCACCCAGCCAACATCATTGGTCATCACCACTTCTGACCTGTAACATCATTGGTCACCACCACTTCTGACCTGTAACACCATTGGTCATCACCTCTCCTGACCTGTAACATCATTGGTCACCACCTCTCCTGACCTGTAACATCATTGGTCATCATCCTGCAGCCCTCCTGACATGAAGAATCACTGCAGTATGATTCCTTAAAATGATTACTTATATAATTAATATAAAATGTGATTCCTTATATAATATGGCAGTATAATCCACAGTATGATTCCTTATTGCTGGCTTATTTCAAACATACCTTATTATGTTTTCAATCTCACCATGGTTCGGTGAGCACTCCTGACCTGCATCATCACTAATGCTCCACCTGCCAGCACCCAGCCAACCTCACTGCTCCTCCATCTGCCAGCACCCAGTCAACATCACTGCTCCTTCACCTGTCAGCACCCACTCAACATTAGTGCTCCTACAGTAGGTTACTAATGTACACTAACAAGATTACCAATATAATAAAGTAATAGAATGCATATTTAGTATGACTGCTTATATAATACAGTAGTATAATACTTTTAGTATTTAGTATGATTCCCCATTTAGCCTAGTATGATTAATTTTTCAAAATTGCTGGCCTATTGTAAATTTACCTTGTGTTTTCACTTAGGTCCTCCAACTTCCCTATTCCTTTGCCATCAATCCAAAATCAGCTGAGCTGCAACATAATATGAGCTGCAGCTGCACAAAGCCTAAAAATACTCAACCCATAAATTACGTTTTTGTTTATTGTTTAGAAGTCTCAGATATGCACTCTAAATCCATATCAACTCACAGCTAGCATCCAGTCACATTCGACATTTAACCTCACCCAATTTGACAGTTAAACCAATCAAACTACGGTGGGTGGGATTAAATGTTCAACTCATAGTTGATTGTGCTACACCTGCACACCAAATCTGTTTCCTTGCTGTCCTTACATGCTCAACCCACAAGATTAAGTGAATATCATGTAAAGGTTTGTACAACATTTCTATTGTACAAATCTTGCTAATTTCACAATATAGCTATACAGAATCCAAGAATGTCTCTGAACAATACAATATATGCCTTAACTTTAAGTCCTGTTCTACCAGTAATCAATTTTACGCTTGCATAAAATAAGTGAGAGTGAACTGCCAACTTGCATGTGCAAATAGAGAAAGGATTCAGTCAACATTGTGGGCCAAGACCAACTGTGGAGTTATGGGCCATAAGCTATAAAAATCCTTGGCCCAGTAATAGCTGTACTACCAAACTGCTGGTATGCTACTTCCACATCTGGGCCAATTTTGGCGCACACACAGATAATCTGGCCAGCAGTCAGTTGACACTGCCGGATAAAAGCCAGAATCAGCCCAGGACTGACTGCTATCTGAGTAGACATTGCATTGCTTTCAAAGGGTCACAAGCTAAAGGTTAGGATCCAATCACATAGACTAAGCGTAGGTTAGTAGATAGGGGGATGTATGCTGAAGTGAAGACCAAATTCTACTAATTAAAACAAGATCTGATCCTGAATTCATGACTCGTGACAAGCAGCGACACATTAAAATGCCCATTTTTAGCATACAGTTTGGCGTGATCGCATCTCATAAACAAACAAAAGAGACAGCGACAGAGATAGAACATTGTGTTACGGAAGTAAGCCAGCTTCAGTTTTCACAGCCGGTTTGGGCAAACAGCCAACCAGTCTGCTCTCTGTCGTCTTTTTGTACTCTTTTCAACTATCACCATTTATGGCACCAACTGGGAAGGCAATTCTTTTGGCCACCCTTTAAAAATGTATCTCATTAAAGAATATTGAATGCCTTTTTAAATTATAATCAGATAACTAATCCGTTGTATTAAGCTCCAGTTGGGTTTTAAGGTTCCTCCTTTCAGATCATTAACTTCTCAACCCATGTTGCTCCTTTTTTTATTGATGGCTCTGGTCACAGTCTACCCTGCTGGTACTGAGATCTATCCTATCCACATATGATAAGATTATCCAAATAAGGAAACCATCTGGTGCTCAGTGCTGTGCTGCTGATACTTATTTTAAAACCAGTCAAGAATATAAATGGGAAAAAAAAATGCAATTTGCATCCTACTTAGGTAAAAATATCATTAGCAGAATTATATGAAAAGATTGAATGTTTTCTACCTAAAGTCTGGCCGATGCATTATGTGTTTGACATTAAAGTGGTGCTCGGGGAGCCCAAACCCAATCAATCTCAGCAAGGCAGTTAGAGAGAAGCCAATTGCTTAGGTGTTCAGATTTTCTGATTGGAGTCCCGGGTGTCCAGCGCTGTCAGTAATGAGATATAATATGTGCAGCCCTGGGAGACTTCTATTCACATAATGCCTGGGGAGACAAGGGTTGCGATGGCATTTGAAATCTAATTGGAAACACTTTCGTAGTAAATAAAGGGGGACACTGTGTGTGACACAATGAAGCATAACAGAACTATTTAAAACAGTCCCAGCATTCAGTGTTTCAGATATAAGTCATCACTGAAGCAAAATAAAGCCAGCTGTTTAAACAGGAGTTGGTATCCATGTGTAGAGCATGCCCAGTTAGAATATTTTACTTCAATCTCATGCATCATGATTAATTTTATTCATTACACCAGGAGTTAATTAGGGTTAGGGAGCAAAATTTCTACAGTTTTAGTGTCATGGAGAATACATTGTGAGAATGCAAACCAATCGGCAGTGACCCCTGACAGCCATCCATAAATGTACACTGTGATTCACATAAAGTTAATAGTTTTTTCTCTAATCTGTATGAAAGTGCTGTTAATTTTATGTTCTATGTTTTAATGGTGTCCCTTTTTAAAACAGTCCTTGTCCCGCTCATGATTGTCTGTATTTTACCAAAAAATTACAAAAGCTTAAAGGAATAGTTTTGCATTTTGGGAATTACGCCTATTTGTTTTCTTGCAAAGAATTAGATGAGAAGATCAATACCTCTCTCATGTATGTCCACTCAATATGAAGCGAGAGCCAGATGGTTAGCCTAACTTAGTAAGACTGTAAACAGGAGGAACAGCTAACCTGGCTCTGTCCAAAGGTTAAAAAAGCCACCAACAAGGAAGCGTACTTCCCAAAATTTCTAACAATTTCTTTAAGGGAATGAAAAGGTCAGTGTCTGGAGGAGTTGTGATATCAACAGTTGTTCAACTCTGTCAACTTCTGTGCAGGGGTTAAATTGGGATTTGTGAGGAGGGCGAGCCCTTGTCCAACAACATTGGGTATGGGTGGAGTGTTTTCCACAGACCACACTGTGACAGTTTTCATAGGGACTATTTCTTCAGTAGAAAGTAGTTCAGATGAAAACTGTCGACATCGTGGATATGGATTGTCCAGAGTAACAATGGCACCATTACTGGGAAGAGATGTTGCTGTTGAATTTTCTAAATTTCTTTTTTTTTTTTAAATGCTATACCACAAACTAAATTCCATTCACCTCCATTATATTGGTGAAATTTCAGAGACAGATATCTCAAATTGAATCTATCTAAATGGCCAGATTCCACCATGGGGAAGCGAGAACATTTTGACTTTATTTTATTTATTTATTGGTAATTTGGTGAAGCAGCCCTTTAAATGAATTTGAGGGGAAAAAAAGGTCACCTCCGTGAAGCACTGTGAATTCCCAGAAGACAATAATACACCACCCCAGATATATATAGGTCTATACCCAAATACACTATTGCCTTATTTTTTATTTACTTAAGTGATTTACTTAAGTGATTAGATACTACTGCAAATATTATTGCATTTAAGCAGCAAAACTGAAAACTCCCTGTAACAACCCACTTGACACACCAGAAAAATATATTGTGATTCTCCAAAGGAAATGGTATTTGGACCTTTGCTGAAAATAAAAATGTAGCGACAGCTTTGATGGTGCTGGACTCATCCTGAGCACAGCCGCTTGGTTCCCAATTATTTCACTGTATAAACTTGGAATATGTGTGAAAGTGTTTGCTGTGCAGAAAAGCATTTAGGTGAATAAGGCTACCGTAAGATCGAAATGCGACATCAGAAGATTTAAACAATTAATGAAGTTACTGCTGCTGTGCCACGTGCGTAAACTGCGCACAGCCCCTCTCTCAACTTGGAGACACACGTATCAACCCTGCTGCTGTGTGATGGCCACAGCTATTTAATAAAGTCAAGGGAAAGGAGCCTACATTCTACATTTGTTTGGTCATCGTGAAACAGTGTCTGAAAGCGAATGTTTCAAGCCAGAAGTGTGAGAGTTGGCAACGCTGTGATACTGATGGAGACGGCCCAATTCAACCCCTGCTTGTGTGTAGCACTATTGCTGCTGATGCTGAGCTAGTATTGTTGTGAAAATTGAATGCTAGCTGAAAAATGAATGCTCTATATGTAAATAGCCTATTTTATTATTATGTTTATTTAGGCTACGATTACAAATTCAACTTACATGGACAAAAGGAGAGTGTCCACAGAGTATTATTTTTCTTTGTAACTGTATACTGCACCACTCATTTCTACCTATACGTCTCTCTTTATCACAATGAAACCTAAACAGAAATCCACATGGATGCAGGTTCTCATGTACTATATATGTTGCATATATTTAAATGTGGCCATTTGGCTGATAATTCTCCTCATAGAAGCCACCTTGAGGAATTTTGGATTTTGACCTTGCTGACCTATGTGGACAACTGTGGTAGTGTGCCCATCCGAAAACAGCTGGAAAAAAAAAGCTCTTTGTATGATGTATAGTGATGAAGCTAATAGTGGTATGTAAGATTAAAATTACAGTATGACATTGATGATAAAGTTCATTGGAGGTCATAATGATTTCCAGTGAACTTTACAGTAAATATTTTACAGTGCATTGTTAAATTGTCTATTACTGTAAGCTAGTCATTATTTCAAACACAAGTCAGGGCCAATACAGACCATCATGTCTTTCATATTTGTTTCATCACTGTGCTATAAAGAAAGCCATCTAAAACGTTGCTGAATGGTGCCACAGTAGAGTAGTAGTTGTGTGTTACTGTGTTACTTTTTTGTTTTCTCTAAGGCCCAAAGCACTTCACTCTGCATCTCCACCTGTCTATAAACACTATGGCACATTGCACTGTGGGAGTTCACTTCCAATCAATTTATATTTATCTGCTTCCGTTGAGCCACAAGCAGACATTTCTCAGATGTTACCACTCCAGCAGCATTTCCAAACCCGGTCCTCTATGTTACATTTCAAGCATTTCTGTCTATGGCTCTGTTTTTCATCCACTCCTCAGCAGCCTCACACACTGCCTTTATATTCATAGCATGCATATGCACACAACTGTCACATACCTGATTTAAATGCATCTCAGTGGGCATAAGAGCTCAGAAACTACTTTAGGTCTCAGTCTGGCTATTCGAGAGAGTGACGGTCGGGTAAAATTTGCAGCTTCTCTGTGGGAAGGACTGAGTGCATGTTTGGGCTCATGGCGCTGGGAGAGGCAGAGCTGCTTAACATGGTGAGACTGGAGGTGGTGACACATGAGGCGAGTCCATGTCAGCGTTCAGGCTGCACATCAACCGAACCAAAGTCATGCTCCAGACGAAGCATTAGCCTGAAAGAACATAAATCTGTTGTCCAAAGGCCTTGACATCCAATTAACTCACAGACAAAGGGAGTGCTGAGGTTTTGGACACCAGAACTATAGATTTTTTTTTGCTAGGTTTTAAGGTCATCCTGGAACACAGCAAACCTGTCATTTTTACAACATGTCATGGTCCAGCTTTTAAAACACCCTCCCATGAGAGTAAATTTATGTTTAATATTCTGCTGTCATACAACATGCATTAAATGAATCTTGCATTTAAATGACCTTGAAAAGTATTGTTTCCTTAATTTGCATAGCACACAAAATATTACAGTGTAGTTCTATAAAGTATAAAGATCACTAAACATGGATTTTCATATCCCTAATACTCTAATTTATATTGGGGAGGCATGTTTGCACGAGCACTTATGGGATGATGATTGATAAAATCTCAGGCACAGGAAGCAGAGAAGGGTGCTCATAAATGGATGGTCTATTTGAACTTTCTTTTAAGTGGACTGAGGCCATAGCAGGGTTTTGCAACCTTGAGCTGGAATATCAACCTTGACAGAGATTTTTTCAGAAAAAGCGCACTTTGCATGAAGACAATTTGATACACTAACAGATGTGTGGCGAATGCAAATGTTTGCTTAAGAGGAGGCACACGGATCCTTGAGAGCGCAGCCTGGCAGGGTTTCATATCTGAAAGGCATCTCTGGGTGGAAATACCGTACCGAAGTCTCCACTGATCACAACATATGACATCTACAAAATGAGATGCCTTATCTGAGCGCACTGTGAAAGCCATTATTCGCATCAAATCTGCACTTTCAGATCTGATTTTTTTCCTGCTCAGTGCCACAGAACATATAGCACTGTCCTTGGTTATCACATCATATTTTTGACTCCATAGATCACAAATGGTTAAATGCCAGATCACATCATTTTGACAGCCTACTCAAGCATTTAGAAACCTATTCATACCATCTGCTAGCACCATACAGTACTCTCTGCTGCCATTGTATTTACTACTCTGCTCTGGCCCACAGCCCCCATAGTCATGTTCAACCCCATGCTCCCATTCAGCCATTGTTATTTCCATGGCTTACAGAAGATGCCTTTGGACAGTAAGTTGCCTCAACATCAAAGGCTGAAAATGACAATGAGGCCACTGTTGACTGGACAAGAAGAGCTGCTAGTCTGGAAAGCATCCTTGGCCTTTTACTATGTGATATGATTTGACATATCTGGTCAAACACTGGATAGAAATAAAATGTAGATCTTTGGCTTATACAATACAGTACAAGACAAGAGCCATTCTAAGCTGCTCTGTGAGACTGTACTTGGGCAATGCTAATGCTAGCATGCTCACACATACAATGTTAACATGCTGATGTTTAGCAGATATAATGTTTACCTTGTTCACCATCTTAGTTTAGAATGTTAGCATGCTAACATTTGCTAATAAACATTACACACAAAGTACAGTGCAGGCAGATGGTATTGTCATTAGTTTTGAATGTATTTGATCCAAAGTATGGGACAAATTTTGACCTGATTCTGGCTCTACATGAAAGGTTAGGGGATCTCCAAAGTATTACAATTCGTCCTGAATGGGGCATGACTGTCCACACCAAATTTCATGTCAATCCATCTAGTAAATGTTGAGATAATTCACTGGATAAATGAAAGGTTCCTCTCCTCAAGAGCCACCTGGTGGTGCTAGAGGAAAAGTCAGAGGATCATCAAAGTCAGTTAGATACACGCAACATATGTATCTGTACCAAAATTAATGGCAACCCATCCAATAGGTGTCAAGAATAAAAAGAAAAATGTCAACCTTATGGTGGCACTAAAATAAAAGTCCGAGGATCACCAAAATCTATGTGAGTCATCCTCTGGGAACCATGAATGTCAATTTCATGGCAATCCATCCAATAGTTGTGGAGATATTTCAGTCTGGACCGACCGACAGACCGAAGTTGCTAGTCACTAGCATGGCTAAAACAAGAAAATATTAATCAAATTGAAGCAGCATGCAACAATGTAGAATATCTATATTTAACAGTAAGAGAAAGTTCAAACAGTGCTAAAGGTCATTGCAACTAGTCTGGAGGCAACACCACTGCAGTGCTCGCGTACTGCTTACAATTGAGCCACTATAGTCAAGGGGTTACTTTAAAGGTCTTTGTGAAGATTTTTCTTACTGTAAAAAATTAACAGTTTTGTACTAGACAGTTTTATAGACAGTTAAGGGGAACTCCATTAATTTTACACATCAAAATCAATTTAATCATCAAGCAGAGTACTACTAAGCCTGTGAATCTAAAAACTGTAAAATGTCTTCTGTGGCTATGGAGGAGCTTTGTGTTTGACTATAAATTTTAATGGAAAGCCAGTGTTACAAATGTTACAAATTGGTGGCATGATAGTTTACCAGGCAGGAATGGTCTAACAAAAGATGCCATTAAGTTGCAGTATGGTTTTTGTTCATTTGTAGAGCTTGAGGGACCAAAGGTCACGATATCTTGACCTCTGTTGCATCGATTTTCGTTTTTAGCCACACTGTGGCAATATCGGTCAGTCGGTTCACTTCGGTCCAGACTGAAATATCTCTACAAATATTTGATGGATTCCTGTAAGAATTTGTACAGATATTCAAGGACGCAGAGGATGAATCCCTTGTTGATATATAATCTTTTCCTCTAGCGCTACTATGAGGTTGACATTTTTTGGTTTTGAGTGACATATACAACAACTATTGGATTGATTGCCATAAACTTTGGTATGGACATTCATGGACCCTCGAGGATGAGTCCTGATGACTTTGGTGATCACCTGGCTTTTTATGTAGTTCCATTATGAGCACAAACTTGTAAATTATCCAGTGAAATATCTCAATATCTAAGGTGAGCCCCTTTTCCTCTAGTGCTACCAGTAAGTTAACATTTTTGTTTTTTTTGTGACATGTCTCAACAACTATTGGATGGATTGCCATGATATTTGGTCCAGATATTCACATCTCCACAGGATGAATTTCACTAATTATTGTGATCCCCTGACTCATCATCTATTACCATCACATGGTAAAATTTAAAATGTTTCAAATATTTAGTTTTATGACCAAATATGTCAAATCTCTATTTTTCAATTTCCATTGACACAGACGGCACTGATAAATCTCGAGCAGTAGCTATTTGTACAGGACAAGTACATTTTGACTGTTTACTGCCTAAAAAAGGGCTGCAAACCTTAGTAAATATCCCATCCCTATCCTTAGTCTTGTTAAATCTGTCTCTTGTGAGTCCAATAACTATGAAAATGCAATCCTAAAATGCTGAAGTACCTCTTTAAAACCCTTCAGAATTGCCTACTCTGATCTATGGTGTAGACTGGATTTTAGCGCTGTTTACAGTAGAAATTGATGTTTTTCTTTGTTTATAATGAACAAATGTGCTTCTTGATGCACCATGATCTGCAATCACCAGGCAGCTCACCACTTGTTTATTGTCAAACAAATGCAACAGACTGCATTTACAAATTTGGACCTTTTGTCCAAGGTGATGTTATTGTGCCAAGTTCTCACGTACAGCTTTAATTGAGAGACCAGTTATTTATGCTGCAACATAACTTTGGGTAGAGGGTAAACTGTTGTTTTGAATAATGGAGTGTTCATCTGAGGAGATCAAGACAGGATCAGTGTGGCAGTCAGCCATCTCTCCCACAGGAACACACTAAAAAACACATAGTGTCTGTTAATTTTCTCGCTGGCTGACGCCTCAGGGGTAGAACAACATTTGCGAAGCCTACTCTGGAAGTGTGACCTTGGGCCCTGGCCTAGTACTTAGACAGGGAAAGCTAAACAGGTTTTGCATACCAAGAGAGGTGCCTCCTTGTTTTCAGTCCAGCAGGGAGCCACATAATAGCAGACTGGAGCAGGTCGAACGATCCCTCCCTCCAACTTCCCCTCTGTTTACTTTGTCCTGAACACCTGCTGTCTCTCAGCCTGTAAATTAGAGGGTGAAACACAAGAGCAGTGTATTGTATATGTGGGAGTGCAGCACACAAGGATTAATTGCCAGTACAGTGATAAGAGCCCCCCTTCTCTCTGTTTCCCTCTACCATCTCTCATCAGAGACCTCAGAACTCCTACTTCCAAAGCCCGCCAAGCACCATACTACCTCTGCCAAATCAGATCCCGAGTGAATGAGGATACATCTGTGGTGACAGAACCAAAGCTTAGGCCTTCACACCTCCCAGTCATTTATTTATTTATCTATCAGCTGGACATCTGCTGGTGAATTTCAGTTGAATAAGAAGAAGGTGATGAACTGGCTGTAGGGAGGAAGCTAGAAAATAAGGACAAAGGGTTGAAAATTAGATTTTCTCACTTATGTGCAGTGCCTGGATTGGACCAAAAAAGGTGCCAGAACCCTCATTTAGCAGTTGCAAGACATGATCATAGCATGTGTCTTGGATATATCTATATTTATACGCATATCTTGGTAATATATACCACTACAAATGTATTTTTGTATGCATTTCATTACATACATTACATAGACGCAGTTACGCAGGCATTATTATTTTCCTATCTGTATTCCGCAAAGACCCGCCCCTACTCTGCCTTTGACCCTGACATTTTTTTCTAACCCTAACCATCTAACTCCTCATGCCTAAACCTAACCAACCAAACCAACGAAGGCCACCCAATGAGAGGCAGAGTAGGGCGGGTCTTTGCAGAATATGGATAGGAAAAAAATCAAGCACTACGCAGGTGTTTAGGGGTGCGTACATAGACTCACCAGGAGGTGAAAGTACGCAATAAGAAGTACGGGTACTCATGTAGACAAAAGTCAGAAGTGCCGGTACTCAGTAATGGTGAGTACTGGCCCATTTCAGACCTTCATTCAGACCCATTCAGACTTCACTTTTCACGCCTGCCCAGATGAACCGGGCAAACGCACCAGGGTTCATTTTAACCAAACCAAACAGGTTAGGTGTGAAAGCGCCCTTAGTAGTTGTGCACGGTAGGCTAGACCATAAAATTTTACCGTAATCCAATCTAGATGAAACAAAGGCGTGAATTAGGATCACTGCATCAGCCAAGGACTGAAAAGATCTAATTTTAGCTATGCTGGTAAAGTAGAAAAAGGCGATCTTGGTGATTTCTTTAATATGCTGATCAAAAGAGAGAGTAGGATCAAGCGTAACACCAAGATTCTTGGCTGTCAAACTTTGAGAGATCATGCAGTTGTTGAGAGTTACTGTTACTTGATTAAACTGGTGTCTATGTCGAGCTGGGCCAATGACCAGCATCTCAGTTTTATCAGAATTTAGGAGCAGGAAAATTATGTGACATCCAGGATTTCACAGCAGATAAACAGGCCTCTAGATTTCTAATTTGAGCATCATCATCTGCCTTTACAGGCACATACAGCTGAGTATTATCAGCGTAGCAGTGGAAATTAATTCCAAAACTGCGTATAATTTAGCCAAGAGGTATAACATAAAAACAGAAAAGCAGAGGGCCAAGAACAGGGCCCTGAGGTTAGGTAGATTTTAACCATGGCCAGGCCACAGATGCCAAAGTTGTTTTTGAAACGATCTAGGAGTATGCCATGGTCATTGGTATCAAAAGTTGCAGTGAGGTCCAGTAAGAGAAGTACCGAAGTGGAATTTGAATCACTGGTAAGTTAAATGACATTTACCACTTTAGTCAGTGCAGATTCAGTGGAATGACAGGCCCTAAAGGCAGATTGAAAAGTTTAAAAAAGACTGCTGTTATGTGAGCCAAACGTTGCTGAGACACAACTCTTTCTAATACTTTTGAAAAGAATGGAAGGTTAGAGACTGGTCTATAGTTATTGAGAGATCCTGGATCAAGGTGCGGTTTCTTAAGTAGTGGTTTAACCACAGCACTCTTAAAGCTAGTTGGGACAGTGCCAGTTGTAAGTAATACATTTACAATAGAGAACAATAAAAGAGGTCTTTAAAAAGTTTAGCTGGAAGAGGGTCAAGGAGACAGGTAGTTGGCTTTGAAGCTAAAAGCAGTTCAGACAACATTTGTGAGAACTGAGACTAGCTAGGATTTAGCATGTGAGTATTGTACGACTGATTCTACAGAGGTAGCTGGAGATGAGGTCATTTTGAAGTAATTTTGTGTCTTATCTCTTTTATTTTACTACAGAAAAAATCTAAGAAGTCATGAGCCATAAAGGATCAGCAGCTGACAAACAGCTGCTTTTGAGTAAGTTTAGCTACAGTATCAAAAAGAAATCTGGGATTGTGCTTATTGTTACTGATTAAGCAAGAGAAATAGGCTGTGTTTGCAGGAGCAAGAGCACGCCTGTAGTTCTATACACTCTCATGTCATGCAAGGTAGAAAACTTCCAGTGTTGATTTTTGCCATTTACTCTCCAATCTTCTTCGGACCTTCTTAAGAGCATGTGTTTCATCTGTAAACCAGGGTGTAGACCTCTTTGATCGTCTATTTTTGATAGAAAGAGGTGCAACTGAATCTAGAACAGTAGAAACAGCTGTGTACAAGCCACTGGTACAATTTTCAACAGGCTCTGTTGTTGTCGAGAAAAGAGCCAAGACTGCAGGCAATTGTTCATTAAGTGCCATTAAAGTTGCCGGGCCAATGTGGCGAGCAGTAAAAACATCTGTGCCAACATTAGCACAGGCTAGTGTCGCTTCAAATTTAATTAGAGAGTGGTCCGACACCGCTGATGAGACAGATGAAACATCCAGGGCAGACACCTCTATCCCACAAGAGATAAAGTCCAGGGTGTTACCACTGCTATGTGTAGTTTCATGTACAAACTGAGTGAAACCAAAAGTATCAATAAGTGCCAAAAAGGCTTTACTTAGAGATTCAAAGCCTTATTTAAGTCACCAATAACTAAAATCTTATCAGAGTAATAAGATCTGAGATAGAATCACCAAATTCTTCTAAAAATTGGGAGTAAGGGCCCAGTGGTCTTCAGAGTACCACAAGGTGGAATCTATTTACTTGGAAAAAGCAATATATAGTTGATGCCGATGGTTTTAATAGCAAAGCCTCAAATGAATTAAATTTATTTTCCCGTTTGGAGGTTAAGTTGAAAGCTTAAAGATTAAAGCAACACCTCCACCCTGTTTAGTGGCCCGAGCAGCATGGGACTTGGTATAGTAAGGTAGGGAAGCTTCATTTAATGGTAAGAAAACATTTGGTTTTAGCCATGTTTCACATAAACCAGTTGTATCAAGAATATGCTCAAGAATCAAATCATTCATCAGTAAGGCTTTGGTAGATAATGATCTGATATTCATAAAAACAAATGTGAGGGTCTTGCTAGGGCTGCAGTTTTCAATTCTAGACAAACCACTGGTGCTACTAGTAGATAATGTCTTGATTGGAACAAGATACCTTTCATCACTGCCAGTGATGGGGATGATAATTAGATTATTGTGATTCATATGTTTAGTGTAAGATAACTTATGAGTAAAGCGTCTGGGGAGGGAAACAGTCTCAATGCTAATAACTGGGCTATCAGTCTGATAGTCTGCGCTATGAAGATTTCCCTGGCAGGATGTATTTACTAAGCTAGTGGATATAGCAGGCTCTCTAATCACCTGCAACCTGCCAATTCACCATATTCACACGGCGGCCATTTTCCTCTGACGTCACGCTCACGTTACAAACACTCACTGATAAAGTGCTTGGAACACACTTTTATGTTGGATGTAATCTGTATGAACATTACACAGAAATATGTGTCCCAGTGAGCGTAATGTCACATAACGGTACTGACTTAACCAGAACATTTCTGAGGTCGGGTGAAGAGACAGCAAGACAGGTAACGTTACATTGCAAGCTTGATTAAATCCAGTGTGTTTTACTTTCAGGCTTAAATAAATGTGTCCAAGATGTGCATTGATATTTCAGAATTACTATACGCCTTTCCTAACGTGTAACGTCAACACTGTCAAGCGGTACGTTAATGTTAGCTAGGAAGCGGTTGAATGCTAACGTTAGCTGTTGTCTAACAGTAGCTAATGGGTTATCAAATGTTGTTTTACCTTGAAATATGACCCGATGTCTCTCCGGATTTTCATTATCCATTGTCTTCTCAGTTGCTGATGAATTGGTAAGCGGTGAAATGATAACGATTTGCCAGATTCCCTACGTTTATACGACTTACAACCTGGAACACAGCAATATGATATTATCCTTTAGATTACAGTATTTGAGCTTCCCATCCTGAATGTGATGTCAGAGGAACATGGCCGCCATGTGAATATGGTGAATGCAATGATTAATGCTACATTATGGGATTGTTAGCAGAAAGTAGTGTACATGCCACTACATATATGTAGTGTGTCACAATTCGGACACTCAAATAAAATGTATGGGGAAATAAAGTGCACTATAAAGGAAATAGGGAGCGATTTCGTACAAAGCCTTTTTATTGAAAATACATGAAGTGAGATGACAACTTGAATTCTTCATAATGCTAAATGAGTGCTACTTTGAATCCATGAATCAATGTTTTCCACATAAATGAAACAGGAACATCCAACAAGAACCATCCAATTAAATCAACAACCACCTAAATCTGCTACCAGTTGAAATAATAAAAACAAAAAAAAACTTTTACAGCTCTGAATCTCAAGTGGTGGTGTTTTATTTCATTGTCACAAAGCCAACTTGCCACTAGCATTACAACCAATTAGAATTTGGATTTGGAAGCATGCATGTGTCTAATTTGCTGGAACACCCACATGTTAAATATTTAATATTATTTTTGAATCTGAAATGAAGAATAAACAAACTTCAGTAGACATCACTTGCATTTTCTAAGTAGGTTATACTTAGATTAAATTTTTATTTTTTATTTTTTATTTATTACATACTGGTCCACATAACCCAGAAACAGGTTTTATATTCTACCATCTACTTAATTACATTCACCTGGGGTCCCAGGTGCACAATAGTTGCTGATTAGATGGCTCCACACTTAAAACCTGCTATGCTCAAACTGCAGAGGATCAAAGATGAATCCTACATGGTCTACTTGTAATTATGAGTGGGCTTATGTGAATGTTTTCTTCACAGTCATTTGTTGGTTTGTTTGTTTTTACAATAGACACACCATTATGTACATGTCTTTCTAGTATGTCAGGAATTTCGTATTTTCAGAGTTTGTAATTAATTGTTTCAAGAGACATTCGCAATGTTTGTGAATTATGGGATAGGTAAATGGAACTGAGCCATCGTTAATGTAATTAGTTCCATCTGTGCTTTTACTGCTATGGCAAGTGAAATAGGCTATATAGATAATAAAGGGAAACATTTTATAATTTCCAAATTCCAATTAAAATCTGGCTTAAAATATTTGATAGTGTCATCCAGCCCATTGCACTGTATGGTAGTGAAGTATGGGCTCCACTCAGTCATCATAGCTATACCCGTTGGGACAAACATCCAACAGAATCTTTACGTGCAGAATTCTGCAGATACATTTTACACATACACAGAAAAACACCAACAAATGCATGTAGAACAGAATTAGGCAGATACCCACAGATAATTAACATTCAAAAGAGAGCACTCAAATTTTTTAATCACCTTAAATCCAGCCCCCTAGACATCCTCCATTCGCCCTCCAAACCCAAGAGCTGAGCCCAGAAAAGAGTCCCCCATGTCAGTTGGTGCTGAGACTAACTGCCCTCTCTCAGACACACTCTGGCCAGTCTCACAACAACAACACTGCTTTCCAAACACCAATCAGAGTAAACCAAATTATAAGCAAAGTAGATTAGAATGTTATCTTGCCCTAGAAAGAGATTATGAATTGGCAAAATATCTCTACTGTCAGAGATAGAAAGCAGAGACAGATCCTAACCAAGTACAGGCTCAGTGACCACAAATTGGCAATGGAATAAGGAAGACACAAAAAAATCATGGCAACCAATAGAAAACCGAATATGTGGTCACTGTTTGACAGGTGAGGCTGAGACAGAGATGCACTTCCTCCTACAATATAAAACATTCAATGAAATAACAAGTTCAATTCTGTAATCTCAGATTTCAAAGAGTTTAATGACCTCTCAAAATTAAAAAATACTCTAGAAGGAGACAGGGCATATCTTGCTGCCCAGTACATATATTGGACAAATTATTATTTGATGCTTTGGCAACTTTGTTTTTGAAACTTTCATGTCAACAAAGCCCTTTGAATTGAATTGAATGGAATTGAATTGAATAGCACAGGGTAATGGTACAATGTAGTTTATTTTTTCCTTCCTTCAGTGCTACTTCTTATACTCTACTCTTCTGGAACTGACTTGTATAGACTCAAATCTGTAATTTCTAACAGTCTCCTATGAATTGCACTCAACCAATTTGGGGGAAACACAGTAGCACCTACATTGTATACAGCCCACAATGCAGTACACATTAAGTACAATCAGGTTCAAAGACAAGTAGGCTAATGTCTGTTCTAGTTTGTTATCAGTTGATTTTATGCAGATTTGGTTTTAGATGGCCAGGTTTTGACATGTCTGAGATTTCAGCCGCCACCCCATTACTATGGATGTGAATGGAATTTTTGTTTGGGCCACTCAGGGAGATTGAAAAAAAAAAGAGGAAAGAAATTTTTAACAAGCAGCAACATGTCTTTCCAGAACAATGTCCTGGTTACTCAAGAAAATCCACAGACATCGCTGTTGATTATTTTAATTGACACTACTTTGTATTAAAGAAATAGTCCCAGTGAACACTGTTCTGATCCTTCTCTGTACATTTGCAATTTGCAATTGTAAGACACAATTTTCAGTATAGATACATACCTGATGTTAATGATCACATGTCTCCGAATTTTCTATAGTTGAACACAGAGGACCCAATCATAGCCCCTGACCACCATTCTACACTAATGAAGCCAATGCTTGGTCCACTTTTTTTCCAAGTTTGTTTCCAAGAGTGTTTTTATTAATTTGTTTTGTTTTTTGTTAGTTATGTTTTACCAAATTTAGGAATATTTCAACATCAGCTTTTGTCCTCCGGCAGTACTGGTAAAATGATTCATGCATTTATATTCTTCTGCCTGAACCTTGAAATTTACCTCCTTCAATACTGGAGCTGTAGCTCAGCTTCCAATTTGTGCAGAATTCTGGAGCCAGGATACTGACGACAGGAGGCAGCACGTGAGGCTGGGGGAACATGTCTCTGACTCCCGGCCCATCGGCACCGAATCCCCCCAAGGCTGTGTCCTTTCCCCTCTGCTCTTCTCCCTGTATACCAACAGCTGCACCTCTAGCCATCAGTCCTTCAAGCTCCTGAAGTTTGCGGATGACACCATCCTCACTGGGGATGAGTACACCTACAGGTGGGAAATTAACCATCTGGTGACCTGGTGTGGACAGAATAACTTGAAGCTCAAATCTCTTAAGACAGTGGAGATGGTAGTGGATTTCATAATTAGCCCCGCCCCACCCACCCCCATCACCCTGTGTGATTCCCCAGTCAACACTGTGGAGTCCCTCTGCTTCCTGGGCACCATCGTCACCCAGGACCTCAAGAAAGCACAGCAGAGGATGTACTTCCTGTGGCAGCTGAAGAAGTTCAACCTGCCAAAGACAATGATGATGCACTTCTACACCGCCATCATTGAGTCCATCCTCACATCCTCCATCACCATCTGGTACACTGCTGCCACTGACAAAGGACAAAGGTAGACTGCAGCATATCATTTGCTCCGCTGAGAAGGTGATTGGCTGCAATCTACCATCCCTTCAGGACCTGTATGTCTCCAGGACCCTAAGGCGTGAAGGAAAGATTATGGCCGACCCCTCCCACCTCGGACACAAACATTGAGGTGTCTACACACCTGACTCAATGAGATACATTAACACACATCTTCTGGACTACTATCTTGCACATTGCAAATACTCTTCATACTGTGAACTTTTGCACATTCCCTGGTAAATATTTTGCACATTCCTGCACAAAACTGTACAGCTCATTCATGTAAATAAGTCATATTGTACATATTTTTTATTTTATTTTTATGATCTTTTTTCATATCTTATTGTCAATTTGCTATTTTCTATTTATGCTTTTTGACTTGCAGTACTTGCTTTACCTTGTATGTGTAAACCTACTTGGCAAGAAACCTGATTCTGATTCTGACTCACTGTCATTTTTTCTCACATCACCTCAACTTCTGAGCAGTACTTGCCAATTTCTTTCTTTCTCTGAATCCACTTTAAAATTACATACCAGACTTTACATGGCCTGGCAATGGATTATTTTAGTGAACTTTTTACTTCTTCCTGTCCCAAAAGGCCTCTCAGATCAAGTGGTTTAAGTCTTTTAGCTGATGCAGAGTCCAGGTTAAAGTCACGGAGTGATGGAGGTTTTGCTGTACTAGCTTTGGAGCAGTTTAATATTCAGTCTGCTGGCACTGTCTTTTTTTTTTTTTTTAAACCCTGCTTCAAAACTTATTTTTATAGATTTGCATTTCTGACTAATGGCTGTTTTGTTGTTGCATAATAGTGTTTTGTCATGTTATCACATCCATGTGTTGGTTTTGCCTTCTTATCTGTTATACAGATATTTTTTGATGGATTCCTTTCTTTGTGTCTAAAGTTGGTTTAACTTCTTTTGTGCGACAGATGCTCTTATGGTACTTTATATTTTGTAATTGCACTTTATTTCCCTTCCTCTGAAAAGCATTTTGTGCTTCTGGCTTGAAAAGTAAACACAGTTATTATTATTATTACTTGAGACTCGAGTTGTCAAAGTTAAAAAAAATTCTACACCTTTAACAATGCAAAAATCTGAAACAATTTTATATGCTGATACACTTGCTACGGCAATTTTGAATTGCTGGTTTAGTGAAATTCGATTTAAATTATCCAACACAGCTTGCTTATTGGTGATAATAAGGAGCCTTTTGAACAGTGCGGATTCTTTTCCTCAGATAGTAAATGCAGAAAAGATGGAGCTGCATCAGTCATTGTATTTAATTAAGGGATCGCTTAGCATAGGCAGCATTACAACTTCTGCCAGAATTGATTTGACAGCCGTAAGCCTGCCTCTTTTTGTAACTTGCACATCCCATCTGTTTGTCACCTCTTAATATGCAGAGTCACTCAAGCTGAAAATATGTTGTAAGACTAATATTTACGGAATACCAGTTATCCTAATGCATGCCAGAGCTAGCAGCATAATGCCTGAACATTGTGCTTATAATGCACTCTGCATGACAAATATGTGCTGGTGTCGGGGATACGTGTGAATAGTAAAGGCAGTCCCTGTAACATTACACAGTCCTAATAGAGAAGCAGTGTTTGGGGAAAAAAAGGCTTGACCGTGTTTGACAGTAATCAGCAATGATGATGTAATGAAAAGTGTTGTATTAACACGGACAGTCAATTCCTAATAGTTGTGCTCTGGCTTGTTCGTCATTTTAACCCCTTCATCTCTGAACATGGTTATGAACCAAAAGCGTCTTCACTCCATTCATTATTTAGCAAACATAATTTGCTATAGTATTTCAAGGAGAAATATGGCATAAACAATACCTTTTGTCACTTTGCATGCTGTCTTGATCATTTTATCTCTCTTTTAGGTGGAGAAAAGGGATTTTAAGTTATTTTCCCAGGTGCACATTACTCAGTTCACTGCAGCTGAAAATGGTAGTTAATCATCTGAAGATTGATATTGCATTTTTTCCCCCAGACTTGCTGGCTTTAAAACCTCACTGAGCATTTTAATGTGGCCGTCATCAGTGCCTGGAAAAGCGTTGTTACTGCACTGGGGCAAACTGAGCGTTTCAGCAGGCCGAGGGGATATCGAGACCTGACAGAGGCAAACTTCAAACCCAGAAGCTTATCTCATATTAAATTATTTACAGGCAAAAGAAATCAATTTTCAAAGGTAATAGCAAATCCCTTCTCCTGTCCTCTGAAGTACAGTTCCATCTTATGTTTTCAGCACACTGTCAGAACCTTTTAAAAATCACATAAATATAAATCAGCGCAGAGTTTTATAACTAAACATTTTTGTGTGCTAAGATCAGGGACAAGGATGATATTGTTCTGATTCCCTCCTCCAAAGCACAATCATAACATTTCTAAAACCACATAAATGTAAATCAGCAGACATGCTCTAACTAACAGATTCTGGAGCTGCTGATGATGGTCTGGATAATTTTTTTCTCAGTTAAGCTTGCACGTTTTTCTCATGTTTGTGTTTATTGATGCAGATTGCAAATAGACTCCATTTTCACCTGGTATTATCATGAAATCTGTATGGATGCATTATCTGGGTAATAACATCTAATTGTGATGCCTTTGCATTTACACCTGGTATCATTATCGCAATTATGCCTGCTCGTGATCAGATCCCAATGTGCAAATTAGGTAAGCAGAGCTGGCAGACTTGTCAGCAAACATGCATCTGAGGTCAATGGAAGTGATGCAGGATACGAGAGAGAGACTGCTACGACCATGAACATATTAAGAGAACTGGATACTTCGTTCCAAGGTTTCCCTTGATTCCAATGAAAGTTGCTCGCTGGGTGCATACACCAAAAAAGGTTTTGGGCTCATACAGCCGGCACACCTCAGTGTGTATCCATAGTGTTTTTTCAAGTCCAACTTATCCTCAAGAGAAAACTGTTGACTCAAGTGGACTTGAGATTGACCCTCTGAGTGAGGGAGTCAGTGAACAATGATGACTCACACCATACAAACTGCCCATGCACTGCATGGTTGGCAAAACCAGCATCAGTTGATATTAACTTAAATTTTACATTGTTCTATGCTTTAAACCACTCATACTTTTTTCAGGAAAGTGTAACATAAGTTTGAATGTTATGTTGCCTCCGTATACCCGGGCCCAGACCTCTATATATATCAAACCTATGAGTATTCTTGATCAAAGATTTATTTTTTGGGGCATTTTTGCCTTTATTTGACAGTGGTAGTAGAGATACCGACAGGAAATGTGGTGAGAGAGATGGGCATGACATGCAACAATGGTCCCCAAGCCGGGAGTCGAGCCATTGAAGTTGCACTTATGTGGATGCATTTCACCCATTAGGCTCCTGGGCGCCCTGAACTTTTTGAGTTTTTAAGTATTACCCACACAGAGTGCAGGCCACGCTAAGAGGATGTGCGGGTATCGAATGGAAGTAAAGCAATTTATGTTTCATTATCATTCCAAAATAAGCTGTAGGCTACATAAAGCTGATAACATATGAAATCAATAAATGGTTTACTTTACTTACTGTGTATCATTTTTACAGTGAATAAACAGAAAAACCAACCAACTTACAGTAGCAGAATTACAAAATGACCTGGAGACGATAAAAGTATTTAAAACCAAATGCAAAACGATTATTAACACTAACAGGCACTAAAAGTTGTCTGACTATCAACCAAACCGCAGAGTCTTCCAAAGTCTGCAGGTAGTCAGGAATAGTATCCACAGGCTAACAAGCACTGAGTCTACTGCAGTGTGCAAAATACAGGGGGTCTCAGGGGGTCTTGGACCCCCAATTAACAACTAGGACCTCCCGAAGACAGCAAAATCAAATTTTGAGGGGGTCTCAAAATTAAGCTAATAATTTACTATTTATCTGTATTGTAAAATGTATTTTCATGTTTAAATACTGAAAGGTGAGGAGCAACACAGAAAATGCAACTGATGACAGTGAACAGGCAGCTGATGTAGCCAGCAGCTGCTGACGTGGTTACCGGTGTAATGGTGCGGCGCAGTAATACATTCTGACTCTACAGTTCTGCTCCTCTTCTCCATATTTGAAAAAACAGATTTATGTGTCCTTATTTATCTAGCAGATGAAGTTTTTAAACAGTCCTTAAATCTGGAAACAAAGTAATAAAACATGGAGTTTGGAAATTTGCTGCTATTCGTGATGTCGCTGTATAAACTGTGAATCTGTCAGAACAGCTCACTGGTGTCAGAAAAGCACACAAGGTCAGTTAAATCCCGGTGAATTAATGACGGTATCCATGCTGTGCCAGCTGTGTGTGATATTACGCATAGTTTTGGAGAGGTGTGACTGTGTGTCTGTGACATTGAGTTTGTCTGAGCAGGAAACAAAAGTGAAAATTATTTACTGAAAACATGGAGCTTCTGCCTTTTTAATAATTTATTTCTTTTTTTAACATTTATTTAGTTCCTCGTTGTGCACCCCGACATTTTTTGCCTGTAATCGGAGCAGGTCACCTCGTGAGAACGTTTTTTCGCTAGAATGAAAAATTGTGTGTGGCTGGCTGATTCTGAGTCTCTTCTGTATTTTTCAGCTAAAAGCTTAAGTAGGCAATTTGAACATACACAATGCAAAACCTTCAGCCTGTCTCTCTGCTGCCTTGTATCACTCTGCTTAGCCCCTCCCACCAAATGACGCACCAAACATGCATGCGCATTTTGCTGGGCTTGAAGCGGAACGTCAAAGTTGTCTAGTTGCTAGTTATGTCTGACTCAGAGGTAGGAAACAGATCCTTTGTGAGGGACAAACCAAATGTTTGTACAGAGTCGCGATTGGCATCTCTTGTTGGCTAGTGTTGTGATTGGCTAGTTACGTGCTAGCTAACCCTGATCGGTTGTTTGATTCACACAGGGTCCAGTATCCGAGTGAGTTTGTAACACAGTTTAAGGCTGCAGTACTTTCATTTAAAAAAAGTCACTATCACTAAAACTCATTGGACTGAATGGATCAAATTCTGATAATACAAAGAGTCATTTTGAGATGTTTGTGTTACTCAGAAAAATATATTCTTTGTTTTACAGCCATTCCTTTTGTAATGATTGTGTATTGGATAAAGACTTTTTGGACCAGTGTGCGTCACATGACCCTGCAATACCGGCCATGGCTTTGCTAACTGTACTGTAAAAAGGTAATCAGTGCCGGTGGAGCACTGCTGCTAGCATGAATCGGATTGCATTCTGATTTTATATGGATCACATGTTAATAAGAGATGTAAACAGGGTCATACAGTGAGGTAGGGTTCTATTCTGTCTATTGCTAGTCTATTGCTGTCTATTGTTCATTGCTATATTATGCAAATGTCTCTAACTTTAATTAGCCATGTGTAGACTGGTTCTGCATGCAACTGAAATCCAATCATCTCACTTGATGATTCACACAGGCAAGTGCTGCAGTCTAAGACACTGTGTCTTGTCTGAGTAAATGTTATCACTTTAGGGACAAGCAGCACATTTTTCACTTTTGTCTCTGAATTATAAATGGAGGAATGTGCCATTGATTCTATCTACATGTGAGGGATCCGAGTGTTAATTAATTAAACAGCCCTGTCTCTTTACTCTGCTCTTTAATTACGAGTGAATTAAACAATGCCCAATGTGAATTATGTCTGATCAGAGGAATAGATTTCACCAATTAAAGTGCCCTCCAGTCTAGAGGTGAGGGTAAAAATATGTTGCAGACTTGCTCATAAATCCAAGTATTGATTTGAACACGGAGGCAGGGTGATTCAATAAATATACCAAGGCACTTGCATCGCAATGTCAATTCCTATACACAGAAAGAGACAATGATTGGAAACCATTAAGCTGACTGCTGATGGCAACAGGAACTCAGAATATTGTTTATCATGTCAAAGGAGCTGATGTGACTTTTGGTGTGAAAATTTTAATGAGGGACCTTGGACAACATCGTCACAATTTGTAGTCAGTTACAGAGCACATGGTGGAGTTCCTGTATAGACTGTGGGTATGGTATGGTATGGGATTTTTCCTTTTCTTCTAAATTTAATTTTAGAACATAAGAATCCTTGAGAAGTCAGATACCAACCTCAATGACCATATAGGTAATTTACTATTTAAATTTCTTTTTTAATGACATGGACATGCTGAAACCTGTTGAGACTGTAACTCTGATTAGCAGTTTTAGCAGTATAGTACTACACTATTTTCAGCACTTATCAGTGTTACAAAGTGCTAAGGTGAATAACAATGTAGGCATCAAATAAATACACATACTGATAAAAATACGCACAATAAAAAAGTTAATCAAAATAAAATATGGAACACAAATGAAGTGAAAGCAAACCTAAAAACACAATTTCATAAATGTTTTTAAGGTGAGGGACAGTGAGCTCAGTTTGATATAGTTAAGTGGTTAAGTAATTATTTTTATGTGCTTAATTCTATGATTCTTTTTATTGACATGGCAGGTGTTTTTTTATTTTCCTGTGTTTAAAGAGTATGTATGCTCTTTTCTGTCTTTGAGACATGGCCAGAGATATGGCTAGCTGCTAGTCAAAATAATAAAATATATACCTTAAAGGTGATCAATACAACTTTAAGTCCAGTCAAAATGCAGTGGAAATGGGAGTCATTTCATAGCGTAATCTTGATAGTGTATATACACACACAGATGATTAGGGAGGTAGAGTAGTCAAGGTGTGACAATACAAATAGATGGATTACATAACCATTAGTATAACCATTGAGCTATTTTGTTCAAGCTTAAATACCAAGATTCAAATGATTCAAAAATAGCAGAGAGCAAGGCATGCCAAAACACACTGTTCTTTCATTGCAAGTTATCTAATGTAAGGATAGTGTATATTTGGAAAATAACTGAACCCACATTGGATCCATGGAGGATACCACAGCGATGACCTGAACTCTCCAGTGGCATCAGATAAAGTTCTGTGCAGCAGATAGAGAGAAAGCAGCCTAAAGCAGTGGCAGCGATGCCAACCCAGAGAGTAGGAGTGAGTGATCGTCTGTGTCAAAACTTGCTCTAAGATCTAGGAGAACTAAAACAGGATTTTCCACCTTAGTTACTAAAAGCAAGTCATTCATCACCTTGAGAGGAGCTGTCTCACTGCTACGGGGTGCACGAAAGGCAGATTGCAATTTCTTCAGAGACTATTACAGATCAAAAGAGTAACTAATTAGTTTGGTAATTTTTCAAGAACCGCAGGCAGGAATGGCAATGTAGAGATTAATCAGTAGTAGGAAATACAGGTTAAGATTTCTAAAGCAGAGATACAGAATAGTGATAGCATTATTTAAGTATGTGTATATGAAGGCTGTGTGTGTTAAGGATGGATGTATTATTAGTTTTGAAGCAATATCATTTAATTTTCCAATTTTTAAAACAAGACTGCCTTTGTAACACAGAAGACAGGTGAAGGAGGTGACAATGGAATCAGTGCTTTCATTACGTACACGTGTATTTTTTGCCGTACTAGCAGCAGTCCAGAACTATTAATGGATTGCCATGAAATTTGATACAGACATAGGCCTGCATTACATGGTCCTCAGAGGATGAACTCTTCAACTAGCACCAGCAAGATGTTTAAATGTCCTCTTATCCAAGACTTACTTTCAAGACAGAATAACTCAACTAATGACCGAATTCCAGGAGGCCTCAGCTTTACTGTGTATGCTAACATTGCAGCTAGCCATGTCTCTATATTGTTACACAAACATGCTATTGCTACTCTTACCCCATTATCATGCTAACAGTAAGCATGTTAACATGATAACATTAGCCTAGCATATAAGTATGCTATGAAGCCAATATGCTAATTGACAAAGCTGTGTTATAATCCCTTTTGATTGAGGTAATGCATGATTTTTTTTTCTCTGGGACCACGTTTGGCTAAATTGTCTCAATATTTTTTCACCCCTTCAACAATTCAATTTCTTCAGGAATGTAATGAGCTTTATAGGTGCAGTAGTGTGGCTATAGACTAGGCATGGGCAATATTAGAATTAAAGCTGGGGTAGGCAAAACCTGTGCAACCTATGCAAACCTATGCTGCGTATCACTCTGCTAAGCCCCTCCCACCAAACCCACAACTTGGAACGGCAGCAGAAGGAGCCAGTTGCCCTGCGAAACCTCATGCTTCGTAGGGCTCACTCCCCACGGCGTGAGCCTCACCAAGACCCCGGTGCCTCTCACCGCGAGTTGTCTTCTGAAAGACAAGTCCAGCGCTTCGCGCCCGCAGAGCAGAGTGCCCCAGGCTTCAGAGGCAGCTGCAATGCCGTCTAACAGCGGGATGAGAGGCTAGTACACCACACACACACACACACACGCGCCACTGTCACCCCTCAAAAGTTATTCCCCATTGTTTGTAATCATGCCTCTTTGCCACTCGTCAATACGAGCGCCATGGCATCAAACATAATGAGCCCGAAGCTCCGTGTGGAGCCAAAGTCTCCCATCACGGGCTGGATTTTCTGAAGCCTGAAAGCAAGCCAAGGTGAGGTGCAGAAGTCTAGTTTTCTCTCAGAAAACTACTAACTAACTAATGCAGTGGCATGTGGTATTTAAAAGAGAAACAAGACTTGCTTTCCCTTTCTTTCTGCTCTTTTAAAGGGTTGTCAGGCTCCATTACAGCAGGAGACAACCTTCCAACCTCACCTTGTGCAAACTTGTGCTGCTTTACAGCACACCAGTCACCAGCCATGCCTTTGCTAATGCATAATTTGGTGCCTAATTTGACAGTCTTCACTTCAGCCTGTTTTGCCTGTAGTTTCTCAGTCAGCAGAACAAGCTCTGTGTGTATTGCATGCTATTTTTACCTAAGTGCACATCTCTTGTTGATATATAATTGTTGAAACCCTTCTTCTTATCACCAAATGAGTCTGGGAGCCTTGCATGGCATTGTAACCTATTTCTTTTTTACTGAGGAGGGGATTTTTTTGTCCAATAATGTGTTTTTATTTACTACTTTATTTTAGGCTTGAATGCGGTAAAGAATGGTGTTTCAAGAAACACATAGAAACAGGGCATTGCATCAAACATTCACCCCTCATGCTGGATTTCTGCATCTCATTTGGGAAGCCAGTCCAATTACTAAATGTGAGCCCTTCACAGGGAACTTTTGCAGAAGTCATGCGATTATCCTTTTATAGTCATGAACCAAAATCCTCCCAAATCCTATTTGTTGATGACCCCTGCCTGTGCTACCTTAAGAAATATGAAATGAAACCTGGGAAATAGTATCCAGTAAAGTTGCCATTCTCTCCAGTAAACACAATGCCATTATATCTGCCTGTAATGAAATCGACCAGCATAGACCACTCTGTCTCATCTGCAGTCATTGCCAGCACTCTGGAGATGGACTCCCAATACGCCTTCACTGTGTTGAGTGTTTTATCAGCAAACAATGATTCAATGCTTTGTGGTCCAGCACAAGCTGTGCTTCTCACACATCAAGTGGAGTGCTATTAGAGAATACTTGGGGTGAGGAAGGGTGGGGGTTGGTTCCTTGGGACAAAGTCTCTTTGCACTGCAGGAATTGCGCTGACTGAGCCATTCTGATAGACAGGCCATGTCTGTATTCAGAGCTCAGCGAGGTTCAGGAGCCCTATGTGACAACAGCAGTGTTTGCCAAGGGGGGAGAGGCCACGACAAAACAAACACGCTGCTTTAGTCTGGTGGAAAGGTCTGAGAGCTGGTCCTGTTTGCCCAAGTCCACAGCTAAAACAGGAGAGATGAGAGGTGAAATGATCAGCAAAGAAAATGCTTTAGATATTTTTGGAAAAAGGCACATTATATAGGCATTACATATTTCATCTCACATAGTTTATAATCTCAAATGTCTGCCAGATCAAACTTGACCTCTTGACTTTTGACACATGCATTTGAGTGTGATATATGGAATAAATCTGAGTGCAGCCAAGTCTTTTGAAGTCACACTCAGACCCCAGTACAATACTGTACAGAACAATCTTTTGTGTCTGAAGCTGCTATTTTATTTGACCTTGGAAACTATTTTGTGAAAGAGACAATTGTCCAGCAGATATAAAAACCCATTCTGAGCCACAGTTTAGCTCCCTGTATTGACCCACTGATGAACTGTTTACTTTTCCACCATAATGTTACAGTTTTGAATAGTTAAAGAAAGAGAACACAGGCAAGTCTCATACAGTTTTATGTATGCTCTCTGTGGGGTTTATCAACCAGCAGTGCATTCTCTTACCTCTGACAAAACCTGCCACAGTCGTATTCATAAATAGTTTTTAAACCACAACTTGCTTCTCGTGATCTTTCCATGGCACTGAGTTTTTTGACCTTTCTCTTAAAAAGTGATCTGATGTTACTGTAGGGGACCAAATCCTTCTTACCTTCTTACATATACTGTATATAGACTGAAACACAATTAAACATACAAACACTAATTTTGTGGTACCACTTTTTTTTAGCCAAGTGTTACCCTATTCTACTGTCAAACCAGAGTAGCTCACTAGCTCAGATGTGTTGTGACTGCATGTCTTTTGTATCCCCCCCACCTCTGCTACAGTGTTAATAATTCACCAGAGTTGCATGTTTGAGGCCGGTGGCATCTATGTGACCACTACTGCACAGATCAGGTGCAGCCTGTGTCAGTGCATCAGGGGCTACAGCCAGAGAGTGCTTCACATAGTATACCACCTCCCTCATCCCTTCACAGAAATCAATCTGAGATTCAGGAGCTCCCAAGACCTCTGTGATGGCAGTAAATTTATGAGGCAGCAGACAGATTGACAGCAATTGAATAATGCTCAGTATTTATGAGTGCAGTGGAGGACCTCCAAAGTAGTAGCCGATAATGAAAGATGATGCTGATGTTGTGTGAAAACACTGAGTGGAAGAAATGTGACTGATATTAAAGTAATCTAATTGTGTGGAATCAAATGCATATAGTGCTGTATAAAGGGGGGAGGTTTGGCTCGCACTAGTGTGGAGCTGTCAATTCAATAATGTGTCCTTCCTGGTGCAGAATCTTATTCAATTCAGCAGAGGTTAAAACCCGATGATATGACTAAACAATTCACTCACATCTTCTCACATGTATCTTATTGTTCCTGACAGTCAGGAAAGACGGCCTCTAAATGACATACAACAAAACAATGAAAGGAATAAATGCCTTCTTCTTTTTCAACTGAGTAGAGATACGTACATTCATATTGTGTGTAAAGCCAGTTCGAATTGGAGGAAAAAACAAGGCATTAGCTTGGACTGTTAAATTCCAACCTCAAAACTTATATGTACCCTGTACAAAAGAAAACATATTATAATGGAATACATTTCATGATGTGATACACTTCATATAAATTCCAGTCAGCTAGGAATTGTTCACTCAAATGCATGCATTAGTGCAACAATATACATTTTGATGCTGGAACACCCCAATCCGACGTCTAGGAAAACACAGCATGCCCGGAATGTAAAATCAATCGCAACCTTCATTAGAGTCGAGCAAAGATCTCTATCGACACATACAAATGTACTGAAAGTGAAATGGATATATTCAGCAACAACACATTCTGTGTGTGTGTGTGTGTGTGTGTGTGTTGTGTTAACCTTAGACAACATGCCAACAGTGGAGACTGCTCTTTCTAAGTAATGAGATTAGCTGACAGCATATGTGCAACAGGATAGTCTCTGTTGCAACGCACTCCTCTCAAACTCCACATGCTGGTCAAATTTACAGTTGCAAGATGCCAATGGCTTCCCAGTATTGTAATGTAGTATCCATTAGCTTTCATATCATCTTTGAATTAAGAGTCATTTCAATAGATAATATGGAGTCATTTTAAATAAGCACAAACTCCAGCTCATTGGATCTAAGAATTAACGATTACTTACCGCTGTATTTTGTGGAGAAAACAGTCCCTAAGTGCAAGATGCTTTATAAAGTTTGCTTGTTTTCTATATATTCTTACCAATACCTTCAGGCATATAAATCTGTCATATTATGTTTTTTTTGCGGTGGCGGATGGGTTGTGAGGGCTGGGGGCGGGGGGAGGGATGCTGTTGGCACCGGAGTGTGTGTGTGTGGGCATGTGAACTTGGCAGAGACATGAGATGAGAAAATACACTCACCAATTCTATTGTCTCCTGGAGATTGTACATCACGGTTCAGCCTGGGTGGTGTGTTTCTAAGCTCTGCAATGCGTTTACCGTCCAAAGGGAGGATTAGCGAGGAACACGCAACAGGATTTGTCTTTTCTCTGGAATGGCTCAATTTTCATATCTCCTTCAACAGAGGCTCAAGTTAGGGTTCAACGAATGGTCGGAACTGCAAGATTGTTATATCAATGGATTCTTATATAAACAGAAATGTATGACGGATGTTATTGAATATATCAGCTACAGTAGATAGCATTGATTTCTGATATTAGCTGACCAAACAGTCACTCAGTCATTGACCTTGTCCATTATTATTCTTGAACGGTGAGCTTGGAGATATGAGGATCAGTGATCTGTAGGTGGTAAACAGTGGTTAAAAACTGATAAAATGTAAAAAGTAAGTGACCCCAAAGTGTTCATTATTAAATAAATAATTATAAAAAAATGAATCACGTGAATAAACTGTGTAAAATGTTTTTCATTATTTTTATTTAATTATAGAAATGTTTATTTCAAAGTGCCCTTTTTTAAAAGTCTATTTTATTTCATGTCATTCTTCCTAATGTCACTTTGTATTTCATATAGCCTATTTTATTATTTTATGATAAAATATATGAAGTTGTCACCAGTCACTGCCCCTTCAGCCAATTACATGCCCCTAGCCTCTCTTAAGTTAGCAAGCTCAACAAATGCTAACAAATTTAAACAGTTAGCTGCTGTTAGCTAGAGCAATAACAATGTGAAAGTAATTCTGAATCAACCTCCTAGAGGCTGCTAGAGAAAATATACTGTCCAGTTTGTTTAATACTGACGTAATAGCAGATTCAGAACATTCCACGTCAGCGGCAGCCATCTTGGTGGTTTATGAAAATGCCTCAATGGCGCTCCTCTGTAGGCTACAGTCATCGTATCAAACCTGCTCCCTATTAGATAAACCAGCCCGAGCAAATAAAACATGAGCTCGCAGATTCGTCTGGTTCCCAGGCTACAGTTTATTCCTATAATTATTTATTTCATAATGCCTTTTTTTATTTTGTCAATATTGAACACTTTGGGTCTTCATAAAGGGTCCTTTTAAAATGTACATGATAATGCTCCAGAAGCATAAAGAACCATTAAAATCCTTAATATGTAGATAAAATAACAATCGAGAATATAATATTTCAAATCAATCATTTATTATTTCAGCACCTCCTACCCATAAGTATTTAAATCCCAAAGAAAAGAGAACCCACTGAAGAATTATGTATAGATGCAAGACATTTAAGATGCTGAAACAGTAGTCAATGGAGCACCTGGGTCCATTGCCTCCATCATGTTTCAGCCAGTGTTTGAAGTGTGTGCGAGCTGCGCTGAGGTACGTCTGGGGTCTCTGCGGTGGAACCTTTGAGGGAAGGATTAATAGGAATGGGGGTCTGCTGATGCATGCTTTTGCTCCTTCGGGTCTCCATAATTCACATTGTCAGCTGAGGAGCCAGTGCCGAGCGCCAACCCGGAGCTGTCTCTCATCATCACACACAGTCAAGAGCCTGTCAGAACAGATGAAGCCACCGGCTCAGCACTGTCGAGGAACATTGAGCCGTAATTCACATTCTCCTGGCCCGACAGGCCTCACTAAATCCAGGTCCTACCATGAAACGTGGGCGTCTGATCAAGGAAGCCCCATGTCAGAACCACAGGAGAGATACTCTATGAACTAGATTAGCAATGATCGACTTGCCCTGCATCCCCAGCACATGATATTGGCACCAATAATTATGTCGCCTTCCACAGCAGTTCAGTATGTGCCTGTGCATGAATCCTCACAATGTAGAAAAGAAAATTAAGACATCTTTTCAGTTCATGGCTTATTCAGAATGTGTGTGGCACATAATAACTTCTTCTCTGCATTTTTCTTGAGCAAATTGTATTTCAGCAATATCAAAATTAAACTCTGAAGGGTTGTTGGGGATTAAATCAAAGTAATGATCTGCAACATCACACTGCAGTGTCCTTTTGCCACAGCCTAGAGAGGCGTGTGAGTTCATCCGACCCAGTGTAGCTGGATCTCGCAACAATTATCAGCAGCAGCAGCCTGATATTTGTGCTGATATACACATCTTGGCAGATGCACACAAAAGCTGCAAAGCCCCCATGTCCCTCTTATAGCAAACGAATTCCTGTGAGTATATTTAACAGAGAATTTCAACACCATCAGCATACAGAATCCACATCTGTGTTTGAGTGGCTTAATTAAGCTGTAATTAAGAAGTGGGAATGCTACATCTAGCTCAGGGATTTCTGGTGCCCGGTGTCAGACCTAATTTATACCACTAGGCTCCATGATTGGCACCTCAGTCTACAGGAAACCTCAGGGCAAAATGAACACCAGGAACAGACTGGAGAAATTATGTTTCATAGGACTACAAGCTACAAGCAAGACTGAAGAGCCCAAATGTACAACTTGAGAAATTACGGAAACAGATCCAGTAGCTAAAACAAGAATACTTTGCTGAGACATGTTCATTTTCCTGGAAGATATTTATCATTGGACACAGATGATTGTTCAAGAATATATAAATGAAATTGCACTCGTGTAGACACGGGTTGATTCAATATAACAGCAGATTAGGGATGTTAATCACCACACCATCCATTGCTTTAGCGTGCTGCTGATACAAATGTATAATTCAAATAATTCAAATACATATTTAATTTGCTCTAGGCTTGTGTGCAAGAGAACAAATTACAGTGCAAAAAAAAGAACTGACATATTAACATATGTCATCTGCCAGGCTCTGGTTTTATGCTAGCTGCTCAATTAAATGTCTGTTTAAATTCTCCGTGCATGTCTCTCAAAGCTGTCATTTAGACCAGTTATACAGTAGCAGACTGTGTAAATGGCTTGCTATGATGCATGCAACTCATAGGGCTATACTGTATGTGTTGCATATAAATACATGCATGTACATGTGCTGTGTTGACAAATAATTCCTTTTTTAGCCTATTTACCAAGTTGATCCAGAAGTAGTAAATGTACATGTGTAGATATCTTTGAGGAGATTGTGTAAAATTCTGTATACTAGGCATGAGGGTGTGTCATTAAAGCTGTATATATACTTCTGCATTAAGGAGTTATGGAGTAGCATTAGAGCCTACACATGTAGCTGCTGTAATCCCTGCCTTGGCTGATGTGCACCTTCTCAGAAATGTAACTATACATTGGGGCTTCGGATATACCATGTGGAGACTGCAAGAACTGTGATTGGTAAGCTTTGCCTGCTTCTGCTTCCGATGCAGAAATGAAAATTGCTGACAGTTAGGACAATATTAAGCAAGTTGAAGAAAGGATCTGAATTCTTCTCCTTTTCAGTAACAGACATCTAACAAAACCATCTTCACTCCAAACTATCACAGTTAGTGAAATAATGTACACGTGATAACTTCCAGCCACAAGCTTCATTAGTTCTTTGTCGCTTGTAGCCTGCTCGATTAAAATCAACAATTAAAATCCAGTTTTGGTTGTTTAGCCATTGTAGGGCTACAGCCATGCTCCGCGGCCACAGAGGGCTCATCTTTGGTGGGGTGTATTTCCACAAGCTTCACATTGTTGTGCTGTTGTAGTAGGTGTTGCAGGAAGTTTCAGGTCGTGTTTTTCGCAGTGGAAAGAGTCGTAGTACCACTAACTGGACACAATTTACATTTGACAATGATGTATTACTGTAACACGTTACTAGTAACGGCTCTACAAGCTCTACAAAGCGTTTTAGCATCTGTCCAGCACCAAACTGCAGACAGATAGAGTTAGCAACTAGCTGGTGAACATAGTGGAGCATTTAGCAGCTAAAGACACAGATAATTTACTCAGGAATTGGTGGGGACCAAAGCAAAGCTGAACGGAGAGTAAATATTGGATTTACATTCACCAGATGACCAGAAACATGAGACCAAATCACTGTTAATGTTGGTCCGTTTCTGCTGGCTGTCTAAATTGCCAACATGTTAGCATTTCAACTTCATCGGGCCATTATGTAAATTTTGTGTTTGTTGTTTGTTCCACTGCCCCCAACTGGCCAACAAAATCAACTGATACTACTTTACCATGGTTATTGTGGTGTATATAGTTAAAGTAGAATACAGCCTGATAATATACACCAATCAGCTATAACATTATGACCACTGACAGGTGAAGTGAAGAACATTGATTATCTCGTTACAATGGCACCTGTCAGTGGGTGGGATATATTAGGCAGCAAGTGAACATTTTGTCCTCGAAGTTGATGTGTTGGAAGCAGGAAAAATGGGCAAGTGTAAGGATGTGAGCGACTCTGACAAGGGCCAAATTGTGATGGCTAGACGACTGGGTCAGAGCATCTCCAAAACTGCAGCTCTTGTGGGGTGTTCCTGGTCTGCAGTGGTCAGTAACTACCAAAAGTGGTCCAAGGATAGAAAACTGGTGAACCGGCAACAGGGTCATGGGCGGCCAAGGCTCACTGATGCGCGTGGGGAGCGAAGCCTGGCCCGTGTGGTCTGATCCAACAGAAGAGCTACTGTAGCTAAAATTGCTGAAAAAGTTAGTGCTGGTTCTGCTGGAAGGTGTCAGAACACACAGTGCATCGCAGTTTGTTGCATATGGGGCTGCGTAGCCGCAGACCGGTCAGGGTGCCCATGCTGACCCCTGTCCACTGCCGAAAGCGCCTACAATGGGCACGTGAGCATCAGAACTGGACCACGGAGCAATGGAAGAAGGTGGATGTGGATGGCCAGGTGTGCGTTGCATACCTGGGAAAGACATGGCACCAGGATGCACTAAGGGAAGAAGGCACGCCGGCGGAGGCAGTGTAATGCTTTGGGCAATGTTCTGCTGGGAAACCTTGGGTCCTGCCATCCATGTGGATGTTACTTTGACACGTACCACCTACCTAAACATTGTTGCAGACCAAGTACACCCCTTCATGGAAACGGTATTCCCTAATGGCAGTGGCCTCTTTCAGCAGGATAATGCGCCCTGCCACACTGCAAAAATGGTTCAGGAATGGTTTGAGGAACACGACAACGAGTTCAAGGTGTTGACTTGGCCTCCAAATTCCCCAGATCTCAATCCAATCGAGCATCTGTGGGATGTGCTGGACAAACAAGTCTGATCCATGGAGGCCCCACCTCGCAACTTACAGGACTTAAAGGATCTGCTGCTAACGTCTTGGTGCCAGATACCACAGCACACCTTCAGAGGTCTAGTGGAGTCCATGCCTCGAAGGGTCAGGGCTGTTTTGGCGGCAAAATGGGGACCTACGCAATATTAGGCAGGTGGTCATAATGTTATGGCTGATCGGTGTATGACATCCTTGTAGTGTCTAGTGGCGGTGCTATCAATGGGTAAAATCCAACATTGAGCAACAGATCAATTCCTACGCTGGATGTATCTATGGTGGGACTGTTGCACACCATGACACGAACTTAAGTGTTACTGTCATTACCGCCAAAAAATTCAGCTAAACCTGAAGGACAGTGTTGTGCAAATTATCTTCAAATGAAACACCAGTAATTCCATTAGAACATATATGAAGAAAGATAGTGGTTACAACTATTATTGCATGTATTACTCAAAGGATCATTTAAATTCTGACATATTCCAATATGGTTGGCAGAATCCTCAGCTTGCCTACGTGGCATTTCTTGGCTGATCATTCTTTAAATGGGTTGGTGAGTTGGCAAAAGAAATGAAAACTTAAACAACTGTTCTCACAATTTGAGAAATGAAGGTAAAAAGTTATTTTGTAGTTAGGGTTAAGGTCAAACAATGTCTCTGAGCTAAGAATGTTGTAAGAAAGTTAAAAACAGAAACTGTTTTACATTTAAGATATGAAACTATGAAACTCTGCTTCTGTACTAACAAACTTTTAAAAGGCTTTATAAGCAGAGAAAGCAGAATAAACCAACATGGTTAATTGTTTTAAGGCTTTCAGGTTGCGAACTTAAAACTCCACTCTTATCACTTAGTATGCTGAAAAAAGTATAAAGTGTCTTTTATATATCAAGTTTATCTATAATTTAGTTTCAACACCTTATTGCTTGGGTCCAGGGTAAGATTTATCATTAAGGTTTATTATTTGAGCTTTGGCATAATCCTTTTAAGTTGTTTTAGCAGAGAATTCTTCATGGTATAGGAGAAATTATAAAGCATGAAGAAGATCATCTATCACTGTCTTGATCACCAAGATGCGTGTGCTGGTATATTTTGCTGCCATGCACTGCTTTGCAATAAAACTGGCAATGGAAATATGAATCAAAGAAAGATTCACCAAAATGCAATTAGACAAGTTCAGAAAAAAAAGACCACAGGTACATATGTTATAAATGTCAGCTACTTTTCTCTACCTTTGTCCTTTTCAAAAAGGCACATCTAGTGCTACACTTTGACATTACGTTCAAATGATGAGTAGGTTTGCAATGGAAAAAGAACATCCAGTGTTAAACAGAGCAGACATACAGCTCTCAGTGACATTTACAGTATAATCTGCAAAAATTCAGTCGTACACCTACACCTCTTTGTTACATATTAGTTACCATGTAGGATTAAACTGTTTGAAAAGTTGTAAATGACAGCTGCTTCTGTTCACCCACTGTAGAGTGATAATGAATCCAGACACAGAGCATTAACACTTACAGCAACTATGGCTGATGAAAAATACACTTCCAGAATGATCAGACAAATCTACACGCAAATTCTGCTAGGACCCTCCCTTCCAGTACATTTAAATAATGCAAAAGAGGAGTGGGGGGTAACCATTTGTGTGAGGCGTGGCTTTGTGGCTATGTAGTGTGTGGGGATGCGGAGACACTGACTGACTATCGCTCAGTGTATGGATAGCAGCGTGTGGCCGCGGTGCTGGAAGTCAGAGCTAACCAGCCATGATGAGCAGCTACTGTAGAGCTCTTCATGTCTCAGCTGGAGAGGCACAGAGTCTGGCGGAGCTTTGACAGTCAATTTCAATTCAATTCAATTCAATTCAATAGGCTTTATTGGCATGACATTTGACATGTGTTGCCAAAGCACAATTTTGAGTTTGAGTTTAATAGCATTCATGCTCAGTTAACAACTGAATAGAAGCAGAATTTACATTAATAAAAAACAGAAATATATCTATACATGATTGTACATCATAAAAATCTTTATACACACATGCACCCATACATTCATGCTCATACATACACATTTACAAATGCATCATTGGTCAATATACTTACATAAAACCATACATTAGGAATGAAATTCACAAAGATAATGTGAATAACAATATTAGTTACATTAAGAATAATGTAGATAATAGATAAATTAAATAAAATAATATAGGCTATATATGTATATATGTAATATAAGAAATCAAGTTATAACTGGCGGGAATAATACAAGACAGCCAATAGTCTATAAATAACAACATAAAAACAAAAACAAACACACAAAAAAAGGAGATGGTGGCAGTAAGTAGAATGTGGTAAGTACAAGTGTATTTATAAATGTCTATCTCTATATGTGTCTTACTGGTTGTCTCTTTTGTTGTGGCAGGAAGTGACATATTTAGCAGCCAACACTGCACACTCTTTCTTTTCCCCCAGAATGAGGGGTAATTTCTCCCTTTCTGTCAGACTTTTTTTTCAAATTTTAGTTTTGACACTAGAGGCACGTTTATGTTCCTTTGAGAGAGTCATTGTGTGGGTACCTGGGTTGTATCTGGGCTAGCGGCCCTACTACAAGAGGCTCTCCCGGTGTGTGTGGGTGAGTGCCAGTATATAGTTGTAGCACTGCTGTTTATAGTGGTTAAGCTATCACTACTGTTTGTCGGCTCTGAATATCTAGTGAAACAGAGTAGCACAGTTATCTGCAGGCCCTGTGTGTTGTGTTTACTGCCACAGAAGAGAAATAAAATGCTACTTCATGTCCGATCATGAGTAGCGTCACTCCGCTGGCGTCTGTGAAAGCCTCTGAACATCAGCAACTACTACAGGCTAAATTAGATTAGAACCAGAAGCCTCCAAACACCGTTTAGAGGCATAGTGACAGTACAAAAAACATTCAAAACAGAAAAATCACTTATTTAAACTATTGGTTATAACTCACAGATCAGCTCTCCGGTTTGATGGTTTTTGACATTTGAAATTAAGAGTGGATCATGATCTTGCAAAGTGATTGACCACGCCTTCACCAATCTATTTTTATACTGACCATATCATATTTTTTCTCTGATGATGTGTCTTAGGACAATCGTTCTTGTACACACAAGCATTTCATAATTAAAGGCTTCAGCTCATTTCATGCTTTAGGTGGCACACAGAGCCAGATTTTTTTTAAGTAAATACCTACTGTATATGCTATACTTCTACAGACACATACCGTATGTGCCTAACTGTAAAAATGAAAAATATTGGGTTTTTTTATATATAGGTTTATTACTCAAAAATTGATTTTTGGGTGTAGTTATTCAGTCAACACTGGTTTCTGTTAACCTTGACCGCAATTGTTGCCTGAACTGAACCAAACCCTAACCATAGCGGTGGCAGATGATGTGGCATGTGATCATGTGGTGGTGAGACTGTTTTGTCAACTGCTGTTTCCAGGTCAAGAATAAACTTTCAATGTCAAGATCCAACTACTAATAAAGTGGAACTATCCTCTAAAGTTAAAATTGAAGTCAAATGTTTTTGCCTCTGATTTTGAGTTTTCTTGAAATTACTGTTCCTTTAGAAATTCATAGAAGAAGGTTACAGAGCTTTTTATCTTGCGTGGTCACAGTCTGAGCTTCAAAAACCCAATTTATGACCTAGGTCACCCTTTGAAAATAAAACATTGTTAGCATTCAGAGGCATATGCTAACCTTGTTTTTCTAATTTGTTATCCCCTGTCCATTTAGAGATGGTAGATGACATGCTTCCCACTCACTCAGTCACATTTACAACTGGGAGCTGCCCAGCACAGTCACAGTCCTCTGCTGTTGAGAGCAGCTCCACAAGGGCAAATGCAGCAAGTGCCAACGACAGCTCGATGGTAGTCGTTGAGAGAGGACAAAAAACATTCCTCATTCACTCTCCCTGCTCAGATTTTGTGGAAACGTGCTTGTCTAGCCTAAGATTGAAAGACTAGTATTGAAAATCAGTCTTTTCTGGTGCATTTTTATCAATCTGGATCTCTAAAAGTGAACAGAAAATGTTAAAAAGATTCATTACAGTTTTACAGTCAACTCCTTCCCACATCAATACTGTACAACTTCCAACAGTCATCTGAAAGCACTGTTTTTTAAGACAATAAGCAATGTCCTACTTCTCTGCCGAGGTGGCCCTGTGTGCCTCTGCAGGACTTGCCAGTGGTTATGAAGTCACCCGCAGAAACCGCCAGTGCACAGCCACTGTCTCCTGGCCCTCCACGCCTGACCAGCTGCCTCCTGGAAGGAGCCTTGAATTTATTCTCCAAAGCTCAGTGAGATCTGGAAGCCAGATGAGGTGGTTTGCCTGGAGCCCCCTGTGAGTCAAAGCTCCCATGTGAGTTGGGAGGAAGAGAGGACCCCGTCCCAGTTTGTCCCTTTTTTTCCCCACTCATGGTTACGTTCAAATTTGAGATGTGAGCCATTTCTCAAATGTAAATAAAATCCAAAATTCGGCAGCTCTTACCATATTTATTGAAGGTATTTCCTCTCTGGTGCAGAACATTTACAGTCCATGGCACAGTTAAGTCTGTTTTCCATAATTTTCACATGATGCAACTCTATTCCCTCAACCAAACAAAGATGGCAAAAACCTATGTAGCCTACATACAAATAGATAATGGCAACTGTTTAACAAAAGCTTTGTTAAGAGTGTTTGGTATTTAACATCCAGGGACATGTTTGAGGTTTTTTCACTATTTTTAGCCATGCTAGCTTTGGGGATAGCAATGTTGTCTGGTTGGTCCACCGGTCTTCACAAATATTAGATGGAATTCTTATGAAATTTGGTATTTAGTGGTATTCACTGTTGCCAGAGAATGAATCCTAATGATTTTGGTGATCGCCTAACATTTCATGCCACCAAACCAGCGGCGAGCATGTGTTTAGTGTTGGTTGGCAAATGCAAGATAACAGGCTAAACTTATTTGGTGAATATGGTAAAGATGCTTGCTAAATATCAGCATGTTAACATAGTCACTGTGAGCATGTCAGCATTCTGACGTTAGCATTTAGCTCAAAGCACAACAGAGCTGCTAACATGGCTGTAGACTCTTAGTCTTGTTAAAATAGTAAGATACTTTTTTTTTGTGAAACTTAAAGCATAACTGAGATGTATAATATCACAGAAATACCAAAGGTGAGTTTTATTTACCATTGTCAAATGTGTAGTAGTAGCTCACATCCATTGTACATGGATCACTCATTTTTATGTAGCTGCTGTGTGTAATTCAAACCTAATGCTTTTGTGGTGATGAAACAAACAGGAGAAGCTGGAGTCAACCACAATTAATCCAAGATGTAATTATATCTGAAAGATGTCACAAAATTACTCAATGTAGAAAAATCACCTGCCATGACATAAAAAAGCAGGAGCCCATTCAAAAAATATATTGCACATGCCCTGTGTGCTTAATATAAACTATGATGCTCCTGGATGTGTCCAACAGTTCAGTAACAGTAAATTCTGAGGACTGAATGCTACAACATTTCTGTCAGTGGGGGTGAACATAGCACCAGGAAGGTCACAGGATGACATTCAGGAGCTCTTTAAACAGAAATTCATCCAGGTCCACTAAAACTGAATGTATACCTTTGCCTTTTGAACAATAGCAAACATTTGTATTTGAGGTCCATATCGGGTCTAAATAATTATATGCTATTTGAGATGATGATTTTCTTTCCTTCACTTGTGCCCACGTTAAAGATTGCCTCTAAAAGCTTTGCTCCGCTGGTGTCTCCACACAGTTTCCAGAGTGATGGATGGAGCTCGCCTCTGAACACTCCTTCTCATATTGTTCTCCGGCCACACAGGGCAGATACCCCCTCATTAATAAACCTCAGTGATTAATTTCCAAAGCTCCCTCTTGTGTCCCCTCCCTTGTTGTCTGTAAAAAAGGTGCCCTCCTAATTAGTGAACACTGATGGAGCATCTATAATGCCCAGAGACAAAGGTAAGGAGTAGTGCTGTTGAAAAGAAATCCATGAATAGCCTACTCACTGTGGCAGAGCCCTCCATCTGTACCTCAAATCTTCCTCAAGTCTTTTTCTGAATTTTATATTTCAGTGGCCTTTTGACTTAATAAATATTATGTGACACATTTAAGTATCATAACAGTGCCTGATGAACTGATGCATTAAAAACATACTAGGCTATATATATATATAATTATTTCCCTTAAAATCTGTGGTTCACACCCACACTGTGTGCTGAAGTTGATATTTCCTTCTATAATTAGTGAAATACTAAAGTGTCGCACACCTCCTTGATTATGTGACATTTGGTGCAACAATAGCTGTCATAAAAATTACCTGATCCCAAGACTGAGGTTCACAAATTTCCCTGAATTTCCCTGTGTGAAAAACTCTCTAACACACAGCTAGATTTTAAACATTGTTCACATTTGATGGTATGCCATTCACTCAGTGTACTATTGCTACATTTAGCAGCAAATTTAATTCCTGTGGAGAATTGTACCACTTTTACTGTGTTAGCCCACTGCTACAATGACCATTACCGCTGCAACATTGTACTGAGCTTCCTGAATGTATGTTTTCTCCTTACTTGTACTTTATTTGAGATATTATTGTTGTGATTTTAGCAAATTATGACTTCAACTCATGGATGTATTATAAGAGCTGGATACTGGACCCAAAGATGGCGCCTATTCAGTCCAATAAGAATTGCTCGCCTGGCGCATACGCCAAAAAAAGTTTCTGTCTTCCGGGTTGGTGTAAAGCCAGAAACATAGCCTATCCCCCGCTGATTCAGCACCATGCACAGGGCTGGCAGTCACTGAACTAACAACTGCAAGGTAGAGTGTGTATTTTCGGGATAATGGGCTGTCAAACAAATGGGCTTTCAGTTCAATGGGACATTTTTCAGACTATTGGGGTTTCGGAATAATGGGCCATCGGAACGGTGCCATGGCAGTGGAGGGAGCTAGCCTGGCTGTGTCCAAAGGTAACAAAATCAGCCTAGTAGCAACTGCAAAGCTACTGAGCTTTAACACCTTATATCTGATTTGTTTAATCCATACAAAAACCAAGGTGTAAAAGCAGCTTTTCTGTTTTTCTGCTTATGATGCTTCACGATTGATCATCTAACTAACTACTCCTTATATCAATATAATTTTTGAATTAAATGTGACATTGCTACTTAACTTGTTTTTTCTAGCAAGTAAGACAAATGGTGATGGACTTTGTGCCAAGAATGATTGCTTTGATATTTTTCCACTAATTCAATATTCAATCTTTCTAATCCTTTTAAATAAAGCAGCGAGTGCATGGGAGGAAGGTCGCTCTCTTGATTTATTTTTAAATGAAAAATGAAACATTTCTGGGGGAAACAAACTGTTGAGATAACATACAAATGAAAATAGCCGTCTTTTTTGTCACTTAAATGCACTTTTATATTGAATTTTCAGTTGGAATAGCACATCAGTGGTTCTGTGTGAAAAGACCAGAAGACTTCAGTTATAAAACCCTGATACACATACTGTCTTAGGAGTGACCTCGAGTTATTCATGAACATCTCAACAATAATAAATGTACTCTGCAAACAACTTACACTGCGCAGACTATGCTTACACTAGGCTACTAGAGCAATTACTGCTGCTGCATTTTGTAAGAAAAATGCTATGTGAGCTCTAATTTTGAAATCCTTTTATGTGAGTATTTTGTGAAACGTATGAAACAGCCCTCCTGTTGTGCTTGTCACCTTATTTTAAAAATATATCCCCACACTGAAGGAAATATCAATTTTCAAAACTAGAATAGACCACAAGAGCATGAACAGTGATGCTTTAAAGAAACAGGACATTCACTGGTGAGCATTTGCATGCATAATAGATTGCATCTTTTCACAGATACTGTAAAAACCGAACAAGGAGGTCAACAAGGGGTGAAAGCAAATAAGCAACCTTTTCTGACACATAAGCATGAGTTGAAATCACATGGCTTGTGTATTACTTAGAGACGACCGCTGGTCAGAAATAAAGAAACATCTATTCTTCATAGATACTGTGCCTGTGTGGGGCTAATGATGGGTAAAATGCACAGCGGAGAAGGCAGTGCAAAGCTGTGCTTTGATGAATCGGGTGATTATATTCTGAAACACTCCTTTGCTCTACAAACTGCTGTGGCATAAAGTAATCCTGTTTAGATCTCACTGACTAAAAAGGCCTGCTTGCCATTGATGTGTGACTCCCACAAGCAGAGGCTTTCTTCCGTTCTTGCCTCGGATTATGGAAGGAGGCACCTTCAGTTCAGTCAAGCATTGCTATGATGTCACCTTTTATGTTAACGGTAATACAGCTCATTTACACATTGGATTTCACTTGATATCTGTAAAGCCCTGGCAATTAACTGTTTTGAATTATTCAACACCAGGGTCTATAGGTCTTCTAGTACTTTAAAATGTACTATGTAGTGCTTAAAATGGGTCATATTATTGATGTTATGGGTAATTTCTACCCAGAACCACAAACACTGTAAAGGTTTTCACCTGTAGAAAATCCCATATGTTGTATGCACTAATTGGTCAATTTCTATGCATTAGGAGAAGCTTAGGGCACAATAGATCTATATTTCCATTTCCTCCTTAATTATTACATTTGATAAGATATGCACACTTTTAGAGCAAATTTAGTCTTGAGTTGGTCTCAGTGTTGATGCCCTTTGGACCTGGTCTGGTCTCCAGCTTCACTGGCCCAGACTTCACTTGAGTTCAGATTATGGCTGGATGACAATTCAATGTCACCATTTATCTTTCAGAAATAAAATACAATTTTGATAAAATTATCTTTCATCCTTTTACAAATTTCTGTTGTCCAAATTAATGATTCTAAACAAGCTGTTTTTTTTTTATCTTTGTATTACACATATGGAGTTTTGTCTCATGTAATGTAACAGTGGATCACACTAAATTGCTTTGTACATAAGTTTGATTATTTTATATGTGATTCAGCATACATTTACTATCTTATGATATGTATTGATATTGGAAAATATCCTTATTGATATTGTAATAATTATATCAAACATATCTCTCAGCATGCTGTTGGCCACCTGTTGACCCCCCAACCCCCCTTGCACTTCTTTGCAGTATGTAAAGTATGTATCCTGTTGCCTACAAATTCCATAAAAAGTACAGTGCACACAGCAAACTCTGCAGCATCATTACTTGCCCAGAGATCCAGAAATTAACCTGCCGTCCTAGCTGGAATAATACGTTCTGGTCCCGGGTTTTCTGTGTGTCAGTCAATTTGTGGTCATTTTGATTAAGCACAACTTAATTTAGGAATATGAAATATGTGAGAATATAAACAAAAATAATAAAACTCCAGAACTAGATTTTGACACAGGGCCCAAACAGAAGACAAGAGTATAAGATTGGCAGATCTGCAGTAGTTGATATTGTACTTTAAATTTGCAATTAATCAAGTAATCAAAAATCAGTTCACACTTAACTGAACCTGGGGCTTTGGAGGCCCCCGGGGATTTGAATCTGTATTTTTTAATGGATGAAAGCTGTTGGTGTGTCTAGGAGTTAGGCAGAAACAGGTGAACAGCCCACTGGCTGGAATAAACATTTTTATTAAGTTATAGTTTTAGAAAAAGTCCAACACAAATTCACAAACAATGATTAACATGCACAATTTTAGTATACAAGACAAAACAGTTACTTTTCAATATGAAAATGCCATTCTACATGTCAGTATCTCACAGAGATCATTGATTAATACACCAGTATTAAGGTCGGAGAACACACTATATAAAAGCAACAAGGTTGTCTTTGATGGCCATGTTTAAAAAATATATGCAAGCTATTTACACTACACCAGGTACACTCCTTTCTAGCAGCCACTGAAACCAATCTAACCAAACTGACCTTGTATATATAAATAGATATGTTGTTGTTCTGTGATCAAAACATTTCAACCATTCCAACTCGTGGCTTGGATCACTCCCTTCAATTCCTTTAGATTGTATTTTGTAGTATTTATTAAAGCACAAGGCCAGAAACGACAGTTTTGTTTTCTTACTGTATGTGAGCATGAGCATAGGTAAGAAACTTGAATTACAACAATGTAAATAATAAAAAAGCTTTGAGAAACTGCCATACATTTAAGCACTGTAAATTAATAACCTATGAGTCTGCCATCTGGCAATGAGGTTACCTTATTTGGATATTAACGGAAATATTAACACCACTTGGATCACATATTTGTACACACAAGCTGCTTTGAGGCCCGGTCACACCAGAAAGTGGCACGGTGATATTCATTCGCACGTCTTTGCAAAACTGGCATTGCTGGAGGCTTGGTGACATAGTGAATACTTGCAGGGCTCGCAGTGAACTACTGTAGCTGTCGAGCTAACGCCTAAACACAAGACATCCAGGAACATGCTAGTGCTAGTCCGTATTTTTGTTCTCATCATTTTTAAAAAAAACTGTCCAAGCAAGCTAGCTTGCTCACTGTCAGTTAGCAAGCTTAGACATAACTTGTCTAAAAACCATGCCTCTTTTGTGGAGCAAGTTATACTCAGACAGAGGAGGATTAAATAAAAATGGATGGTGCAACACAGCAAATAGGCTACGTTGGCTTCCTCCATTTTAGATTCTCCGGTTCCCTCAGATGTAAGCAATGTCAAAGACAGTTTGCTAATGGTCAACGGCACAAAAAAGTTCACCAAACTCCACGCAAATATATTTTACACAGATTTACTTTGCCCCACAAGTAAATCTTCTGATCTCAGCATTTCCATTGAAATGAACTGATTTCACCATGAAATTTTACCGTTTTAAATGCTGGTGTGACTGGGCTTTTATGCTGTTGGAAAGAAAGACACAGTAGTACCACTGCTGGAGCCTGACGGCCCAACAGTGCTTGGGTTCAACATGTAACTCAAAAGAATCAACCAGTCAATCAATTTCAGGTCACTGCTCCAATTCAAAGTCACAATCTACAAAAACTACACTATAAAATGCTTGTAAAATATGTGAAAAATTGAGCAAATACAGTGAGAGTTCTAGTAAAAACAAACTAAACACAACAGAAAAAGAATGTCTTCAAAGTTGTCTGATAGGGAGTAAAGTAGTGGAGGACATCTGAGACATCATTGACTGTAACACAACAGAATGAGTGCAACAAGAAAGCGACCATCAGTCAATCAAGCAGCTGAATTGTGACAGCTGTAATAATGGGGCAGGAAAATCAATATCCCATTGACTGGTCTGCAGCAGTCTAATCAACGAGCACAGAGCTTTATGAAACCAGTCAAGGAGCAGATAGGACAGCCTGATTATGTCGGCCGTTTGGACTTTTTACGAGGCCTCTGGGGTCTGCACACCTGTTCAGACGGCTAAGTGAGGACATCCAGTCACCTTGTATCAATTCCTTGTGCTTTCATTCGACTTTGGGTGTGTGTGTGTGGGGTGGGGGGGTGGGGGGGGGAGTGCAAAAATACAGACGACGACAGCCTCCGAGCTAATGACCTACACAGCCCCATGTTCAGCAAAGGCACAGTAATGCGTAGCAGTTCAGTTGACTGTATCCTTCCACATCCACATGAACACTGTCAGGACCCCAGTAATCACACACCGGCTCTTACTTGGGTGGCTTTTGACAGACTCATCCACATGATAAAAGGGTGTGAAAAGTAGCTCCCTCAGCAGAGTAGCAATGTTCTTTTGTTACTTTCAGTCTGGTATGTGTCCAATAGACGGTGATGGGGTGGGGGTAAAATGACAGCCAAGCCTTTCGCTCCATTTCCAGTCAGGGCTGTTTCACCGTGGTATTGGCATCAATTATTCTCATGCCTTAATAGCCCATAAATTATGCCACGGATGGAGTCATACATTTATTATACCACAGACCATAAATACCGGGACCAAAATTTCCGCCATATATCTCAATCCATTGCGGCTTTCCTAAAGCTTCCAACCCTTTTTGTCTTAGGTGCGCCGGTGTACTACGTAGTCTCAATGAAAATTTAATCAACATACCATTTCCAATAATGGGCTCCCCTACATTCTGAGTTTCCTGTCCTTCCTAACTAACTAATTTCTTCGGGAAGAAAAGCAAACAATGCCTCTTCTGCAACATGAATCTTTCTCCCAAGCTATTGAAAAGGAAAGAAAGAAAAAAAAAATCTGAGTGAGCTCTAGTGAAGGCACTGTTATCCTGTGGACCACTGTGCACTGGGCCAGCTGGTCATCTGGGGTGTAGATGGTACATGTTCTGTGATATGATATACGTATCTAGAACACAGGTCGTCTAAATGTAGAGGAGGAACAGTACACATGGGATCTGCTTGACTTAGTAACACCACACGTCTCTATTCTCTGCAATCCCGGCTTTTTCGCTAGACTGAGAATGCAGAGTGTGATAGGCATTTATTATTTAGAGGAGCATGAGATAGAGAGCAAAATGCCAGGATCTATCACAGTATTGTAGAGAGCGCCTTAAGCTCGGGAGCCTGTGGCTCTCGGGCAGACCTAATGTTAGTTCAGTACGCAGAGATAACAGTTGATCAGTTTGCTGTGCATCTTTGATTTATCTGACAAAGCCTGGTGAAAGCCTGCAATGGATGTCTCTATTGGCAAATATTAGTTGAATATTAGTTGATGTTCTATTATCCTTTTTGAGACACAAAAATATGGATGCAACCAATTAATATAGACTAATCACCTGCTGAGAAGTTGAATTTGATAAGATAAATACACTTTTTTTTATATAGGGTTAAAGAAACCATAAAGCAAGCTCTGTCACCTACTTTGGTATGGACTGTATGTGTAAAATGGGTTTTAAGGCAGTAGTATCTCCAAAGATACTAAGAAGATAAGTCATGTAGACATCATAACTTCTAAAATGAAACCTAGAGCACGGTGGCACTTACGACGCTGGAAAAAATACCGAAAGATATCATGCACGCAAATAATCACGTCTCTGTCTGATGGTCCTTTAAAAGAAAGTGGCGTGGTCCCTTTAAGCACTTGGCGCAGTCCAGTCCTTTCCAGTCTTTCCCAGCCCTGCCACTGAAGCCCGGGCCTTGTGCCAGTCCAGTGGAGGGTTTACATAGGACAGGCTGACTGAAGGGATGGAGGGGAAGGGAGGGCGCTCCGTAGGTTCTGATTAGACATCACCAGATGGAGCAGAGCAGTGCACTGATGAGGACTGCAGAGAGGTACAACGGGCTGAGGCGGATCGCTCCTGAACCCCGCGCTCCCATGCCTGCAACAAAAACCAGCAGAGCAGCTTGTGAAGAACCAGAAATCCCCCTCCAATCAAAAGAAGAAAAACCTGCACTCTGCTGTGTTATCCTCTAAATTTCTGACAAGTCATCATAAATCAAAAGCAAACTGAATTTTTTCCATATCTACATTATTACTGGCTTTCAACAGGAGAGGCTATTTAAGTATCCTGAGAAGATAAAGTTCGTATCACATCAAAGAGGAGAGCGGCAAACTGAGCCGCCTCACAATTTTGCACAGCAGCGAAATGGGAGCACAGAACTGCTTTATATGCTGCAGCGCTGTGCAGCCAGTCAACAAGGAATAATAACCCAATGGCAGAGATGGATGACACCGTGCACGCATTTCTAAAAAGGTCGCTTTTCTCGCACTCGAAATAAGTCTATTACACATGGTTGGAAAGGGATGCAATGAAGCCAAATTAAATGTTGTCTCTGAATTATTGAATCCTCACTTAATATTTATCCGTGGTCAGAAACGAAATGATATGAAGAAGGAAAGACAACAGTAAAACTCACTTAATTTATGGATGTGGATGGGTTCACTGCCCGCACCTTCGCCACCCTCACTCATTGCCTTGATCTGAATTAGATAGTTGTCATTGGCGGAGAGGCTGAGCTCTACGGTGGTTTTGTTGGTCAAGATAGTGTTGACGTCATTGTAGCGATGTCTCTTCAGCAGCACCTGAGGCAGGAGAGGGTGACAATGAGCTAATGCAAAAAATGTCATCCTTGATTTGGGAGATAAATCAGAGCTTCGCAGTGAATTGGGACCTACCAAATATCCAGTGACCTTTGACTCTGTCTCCATAGCTACTACAGGATCCCAGTGCAGCGTGAGTGTGGAGCCAATCATGGTCCATTGTATGTTGAGCGGAGCCCGATCTGGAGCTAGAAAAAGAACCAGAGGTAAAGATACATGCTGCATAACTATTTCCTGTGGTTGTTTTTCTAAAGCAATGCATGTATATAGAACAATTTACAGAGAAGTTATACAGTAACTCCACTTTTCAAGATTTTGATATTAAAAAACCTCTCATCTTATGAGACTAAATAAATAAATTGAGGCTGCAGCAGAGCACCCTCACTAATTAAGATAGAGTGTGAATTTTACGGTGGCCCTGAGAGCTCAACACACTGCAACTTAGAAAACGTGCAAATAGACAGAAATGAAAGCAAATGAAGAAAACATCTTCACCAATTTGACAACATATGCAGCATTTAGAGGCAAAGTGAGAAAACACAAACAAATACAGAAACCCTTGTTGCACCTCTCTCTCCCTCATTTCCTGTCATCTCTCCACTATTGCTATCTAATAAAGGCATAAAATGCCCCCCAAAAAGTTCAATCTGGGTGTGTTTGTCACTTTTTAATGTCCCCTGGAAACTCCAGTGGTTTCGTAACTAATTTTCATTGTGTTCATTGAGCATTTCTGCATTTGGATGTGTTTTCTGTATTTGCTGTGAGATTCTGTGTTCGGTTGTGTTTTCATTTTTTGCAGTTTCTGTATTTCATTGTGTTTTTTCACTTTGCAACATTTTTTTAAAATGCTGCACATGTGTTTTGAAATTGGTGAAAATGTTTTCTTTGTTTGCGTGTTTTTTTGTGTGTGTGTGTTTTTTTTTTTACATTGCAGTATGTTCAGGTCCACCGTAGAATTCTCACTTTTTTCCCAAATAAAAGTGTAGCGTAATTGGTAAATTGCAGCCAATCTATGGCCACAAAAAATGAAAATGAGATATGGCCTGGGGTCATGAAACATGAGCATGCTATGGTGGTCCCTACATTTCAAGAATCTAGCTTGCGCAGCAGTTGTCCAGTTTAGCTTTAACATCACTTAACATCACCTGGCAATCATGTCCATTTTAAATGCCTAAATTGTCACTGCAGCTTTTTTCCACTGACACCGCTGATTCATCTTATATCTTCTTTTTGTTTTGTTTTTTTCAAGGTAAATGGAAAGCTCTCTTGTCAGATTGAATTTTATGAGAACAACCAACGAAGCTGAAGAAATGCTATGCCTATCATGCTGAGGACAGTACGACGTCACCCAAGAGGGGCTGACATGGTTCATGAATGACGACCACTTGGAAATGATTTCAGTGTCCCTCGGGGACGGACTCACGTGGTTTCTTTGTGGTGATGTTGATGGGCGCTGACTGTGGCCCGGGGCCAGCCGTATTGAAAGCCGCCACAGAGAGGTAGTACACTGTGGTCGCTTTCAGCCCCGTGATGTTAACCAGTGTGTAGTTTCCAGATATGCGCACTTTGCCAACGGTGTCGGGCTTGGTGTCGTCTTCCCAGTACACGACCTGTTGGGCAAAAAAAAAAAAAAAGTCACAATCATGTGCACAAACAGCCAGATTCTAGTGGTGCATTTCACTGCATTATTAAAATTCATATTTCATCATGAAATCTGAAATGCTGTTTGTATCAGAAGGGGAGGGAGGGAGCGATGATGAATAATACATGTCACTAGTGGAGTCTCAATTACGGATGCATATCCTCTCAACTGTCCTCACCACATAAACAGGGCATTAGTGGGTCATATGATAACTGACCCAGGAAGAAAAATTCATGATTATTGCCTGTTTTGTTCATGAAAGCACCCTCAGCTCTTACTTTTGGCAGAGAAAACTGGATATTAAAAGTGAAGAGGTTATGGATAAATCTTGCAAATATTTCAATAGATCACCACTTTCTACAGCAAAGCAGGATTGTCTACTAAACAAGATGCAGTGTTTGCTTTCCTTCAGGCTATTAGCCTCCAATTAAGGGTGTAGGTGAAGTGATATTTGATAAAGCAAACTGACTAATTTGCCGCTTGCTTTGGGTCACCTTCAATATTTATGTGTCTGGTATTAAGTGACATAAGAGTTAACTCAATAAATACTTAAACTGAAATGTGAAGTCTGCCCTCGGGGATACTCTTGCTATTCCATCGCCCATAAATTACTGTATTTCAAATTTGTTATCAATTAAAGCTGTGTATGATAAACACCAGAATTCAGTTCACAGTAATGTAATCTTTTGAGCAGTAATAATGATGATTACATTAAACTCAAACTGGATTGCATTTGCAATCCTAACAACATCTAATTAAAGGCTGAGCACCATATACGTGCAGTCCACAGCTCCGGATCCATACTGTTTGTGGCCTATTGAGATTCAGCAGCTTAAACCCACTTCAGGACCACGTTTGGAGAAATGAGCTCTGTTCTAAAAGGACAATGTGGCCACTGCTATGGCAACTGGAGAGCTTTGTGCTGTGGGCCAGAGGTGACAGATATTGAAAGAGCACCAGGGGAGAAAAAAAACAGCAAAGCCCTCTTTGCATTCTTGAAAGGATGAGGGATTTTATTTTCCTCTTGTGGGTTTGCTTTTTGTGCACCAAAGTGTTGAGGTCATTTCATGATATCATTACGCTTAAAACAAAATCTTTAGTAGCATATTATAAGTAAAAAAAAGAAAGAGAAAAAAAAGAATTTTAAGAACAATGAAAGGATGGTTATGAGCTGATAAACAAGCCACAGGGAAAAGCTCAATTATTATGTTATTTGAGACAAAAAAAAAAAGAAAGGATGATTTTGCAGAGAGATATAACATACCTCATATCCAAGCACTCTTTCAGGGATGGCAGGGAGAGCCTCACAGATCACTTCAATTTGCACTGCAGACACACTTCTAGTCCTAACCCTCTTAGGGGCCACACTGGGGACTGCAGAAATAGAGCACTGGTGAGAATCCCAAAGACTCATTCAACACCATCACACACACTAATAGCAATAAGAGGAAAGGCGGAGAATAGACCCATAGTTTCACAGAAAAGCTATTTCCCCCGCTCTCTTTTAATGGGGTCTGTGACTGACATAAGGGAAGACTATCTGCCCAGCAAATTCAATTAACAGAATACCTCCCTGACAGCACGGTGTGGTAAGTGTCTGCTAGGATTTCCTGTAATCTACCAGCACAATAACTAATATCAAGTTGACATTCCCAGCTTGAGAGGCTGGGAAATAACAGCACTGGAAAAAAAAACTCATTTCATCATTACTATTCAAGGTCATAGTTGTAAGGAGAGAGATTATAGCTTATTTAAGCATCACTCTTTGCTGCCGGGCTGTGAAGTCCGTACCTTCCTCTGCCGAGTACACGCTGGCAATAGAGCTGAAGGGCCCCTCTCCTCTGTTGTTGTAAGCCCCCACTTTCACGTCAAAAGGCGAAAAGGGTGGGATGGTGTCATTGCGGAAGACGTAACGTGCCACGCCGGGTGTGGAGATAACTGCTCGCGTCCACGTGACCGTGCCCACAGGCCTGAAGGCGATGATGTAGCCAAAGCCCTCTCCATTCTGCAGTTCCTCGGGAACAGGCTGGGAGCAAAACACAAAACTATAGTGATATTAAAACGCATACAGACAAAGAAACAGACAGGCCCATCTCTCCGTTGTACCTCGACAAGGGCTTCTGTGATTAGACACAGCCCCTTTCTTTGTCGTTACTGCCCAGGACACTCCGCAATCACCTTTGGCCTTATCTTTTCCTCTTGCATGGCTATGTAATTGTGGCTAAAGTGCAAAACTCTTCTGAGGAAGTGCTCTCTGTCCCTGCTTTTGGAGAGAGAAATGGCACTCGGAGGCTGAGCCGGAGGAGAAGTGTCTCGCTCTAATGTGGGTCATAAAATTGCTGCGTTCAATTCTGCACAATTAAGCAAAACCATTACTCGGCCATGGAGAGAACAGTAAAATGTGACAGATGACTTACCTCCCATGTTATCACTAATTCAGACTTTGTGCCGCCTCCACCTCCGACATCAGTGGGAGCTGTATCGGGAACTGAGAGGTAAAGCCCAGAGGGGAGCAATTAGAACACAGTTTACAAAGCTCTACGACAAGCCTCAACTATACTTGTAGCCTCATGACAAGGCTGCCTGCTGCTGATACTGTCTTCCATTTTACACCCCACAAATCCCTCACTCTGTGCAAACACAAACATTTCAGAGAATAGCGAATCACTGATATTGCCCAAATGACACCATGCATAAACACCAAGCCAAGATCTGTAGTATTTTGCAGATGACATTCGACTCAACCCACTCCACTCCTATTCCCACTCAGCTGTTTGTGCACTGCAGTGTGATGGCAAAGCTAATAGTGTAGGTGGAGGAGCACTCGTGCACGTCCTTCTAGTATCCTTTAGTAAGTTGCGCATCACATTTAATGTGTCATATCAGCAAACGGTTTTTGCAGTATTTATGTCTGATGCCCATGTATGGTTGTCTATTAGAGTTGAATATTGGGGATTGAGATCCTGGAACTTCCTAGGAATTCCTGCTAAACTCTGCTCCTGTTTCCTGGGAAAAATACCTGTGGGAACCTGGATTTATAGCATGTGTGTGCTTCTGTATGCGTGTGTGTGGATGTGTATTAATTAACTGAAGACTACACAGTGAAAGAGAGACGCCTTACCACTCACTAACACTAGTGCGTTAATATCATAGCTATATTCTGAATATAGCTGGTAATATACCTCTTAAATAGTATTTTGAATCATGCTGCTAACTCTCATGTTTTCAAGCTTTGTCGTATGCTCTCTAACAAAATGTGACACCAAATAAGAGGAAGTGACAAAGCAGCTCCTTGATGAAAAATAATCAACCTCCACACACGTCTCAACGTCAGGCTTTACTCCACATCTCAGCACCAAGAATGGTCGACAGAGATTACAAGGAAAGCAATAAGCATTCATTTTTGTTAATTATTTAAGTCTCCTGACAATGAAATGCAAGTATGGTCAATATCTAACGTTAATTTACCTTCCATGTTTTTCTAAACTCCAGACCATGAAGCTATTACACTCAGATTCCAAATTTATCAAGTAAAATCATTTGTAACATAGCGGCTGTCCTCAGGATGAGTCCTAAGCTGCATCAGAGCTGTCGGGACATTTTTATTTTTTTCAGCAGACGATCAAACACTTGGCAGTGTGGTTTTTCCACCTCAAAGATAGTGCAAAGGAATTGTTGCTCTACTACCATTTAAACTAACGATTAGAAATAATAAAAAAAAACATTTGATGAAACATCCTTTTTTATAAGTAATTAACCCAGCAGTACTGTGATTAAAAATATCATTCCATTTATGGCGAGAAATCCCGGGAAGAGTGTGATATATTCCTGGTAAGTAATAAAATCACAGCAAATCCTTCAACACTATTGTCTATGTGTAAGTGTGTGTGCAGTGAAGTGTTTAGTTTCACATACTGGCATCCTCTGTCCTGGTCTTGGCGGAGGCCGGGCTGGGCTCTCCCAGGCCTACAGTGTTGCGGGCCACCACCCTGAACTCGTACTCCACCCAGGCATTCAGACCCACCACTGTAGCTGTCAGCATGTTGCCATTGACCACCTCCGGCACTGCAAAGTGGAAATGAGTTCTTTAGAAAATCAGGCTGCTGCACAACTGGACTCCAATTGAATGATAAATAAATAAAAACCCACATAAGAACCCAGATAATTACTACAAGGGGACAGGAGGAGTGTTTGATGGTACCTGTGTCAACAGCCTGCCAGCCCACAGTAAAAGGCGTTCGGGCCTGGATGATGTAGCCGGTGATGGGGCTGCCGTTATCCCTTCCGGGAGTCCAGGAAAGCTGGGCCGTGCTGTCTGTGATCTCCTCCACTGCTACCTTGTCCGGAGGACCTGGCGGACCTTAATCAATCAGACAATGAGAAGGGTGAACCTGAGGTGATCACCCATTTCAAGAAGCCTCCCCTCATCAGATTTCTGCACCTTCTTCCACATCAAGGCCATCACGCTCCCTTTAATTAAGAGCTACGTCCTTGGTGTGTGCATGTAGGGACTTTTCATTCACTGTGTGTTGTGCAGGGCTACGAAGTGATTACTGAAAATGGGATCACTAGCAGCGTAAAAAGACACTGGATGGGATCATTTATGAGAAGAAAAAAAAAGGGGCTGCATGGGAGCAGACACTAGTGGGAAGAATAAAAGGAAAGTTAATACAGAGAGAAAAAGAGAAAAGTGTTTGTGACTGTTACACGCCCTGGCTTTACCATGTTGCTGTTGTTTGCTCTGCTGCTCAATTATTCAAATGCTTTCCATGATATTTTGCAGATGTGTAAATGAGCCAATTATAGTCATTTTCTGTGATAAACATTGCCTTCTCAAAGCACCTGGGACAGCTATTACAGTTTGTTAAGGGCATGAATACCAATGAAAATCACCAGAGATAAGCCTGACAGTGAGCCAGATACACCAAGCACATATCAAAGAAGCTACCTCAGCTGGGCCTGAAGTCACACATGCCAGTGTGAATGTGTGTGCCATTTTGAGATTCAAGCCACACACATATATATATATATATATATATATGTAATGTAAACAGATGGTGACATAACTCTGACTGAGGTAGCATCCATTTTTGCTTTGCAGCACTGTATATTACTGTATATTTACAGGAAGCCTCAGGGATTGCTCACATCTTTCCCAGTCAAACTTCTTTCTCCTTGAATACTTCTACAGCTGCTTCAATGCCACATCATTTTACAGTACTAGGGTATTCATACACTAGCATACGAAAACAAGCTCTTGAACTCAATTGGTTCTCTTACCTTTGACAACCAAGATGGCAGAGGTGGACAGGCTCTCCACATCAGTGTCAATAACGCAGACATATTTCCCTCCATGGTTCAGCTGGATGTTACGAATCATCAGATCCCCTGATATACTCTAGAAGGGAATATGATTGTTGAAAAAATAAAGCTAAGTAAGAGAAGCAGTGTTATTTCATCACTCAGGCTTTGGCTCTAGGATGTTTGAAACATTTATAATGCTTTGCACAATCACATCGTCTCCAGGCTACTGATTTCTGCATCTCTTCAAACACCAACAACAGACATGGCAGATGTACTCTACACAAATAATGCTATTGGCTGCCCTTCAGGCGCTACCCGACCAACCAGCCCCCCAACCCCCTACAAACAACTACCAGCTATACACAGAACACACAAAACAAACATAGTCTAGTTAATTGGCAAGACAATCCTAATTATTCTGTAATTACATAAGCTCAAGCAATGTGTGAGTTTAACTCCCAGTGTAAAGAGCAAATATTATTTAACATAAGCTGGATGCATGTTGTGGCCATGAGGGAATACAACAAAACATCAACAAACTTTGAATCAACTTTCCCATCTGTATAAGGAAAGTTCTATTATTTGTGGCAGCATGAAGGGAATGTTTTAAAGGACTAGGCTGGTGTTTTCTATAGTTTTCTTATTGTCAACAAATCCCATGAAAAGACCAAAACCAACAATGCCCTCGTCTGTCTCTCAATTCTTAACAACCTCCCCCACCCCATCTGTGGTACTCAGCTCCAACTGAAGACGTAAATGTAATTTTAAAAAAAACAAATAGCAAACATTTATAGTTTAAATTTTTAAAATTGCTAAATAATGTCTTATAACAGCTGGGGCCTGTAGTTTTTAGCAAACGTTACTCAAACAGGAATAAATAGTTAATTTGTTGCGGACTATTTTTAGCCGCGGATTAATATACATTTGCTGTCCTCCTGTCGACTCCAGTATCTACAACAGCAGGACAGTGTATTGACTCAATATAAACTACACTACATTACACTACATCCAGTGCAACAATGTGACAAACAAAGACATAACCTGTTATAGCCCCTCCACACTGCAATTTCTGGCTGTTCTAGACAAAGGTTGAGAATGAGAGATACGGGGCAAAAGCTTTGGTTGTCAATCCAAAATGGTGATCCTAAATCACACAGTGAGACACATCCATTTATGGCTAATTTTGAGTTTTGGCAACCAAAGACAGCTTGTGGAAAATTAGCACGGTGTCCGAAATTTAGGACCCAATTCTCACAATGTAATTGTTAGTACAACCCACGTCTACAAACCAACTGATCAGAATGCAGCATTAAATGACTAGCCAAAACAACAAGTGCAAGTGCCCATGGACACATACAAGTCGATATCACATTGGCGTACACAGTAAGCGTCACTTTTAAACAGAGTATACACGCGCTATAGCCAAAGCTTGTATGTGGCTGCATTTTCAAACCATGAGACATCATAATGTTACAATTCACCAGACATTTATCGCACAATCTGGCATGTCTAAAAATTGGTAGCGTACAGTCTGACACAGATTGCAAACAAAATATTATTAGACCCATCTTGCATAGTTTGACATGCAATGAACCTTTAACATCGCTGTTATCGCACAGTAAAGGGGCCTTTAGAAGGATCAATTCATTGTTGGTTTTGGTCTTCTGGTGGGATTTGTTGACAATTGTTGACAACAAAGATATAGAATAACACCAGCCTTATCCTGTAAAATGACATATGCATGCCAAGGTAAAAAGTAATTTACAATGTTGTATTAACACATTTATTCAGACACTATTATTCTGTTCTCATCTTTACTGTGCATGGGAATCCACTTCTGAGTGGCCTGTCACAAAGCATGTCAGCCTGTGAAAAGTAGTGTGTTACTTTAGAAACGAGTCTCCTGAGGGGCGAGCCAGGTAAGACTCGCTGCAGTCATAGCAGATTTCATCACACCCAGCGGCTACTGATCATAGCTCCACTCTGCAGCAACTGGACAAGAACTCCCGTGCATCCCCACCTCTCTAAAGCACCTGACAAAGCAGAGCCGACCCGAGTGGCACTTCTATGCGGCCACGGGCTAAAGAGACTACCTCTCCTGCTCTCTTTTCCCCTTCCCTTCTTCTCCCTTTCTTTCACCTGACAGTTTTTACATGCAGCTCTGCCATGTCTAATTCTCTCTCCAATGTCAGCCGCCACCTGGCCGACCTGAGAGCTCGCGATCGAGAGCAAGGCATCCTGCCTTGGCAGGAAGGAAGTGATGAGGCAGATTTGCTTTAATTATGTTAATTAATTCATCAGAAGCTGTTGAGCAGGGGGCTGGTAATCTCTCTGGACGGGGGAAACCAATTCTGTGAAAACTATATCTCATTATGCCTATGCACAGTTCAATGTCATTAGTATTTGCCATTGGCATTCATGAGGATATGAATTTGGCATGTCCACAACACTGTAAGGGCATTCAGATATGATGTCAACCTTTAACACGTGAACAGCAGTGATCAGATTGCTGACCTTGGATGATAAATGGAAGTATAAAAAGCAAAAAAAAAGTTTATGAAGTAATTTCATACTGAGAATCTCTGAACAATTGACTTTGCCCTTCATCAAAAGGAACAAATATTCAACAAAGAGTCGTCACATATTATTATTTCAGAGCATGAGGATTTCAAATGAAAATGTACTTGTGCCAGGCCTGCCCTTGGTGAATGCCAGCCAGCTCATTACTTAATTATTTCGGGGCTAAAGATTCCTAAATAGGTATGCAAATTCAATTATGGCAGAGGGAGAAGATAAGAAAATGTTCTCCCTTGAGGTAAGGGAATTAGAAGTTGAAGGGATGAAAAGTATAAAGACTTTATTAATGAAGACCCTCTGTATGACTGAAATGGCATTTCACCAATATATCTTTAGAAGTGTAACACATGGCAGCTCACACAGCCAATTCAAAAGGTAAGGATCCCGATTACTGACCTGATAGTGCCGTTCAATGAGGCTTTAACGGCATATGAATGAAAGAATGTAACTGATTCTTAACGGATATCTCTATCTTTTTGATATTCCATCCACCACTGACCACTGGGAAACTTTCAAATTGACTTGGCATACATTTCTCTGCATGGGTATTATTGGTGTCTAAAAAGCCCTCAGCAGGGCAGTGGAGCATACCCTTGCACATCACCCAGTATGTCCCAATTAATCCCAGAATAGCCAGAAAGTAGCTGAGTTTAATGCTTGAGATGACTCACCCCACCCACTCTTTCGAAATGATCGCTGTCTCGCTGGAAGTCGATGAGCTGCCCATTGAATGCCCACGAGAAAGAGACATCCAGAGCTGGATCGCAGGCAATCTGGCAGGGTAACACGATGCTCTCGCCAACAATAATCTCCATGTTAGTAGGCCTCATGGTGATTCTGGTGGGCTCTGGCCAGACAACAGACGACAGCATAGCATGTTAATATCTCTACCACGGGAACCTTTAACACCACTGTGACCCCTGCAACTGCAATCTCACTTCCATTCACGGCTAAATCAAGTCACCCTCATTAAATTACCCATGGATGTGTGCTTTTCCTGATTTTAATAAGCACTTAAATTCCAAGCCTGTCCATTAGCAACATTTAATGACATCTCAGGTTCGCACTTTATGTTACAGAATCAATTTGGAAGAAAATGTTTGAAACAGGATTACAGAGATGGGAGCACATTCCCACTGGTGACTGTGGTGGATTGGAGGCCTTAGAGTATGTTGAGGAAAGGTCAGAGTAATTAAATTCTATGACATTAAATGGTTCAGCTGTCAGTGTATGAGAAGAATAGACAGTAATGAGAAAAACAAGTCAGGTGGCTACACACACACACAACAGATTAAACTCGAGGACTACATGTACGTGTTATGCCACTGCATTCATAAATAATGACCTTTAACTAAATCAAAGATAATGTTATGTTGCTTACTTAACCGCTACTTTGTGTATACCAGCCATAATAATTGGAAAATAACCTTAGTTGTTAACATTACACATGAAATATAATTTGAATATAAAGAATATAAATCAGTTTATTCTCAAGCAATAGACTGACGAGAAATGGTTGACCTATATTTTGGAAGAACTGAAAGGAAAGTGACCATCTGCTAAACCCCTCCCTCGATAAGCAAGTGTCCAATCATAACTTTGCAACCATAACTAGGCACAGTGAGCCTGTTAAAGCTTTAGATTTCTGAAGCTGAAGAAAGAGCAATACCTGGCATCTAAAGAGTTCAGAGGGTGGTGGTCTTTTTTACCACATTTTCAAAACCACAAATACAAGAGCAAAAGTGTAAGGAATGGATTACAACAGTGTGTTTGGTTATCTGCACTAACTCAAGCATGGCTGGCTAACTGGTGTGTTACCTACAGTAGCAATGTAGCGTTACTTCCAAGGCCAAGAGAGAAAAAGGCCTGATCAGGACTGACACATCGCTATATTAGTTATTAGAGTTCAGGATATCTTTATCTAGTAAACATCTGAACTTCCTTATTATATTACATATTTTATTATGATACTGTACTTTAATAGTAGGGCTGACAGGCTTTACCTTGCATTAAAAAAACTGCTCCTTTATTCCAAGTTATCTCTACATGTTGACTTAGCATGATACATATAGCCATCAAATGCATATTTAAAGGAAAAGTTCAGAAACGTTTTGTAAATATACTTATTTCTCTTCTTGCCTGAAATCAAAATCAATGACACTGATGTCTGTACGCAAAATTGAAAGCTACCAATAACAGCTGGCTAACATAGCTTAGCACAAAGATTGGAAAAAGGGGGAAAGCCTTGCTCCAACAGTAACGAAAATTCTGTGTTTTACGGGGGATTATTGGACTAACTCATTGCCCTGCAAGCAGCAGACTCCAGGGTTAAACATTCTGAGAATACTCTCAGAGAGCTCCTAACTTAGCCTAAACATTTCTAGCAGGAGTCCTAGCTTAGGAGTGATTTAGGAAAATTCTCAGAGCACTCTGAGCAAGGAAGGTAACTTTTACCTTAGTGAGGAGGTGTGGTTGACCCCATTGCTAGGTATGACACGTTCTTTTTTTTATGTAATGAACATCTCTGTTGAATACATTGTAAGCCACACTTTAAAAGTAGCCTACAAAATGTTTGAAAACACAGGCCTACTTGCGCAGTAGCCTCTTCACATGCTGATAGTTGTTATATTTATTTGATTACGTTTATTTACCATGCAGGTAATTTGAGTACTTTTTAGCATTTTTCCAGTTGCTAAATATCTTAGTGTTGTGACCACTTTCATTTCTGGCATTATAGCATGTTGGGTGGAGATGTGAACACATCTCTAACGAGATCGCCCACAAACATTATCCCTGCACGATCTAATCTGTAGTCTTTCTGCCATTTTCTCCTCTGCTTAAGAAACTCTTAAGCCTCTTAAAAGTCCTCCTCCCTACTCCTAACAGTTTTTACCTTAGGAGCTCTCTTAAGGGAGATGCTTTGTGAATAACTTTTATCTTTACCAGGATCTAGTCTTAACTGTAAGGGGAAATTCTTAGAAAACATCATTATTCTAAGAATTTTCTTAGAATTTCATCACTAGGAGCAACTTTTTGTACAAGGAAGCTTTATGAATACGGCCCCAGGAAGTTACCAGTCAGTCTGGCACTCAACGTGTGTTACAACGTGTTAATTTGTGAGCTTTATGGGTGCTGGTAGGTGGATTATGTTACCATTGGACAGGACCAGGCTAGCTGTATTCCCGTTTCCAGACTTTGTGCTAACCTAAGTCAGCTGGCTGCTGGCAGTAGCTTCATATGCAGTGCACAGACATGACAGTGGTGTCAATCTTCTCATCTAACTCTCAGCAAGAAAGCACATAAGTATATTTCCCAAAATATCGAACTTTTCCTTTAAGACCCTTGTGCAAGTTTCTCACTTTCATACGAGTCAGCTGAAAACATTGAGAAGTCAGCCAGAGAAGAGTTTTTAACCAACTCACAGATTTAATATCAGTTAGCAGGCTAGCTACAGCTAATACAATCTGCTAACGAGAGTCAGCTGTCAACAGAGTCAACAGTTCTGTCAAAATCGACAGCTGCAGTTAGAAATGAGAAGCTGCTGTTGTCTTATGTATGAAATCAAGAACCCACTGTTTCAAATGTTACCATGAATCTTGAGAGTCAAATCTGCCATTGCTATCATTGTAAACTGCATACATGCAGTGCTTGAATGGAAAGCTTAACAGGCATAATATTAACAAAGGAGGTCAGGGTGTAGCGAATGGTCAATTAAGGGTGAGTTGTTGATGGAGAAGAGCAGGACTCACCAGTGATAAGAAGCCTCCCAGTTGTGCTTGCTGTCCCAAACTGATTCTTAGCGACGCACGTGTAGCTGGCTGCATCCCATCTGGTTACATTGGCGATCTTTAATGTCCCATTGGGAAGCAAAGTAATCCTGAGGGAAGCAGAACAGCTTTTTACTGTACTGACTGGAGAGTGTACAGTTAGACCGAAGTGCTTAAGTTTGTATTGCATCTGTCTGTAGTCATTTTTTTGTGCTGGTATTCAATATCTTCACATGTGACCGTATTTATTTTAGTCTCCATGTAGTAAGTCTACTGTATGATGTTTCTACCGATTTATATTCTTGTCAAAATGGAAAAGCCTCTAAAGCGCTTTGACACTCATGGTACTTTAAAGCCCTCCACTGGAGCCCACAAAAATGAAATTCTCTGAGGTGGGTTAGCAGCAGGCAGGGTAACCTACCACCCTGACTCAGTGGTGGGCTAAACTATGGGACATATTTTTAAATGAAGAAATATTTTACAAACAGCAACACTGAATAACTCAATAAATAAATAAAATGTGTTTGACAGGCTTTATGTTGCTAAGGTCAGTGAGGAAGCTCTATCACGCTGGGAGGTCACTGACTGGCTGGATATTTAATAAAGGCCCAATATATCTCTGTAAAAGACATGATATAATACAGTGCTATATAAGCACAAGTATAATGCACAAAACAGTGCACAGATGTTTATAATAACCAGCAAAAAGTGTTCAAGACAATTCATCAAAAATTAAAGACAAACATACATAAGTGACTAAAGATTACAACATATCAGTTGAATTAAGTTGAACTGAATTATAACAAATGCCATGTATTGCATTGTCACTATTTATAATATGAATGAAAACAATCACAATGTAATGGTTTGCTTGGAAATAGCGATGTTTTGAAAACAGACCAGATCAGCTTCTGGCATATTGAAGGGTTGGTTCACCTAATCTGATCATGCTAAATGCTAAAACCTACTGTAACAGTAACACAAATGGAGGAGAGTCATGAAGTCATTGAAGTGACTGAAGTAATGTCACTTATATAGCAACATCTTCCTAAACGTTGCTAACATTAGCCACCCTAAGATACTGATCATACCAGAGTATATGGCTGTAGCAGCAAAACTCCTCAGCATGTTGAATTCAGCGAGGGTACGTTTTATTACTAATGAATCTCACTTTTTATTTGGAAGAGAAAGAATGTGTCATGTTTTCTTTCAAAAGTTTTATAGTCTTGCTTTAAATTACAACATTTTCACACTTACTTTTTTTTAATTGCCCAGGTTTTGGACTTAGATATCTAAGAGCTTCTAAGAGCTCTGCCTCCACCCCCAACGCAATGAAGGTGAATAGAATTTTGTTTGGGGTGCTCAAATAACTGAAAAACTACATAGGGGGTAAATGAACAGCAATGTGTCTTTCTAGAAACAACGTCTGGATAAATCACAGACCTGACTGTACAGTTGTTATTGGAGCTGCTTTCTACCAAAGAAATAGTCCCGATGAAAACTGTTGACAGTGTGCTGTGTAGATTATGCAGAGTAACAGGGACAGCGGGGTGGAGGCAGATTTTTCAGAAATGGACATCACAAAACCTGGGTAAATTAACCTAAAACTATCTGCATGGCTTGACACCATGAAGGGTAATTGTGAAAATACAGTATGTTTTTCATAATTTGGGTGAAACTTACTTTAACTGACGTACTATTTAGTGACAAAATGTGTACACAATTCATTTTCTAAACACTGCTCCAATTTACAGCATGCCTGCATATATGACAAAACATTTCTCATCCAGTGTCTGCATACATCCAGTGCTGTGCACCTTGAAAGACTATGTGGGTTCCACAAACAGTGTGCTAAATGTCAGTCAGCTTGGGAATTTTACCAATTTTCTGCAGCTATAGATGCAGCTCTCCATCTGGAGCCAACTAAGGAGCCTCAGTGCTGTTTTGACAAGATGCTTTGCTCGTATTGTTCTCTTTCAGACCTTCTTTTGAATAAGCAGCATGGGAGTGATTCAAACAACACAAAGTTAAGCATTTCTTCAGTGCATTGGGATGATTGCGTATGAATTGTTCTTATTCTGTCTGTACTGCCTGTTGTGTGTGTGTGTGTGTGTGTGTGTGTGCGAAGAATTCTCGATGTGCATGCGCTGACTTGCAGCAGGGTTTAGTCACCGTCTAAGCTTTTCTTCTCCCTCCAATCGGGATGATGAAAAGTCTGTGGATGGATTACTCAAATGTGTCATTTCTTGCCTCTGATTTTCTTTTGCATTTCTCCACCTTTTAATTGGTTCTTTAGTATTGTGTGAAATATTTTCAGTAGTTCAAATTCAGCTCCTGGTGTATTCAATAAGAAATCAGACAGAGAAGTACAACAATCTAAATTAAGCACCACTTTATGCCGCTTAAAGTGGTGCTTGAAGTTTGCTCATTGTATGCATCACATCTGTGTGTGGATTTTCTAGTCTAGTGAGATGTCTCTGCTCTCAAATCTGCAACAAGGCATTTGTCTTTGCAGCTTCGGTGATTGCATGAATCAAACTCTATTTGTATGTCAGGATAAAGTAGAGCACTTTTACCTCAGATAATTACAGGTGCAACAGCTTCAGTTATACTTTTGATTTCCTTCCTCTATCTAAAAGCAGTTTGTCTTCAGCAGCGTCTCCATTTGTTAATCTTTCATCTTCTTGAATATTTTAAGCACGCAGTGTTGATACAACCAGCTAGCATCTTCATCCCTAACACCAAGTGATTTGCACATGGGGGTGCAAGCAGTATATTAGCCATGTGCAATTTTCCTGGTGGGTGCCCTGCTCTCATTCTCCTCATTAGCCTTTCCTTCTATGCACCTGCACAAATGCCAAATACACTATTCAAACAAGTGGGTCTGCAGTGAATGTGAATAAAAGCTTCTAGAAATGTGTACTTGGACTTTTATCCTACCTTTCAGTTCTCTGCAGGATCTCATTCCCTTTCTTCCACAGGCTAATTGCTGGGGGCGAGGCTTGAGGCTTGCATTCAAGAGTGACTTCGCTGCCTGAGCGAGCTTTTAGCAAGGCCCTTAATGGACTTTTGGAGAAACTGGGAGGTGAAGCTGTGGGGAGGGGGCAGAGAAAGGCGTGAGATTAAAAAATAAAGGCAACCTGAACGTTTGCAGATCAGCCATGCCGTATTGAGATCGACTCTCCTTCAGCTTTCAGTGAGAGCAGCTCGAAATCTCAGCGTGAACGCAGCAGAAATGCCTATTGGGCTCAAGGCTATGGACCTACCTGCCTTACCACCCTTCAACTACACACACACACAAAATCCATCCTCACCATTTTTCCAACCTGCACAGGTTTCAGCTGCTGTCCACACTCATCATCACATTTTCTCAGCCATCATTTGGACCCCCAAGTGTCATCACATGTTTCAAGACAGAATTAAGTTTCTCATCGAGCCAGTCAGATGGAAGTCATCAAAGCTTTACAAATAAATCAATACCCAATCTACATGAGAAAGCATGCACAATGCCACAAAGCAATCCAAATCAATATGATGAAACGACTGAAAGTAAAATGAGACACTCCATCAGATTCATATTTTTGCTGGCAGAGCCCATAGTGACATCAAATGAGTCTGCAGACTGATTGCTGAGGAGAGCTAGAGCAGGCTGCTGGTTTTTATCTTAGGAGATGATCAAATGCACAGACAGATAAGCAGGATAAAAGCAGAGGGAGGGATGCAATCTTACCTAACACCATTAGTTGGGCACTGGAATAAATAATGCCATGTTTGTTTTCAGCCACACACTGATACATCCCGGAATCTGACAGGTTTAACACAGCTATAGAAAGGGCCCCATTTTCGATTTGTACCCGGCCCTGCGGAGGAAAGAGAAACAGTTCTGCATATTCATTGCAAGGCCGGTCTATTATGTCCAAAAGCACAGCAGCAATTATTGGTGCACCATAAAGGGAGGAGGACAGCAGGAGAGGAGAAAGTGGAAAAAAACAACAACAACTAAAGAGCGTTGTGGCATTCTACGTATGTTCAGCTTGTAATGGGGGAGGAGATGAGGAGGCAATGGCGAAAACCGCTAACCTGCATCTTAGACACACAGAAAAGAAGCAATGTTGACAATAGCACCAGCAACATATTAAAAAGTCATTTATTTTCTGTGGTTGTTCAATTGGAAAAATTATGATGACAGCTCAGATGATGCCTTTTGAGTGAGAGTGATTTTTAACCCAATTAGCTAGCTAGATCCTGCAGGGGGAGTGGCCTCTTACAGTGCTATCTTGCTTAGTAAAATAAAACATATTAGTGAGGTACAAAGGCACCTTTACTCATAAACACTGTTAACCTTTAAAGTGAACCGAATCAAACTTATTTGTAGCATGTTTCTACAGATAATTACATTTTTGCACTTTTTTGCTTCCTTTCCTGATTTAAAGGGGCACTCCACCAATTTTAAACATATTAGTATGTTTAGCAGTCATGAGGGGTGAAAACAGTCATACAATGTCCGTGTTTTCAAGTTTTTAGAAAACCCTTAGGGTGTCATCTTGGGCTTGGAGACTACAAATTTTAAACAAAAAACCTGTGTCAAAAAGACTGGAGGTGTGGAGTATGAAACATGTACCAGTGTCATGAAAACATGCTATTGGTCGCATTATGAGAAATGTAGGAGATCTTCAGAGCTTGACCCATACTAATGATGGGTGTGTTCAGACAGAAAGTTATTTTCACCTCATGTCATTTGCGCAAATTTGACCGCTGTATTTATTCCCCCCAAATAACTGTATGTTAGCTGTAAGCTACCTAGCAACGTACACACCGTCCGTGTCTATGGGAGTATGCCTGTGTGTTTGTGTTCAGCTCAGCCTTAGAACTCGCCAGGAACTCTGGTTCTCTCTGTTGTTTCCCTCTAGTCTCTCTCCTTTGACCTCTTGTCTCTTTACGTTTATGAAGCAGATTCATAAAGCCCGCAAACTTTTGGCTCAGGTTGAAAGATTTTAACTCGGGCGGACGCTTCTTTGCAGATCACATTGCCAGAACACATCTGAAGGTGATCTGGTTTACATTGTGATCAGATCTCAGCTCATGTGTCGATTCAGTCCGTACAGCGTGGCCAGATTCTTAAGAAAGAAATCTACCCAGGAAGACGAAAGGTCACCTAACTCTGCCTCTTCCTGCTAGCTCATGCAAGCCTGATTAAAGCTACAAATTGTAAGTAGAAGTCTTCCCTCGCAAAAAGTGATCAGATATCATTATCCAGATAATGTATACAGATAACATGATGATATCGGGTGTAAATGGCCTATAGAAGTCTGGTAACATTCTGAACTTTAAACTGAGATTCTGATCATTGGCCCTGCTGCACATAAACACCAGTTTGATACCAGGTGAATAGTAACTCTCAATAACTGTGTGATTTCTTGACAGCCAAGAATCTTGGTGTTAAGTTTGTACTTCAAATGGTTCAAAATACCGGCAGCTAGAATCTTAACTAAAATGAAAGAATTTGACCATATTACACCAATTTTAGCTTCCCTTCATTTGCTCCCAATCAATCAGACTTTAAGGTGCTCCTGATGACTTACAAAATTATAAATGGGCAAGCCCCTTCATACCTGTCCGATCTCCTTATATTCCATCCTGTGCTCTTCACTCTCAGAATACAGGGCTCCTGTCTGTCCTCAGAGTTTAAAAAAAGTCAGCTGGCTCTAGGGCCTTTTCCTATCATGCCCCCTTCCTCTGGAATAACCTTCCTGCTGATATCAGACAGTCTGACTCTGTTGGGGCCTTTATATCCAAACTTAAAACTGCTTATTTTTGATTACCTTGTACCTGTTACCATTATCCATATACCTATAGTCCATGTTTGTCCTGCCAATGAGAATATTGTAAACTTTCTGAAAACCACCGTGTCTCTCTAACCCTCTGTTTGTTTGTGTCCCACAAGGACAGCTGTGTACCAATCTCTCTCTTTCTCTCTCTCTCTCCCTAGTTTCTCCTCCGTGTCCTCTCTTTCACTCAGGCTTCTCTGTGCTGGACCATGAGCCGTCCTGGGACCTCTCTCTCTCCTCTGGCTGTCGGTGCTTCATTCCAGATGTTTGGATCTGGGTCTTCATCCTCCAGGAGATTTAACCTCTCCTCTTGTCTCACTCTCTTCGTTGTGTGCATGTTGTCCTTGTCTCCCTCTCCCTCTGTGTATGTTTGTTCTCCTATCTGTGTGAATGTTCTGCTTGAGCTTTGCTCGTGTGTGTTTGTGTAGTCTGTCCTCTTCCAGGTTTCCATGGTGGAGACGAGGTTATGTGGCTCAGGTCCTGTTTGGAGACACCTGACGTTGCTCCACATCCTCCCAGATCCATTCTCCATAAATATCTTTACAATCTATCTATAACTTTGTCATTCTGATTGTCAATACTGTAATTTTACTATGTTGGTCTATTCTGTACACACATCTATTGCATGGCTGTCCATCCTGGGAGAGGGATCCTTGAGGCAAATTGTGATATTGGGCTATACAAATAAAATTTACTTGACTATGAAAGCACAGCCCTAATCGCTGGAGTACCCCTTGAAATTTCAACAGTAGTTCTACCGTGCAAGTGGAAAATGAATGAGAGGTTGATTCTAGCCATCAAAAGCCAATTCTGATAAAGAACATGCATTCATCCAGAAAAGGTTAGTTCACGATTAATCTTTTAAACTGTTTCTGTACATGTTGTATATGGAAGTGTATTGATGTCATGCCAGAAAAAGAAAAACAGATCTGTATCACATTATAATGTGAAAAGTGTATTGTTATAACAAGATGTTTTTCACGTTATTACGACATACAAATGTATCACGTTATAACAAGAAACTTTTCTTGTTATAACAATATACTGTTTATCTCGTCATGACATGAAATAACATCATAAATAGTATCATGTTTTAACAAGAAAAGTTTCTTGTAATAACATGATACATTTCTATGTCGTAATAATATGAAAATATCTTGCTATAACCTGAAAAACATCTTGTTATAACAATAAACTTTTCATGTTATAATGTGATACTGATCCGTTTTTCTTTTTCTGGCGTGGCAGCAATACTGCTGTTATTGCTTCATCAAATCAAGGACACATTTTAGACACCATGAAAGCTGTGAAAAAGATATCATAGGCGTATTCAAAATTTTGTAGCTACTAACATAGACACAATCTGAGCTTTCTGCACAAATTCTCTAAAGAGAAACAAGTTGAGCTTTATCTTTGAGTGACAATGTCATGGAAAAAACAAAATAAATGTTCTCAATAAGCCTCAGAAGAGCTTAAGTGGGCCTTAACATAGATTCTCCAAGTGTGTGGAACTCTTCTGGAGGGATAAATACAATTCTTCCAGCAGACATTCCCTCATTTTGTGTTTTTAGTATTCATTTGGATTTTATGGAAACATCTGCATTCATTACGTTTCTCCTTTTTCCTTTAATTTTTCACTCATCTGTATTACAGTGAGAAATCTAACAGATCTCCATACCTCAGCCATCACTTGCTCCCCATTCTTCAGCCAGTTGTAGGATGGTTTTGGCTTTCCATTGGCCTTACACTCCCAGAAGAGGTTTTCCTCGATGGACAGAGCGGTGTCCGTCATTGTCTGCAGCCAATGAGGTTTAGCTTGGAATAAATGAGAGGATTACCTTTTCAAACATGTGTTTTAATTATAGAAGCAGTGGATTAGTGAAGAGTGGTATCAGAAATCATAAAGCCATTGAAGCGGCTTTGCATTAAATCATGAAAGTTTAAACTCAATAAGTGGATTATCAGCATAATGAGGAATACAGGTTGGTCAACAGATTTGAATATTGAGTGGAAATGAATTTGGAGCGTCTTAAATAATATTCATGTTTTATTTTTCGAGTCTGGATGCATAGCATGTCCTGTAATTTCATGGCAACATTATGCCCCACATATTATAAACATATAGGTTTTCTGTCATACAAATGAGATTAAAGCTGCTGGTCATATGCATGTTTCCTGTACAAATGTGGATATCTGTTACAGAGACACGTTCATTCCTGCGTCTCACTGTATTCACTGTCATTCAATTTGAAATGATTCACTAACCATGGAATGAAATACGACCCCGTGCAGCATTTTTGCCTCGCCGATTCTCTGCCATACATTCGTACATCCCCGCATCTTCCTGCTGGAAATTAGGGATTTCAAGGATGGCATTTGAATTCTTCATTTTGACTTTGCTGGGGAAAGGGATGCCGCTGGTTCTCCTCCAGCTTACTGCTGGGACAGGGCTGCAAAAGACGAACAAAAAGTTCCCATGATGGCAACTGTCAGTGGCAGTGATCAAAGCGTGATTAAGCACAGAAGAAAAGTAGTTGAAGCAAGAGCCTTATGAATTATTGTTCCTTACAAATCAAATTGTGATTGCTAAGATTTCAGAAGCTCTTAAAAGGTCTTTGATTTCTATTCCCTTGTATTTTCATGCTGTAGCCCTTGCTCTCTTATGTATTGATGCATCTGAGAATGAGTAATATTACACTTGTGCATCCTTAAATCATCTTGAGTAGCCCAAATTCATGCATGGATGAGCCTGCAGCTTATGTCACACACACACACACACAAAACACACACACACACAATGAGGCTGGCTTACTTTCCCAGAGCGAAGCATTCCAGTTTCACCACAGATTCCTTCGCAACTGGAACTGAATCAGGGAAATGAACTTCTATTTTGGGTTCATATTCACCCATTACTCCTACAAAAGGGAGACAATAGATGACAAGCTTTTTACATCAGTGATTAACAGCACACATTACACACGCATTGGATCAAAGAGAGAGTAGTAACACAGTGGGACAGCTAACACAAAAGTCGTTATGCGTACAGAGCAAAAGTGACCACTGAAGGGCTGGTAAAGAGGAGAAAAAATCAGAGGTGGCTTATAAAAGATTCAGAGAACACATCAGGGAAAAGACTTGCTTAGTAGGGATTTATCACCTGTGGCAATGTGACTTCATTTATGACTGTATTTATATTCACATCACTAGAACGGGTCAAAGACTTCTTTGCAGAGATAGTAGTATGCCCTTTTCTATTACCAATTACAACCCCACAGCCTGGCAGCAAGAGCTGATTTGGGGTCTTATTCGTGTTTTTTAGATTAAAGGTCACTAAAGACTTTGAAAAGCTGTGATAAGTGGTAGCATCTTACGCACAGTGAGGAAAACATGCAGGATATGGAATTGCATCTCCATCAACCCTGATCATCTCAATGTTTAATAAACTGTAATATTTCCCTGTATAGAATCATGTCTGATTGAATTCAATCCAAGGTTAACTGGTCTTGATGTCTAACTTTTAATAAGCCATTTATATGTTAGTAAGTCATTAATAAACAGATTGTGGTCTAGATATACATGAGTATATAGGGTGCCTGATAGAAAGTGTTACCAAAAACACATCACAGTGCTGACCACGCAGAATTTAAATGAGTGTACATGTGAAGCAAGTCCTACTATCTTGTTCTCGGCGGACATGATGTTTTGCACATTTTCTATCATTTCTTGTTTTCACTATGTGGCGCTAGAGAACACACTCTAAACATGCATTATGTTGCTGTATGTCAAGTGTGGACCACACAACGTAAATTTCATGGAAATCAAATGATGTTTATGTCACACAAGGCTTACTTTCTGGTGCCAGTAGGTGGCACTATGACTAGAACTCAATGTTGGCATGTAAATGTCTTCAGGCCATAACTATTATCAAAAGTGAAGTTTGGGGCAGATTGGACAATGTACATAACCTACTTCCTGTTGTATGGCTGAACATGGAAATTCGACGCCTGCAAATGACAAAAATGGCTTAAAATTGCACAGAAAATTCAAAATGGCTGACTTCCTGTTGGGTTTAGTGTATGGCTCCAAGAGGCTTTTTTTCAAGTCTTGGGATGATACATCTGCCTCCCACATTTCATACATCTACGTCAAATTTAAAGGTGGGGGCTTTAATTTTGAAATTTTGTAGGGGGCGCTATCAAGCCATTTTGCCACACCCATGTCCAAGACCATATCAGATGTAAATTCTCACCACTTCTGACACATGTGCAAAGTTTCGTGAGTTTTCAAGCATCCCTAGCCCCCCATAAAGGGCTTCCTGTTTCATTGCAAAACATGCAAATTGTCCGCCTCACCATGGCAACTGCATTCCACAGAAACTCAAAGGTTTCGCAATTTAGCATCACACGTCTTAAGGTTAAGCCAACCAAACTTGAAGTGAATCTGTTGAATCCTCTAGGAGGAGTTCGAAAAGTTCCATACATGTAAATTGTCTAAAATGACATCTTGTCTCATGACCTATGACGTCATCATTCAAGATCTCATCTGAGGATTATACCTACCAAATTTGAAATGAATCCGGTAAACCCTCTAGGAGGAGTTCGAAAAAGTTTGCAAAACATACGGAGTTAATGAAAGCCAATGGGAAATATGTCCGAAATGATGAGAGCAATGTGCGTATCAAATTTGGTGAATATTGAAACAACTTTATCTTGACTAAGGCCTGCCAAGCATTAGGGGGTGCTAGGGAGCTCGCTAAACACGCATAAACCCAATTGCTGTATATTCTTGCAATGTTCACGGGGTAGGATGTGTGTGCCAAGTTTCATGAGCTTTCGAGTATACCAAGGGTGTCAAACATGCGTTTGAAGACTAAAAGTAATTATGGGGCGCTATAGAGCCGATGTACCACACCCAAGCCCAATTGTGACATCAAATCGAAATATTTACCAGTTCAACTATGGGTGCAAAGTTTCATGAGTTTTTGAGCATCCTAAAGGCCTCAAATGTGTGTTTAGAAAGTTGAAATTTACGCAGTAAATGCAAAGTGGCTGACTTCCTGTTGGGCAAACTCTTTTAAAAGAAACTGAAATATGTTCTTCACGATGAGAGCAATAACCCCACCAAATCTCATGAAGATCAAAGCAACTTTATCCCAACCCTGGTGTGCTTTTGGGGGCGCTATGGAGCACCCTGGCCACACCCGAGCCCAATCACTGCAGAACTTTGCAATTTTCGCCAGTTCTGATGTGTGTGCCAATTTTCATGAGTTTTCGAGCATCCCATGCCACTCAAAAATGCATTACGAAAGTAGAATAATAATAATCTAATAATAATAATAATAAAAATAATAGGCTCTTTGCACTTTCATGCTCGGGCCCTAATAATGGTTGTTGTCTGATTAATATGCTCTCTGCATGCAAGTGCCTGTACAGTTATGCTCAACCAAAGATGTTTTTGTGGAAGAAGAAACACCACTCTATTCTTAAAAGAATAAGGACTGGATTGTCTTTTTACTGTTTATAAAAGACAGGCACGTCTTTTTCTACATAAACAATCTAGGTGATTGCCTCATGTCAATCTCAGACAGGTAGCTAGCTAGCTAGCAGTTGTCAAGTGTAAATGTCAGATAGCTGGTGAGTTGTCAGAATGTCCCAGTTAAATTTCTAACCACATCATGTGATCGTTTTAAGCTTAACACCTTAAATGAATCTGAATTGAGGCATCCAATATTCAGAGCTGTAAGGCAGCTCGTCCTGTCAGCATGTGAAGCTAACGTTAACGTTAGCTCAAGCAGCTTAAGTGCAGAGCTGTCAACAGTGGCATTGTCAGGTGTGTCTTACCAACATTTTGTTATCATTACTATAACTGTATTTAGCTGTTATCAATGAATGTAATGCCACTTTTAGAATTTCATAATCATATTTGAATATTATTAAATAATGTCAAGTAAACCTCTAATGTAATATTTCAAGAAATGAGGGCTAAAACATTTCTAAAGAACATTAGATACATTTACTTAGGCGATGACTTTTCTCTGACTGACACAATTGCATCATTTTATCAAGTTCTATTCATGTAGAAACACGATAAGTTTGTCATTATGCTTGGTTCAATTATATCTTGTTTAATAGACCACCCACAGATACAGACCTGTAGTTTAATTTATTGAGAATAATCACAATTTAAATTGCCATATCATAATGTTATTATAAAAATACATAACCCAGAGGGTTACGTATTTCTCTTTTCAACCAAATACTGGGAAATAACCACTCACAACCACAGATGGGAATATGTTGAAATAAAGACATAACAAACATAGATTATTTCCAATACCAGTCGATTACTGTTTGAATCAATATGACACATAAATGTAGCCAAAAAATACCATTTGACTGAATTTTAGTGGAGAGTGGGATAAACCAGTGGGGTACAAACTTAAAGTTTTCTGTAGTTTAAGGCATTTACCGTCACTTCTGAGGACCAGTGGTGTAGGAGAGCTGAGCACCTTCTCCCTCGTGACAGTGTTGTTAACCACACAGGTGTAGTTGCCAACATCTGAGGGCTCCACTTTTGCGATGTACAGACTCCCGGTCTCTTGAGAGATGAAACGACGACTGTCTTGTTGGACGAAGTACGGGTATTCATTGAAGATCCATGCAAATGTCAGTTCTGGATTGGAAATTCACAATTCACAATTCATTTTAGAGCAGCGTTGGCATAGCTCATTCAAAGCACGACACGTGGTATTAGATACATCGACCTTTGGGTAGGCTGAACCAAAAGAAACATACTCCACTGTGGGTGGCCTAAAAATGTTAGCATATCACATAATTTTCCTTCCCTTATCTCAGTTTCCTTGGGAAGGCATGGCAAATGTAATAGCTATCAGTGCAGAAGAAATGGGAGACCTAAGGAAAGAGAGCGAAACAAAATGGATTACAGCGCGTCAATGGCCCTCCTCTGACACATGGCCTCCATTCCCCGGGTCCCTGAGTGACTTGGTTGGTTCATGGGAGGCAAGAAACGAATGGGCGGATGGATTGACGGATGGATGGATTGTCGCATAGAAGTAGAAATATGTTATGATGCCCCTTCACAAGCATCAGGTCTACCATAAGAAAGGAGATACCTGCCATGAATTACTGTGTCATCTTGAGAAGCACAGATTTGCAAGGAGATGCTCTGTATAATCTACCACTTTGGAGGTGAGGGGCTCCGAGTCAAAAGGTGTATGCAATGACTGTCAATCATATCTAATGTCCCCTGAGGGAGTGAGCCTCCCGGCTTTGGATGTGATTGAGCGTCCAAGCAGAGTGCAGCGATGCAGATACAACGCTCCTTCTGATTAGGCAAGCATGAGCCACATAGTTCAGAGTCAGCATAACCTCCATCTGAACTATGTGGCTGTAATGATCAGTGATAGAATTCTGCCAAACAATTGTTAAGTCAAGTGACAATACATGGGCTTTTATGCAACAGAAAAAGTGACTTATGCGCCGAAAAAGCCCTTCGAGTAAACAAATGCTTACGATGGAGCACAAAAGTGATACAATTGCTTGTGACAATATTATATTTAATTTATCATATCTGAGTGATGTCAAAAAGAATGCAGTAGTGGAGGAAAAAGCTTTTGCAGAATTCAAAGTGTAGTGAAGTGCAATGAAAACCAGAAGGGATGACTTAAAGGTGTTAGATAAAGTTCAGTGAAATTCAAGGTTATGTAGCAAATTGATGCTTTCAAAATTCAAGAGAGAAAAAGAAAAAAAGGGGGGGAGAAAGGAGGGAGAGAAAGAGGGAGAGCCAGAGAGTGAGCATCAGGCCAAGAAAGGAAGAAAGGGGCAGCAGGCTTGCACTGCTTTACTCTCATTCACTTCTGAAAATGTGAGAAAACACAATAGCGCTACGGTTACATCAGCCAACCGCGTATAAGCCTATGTCAGAGAGGAAAGCTGTCAAACTGTATTTCACACAGAGTACTCTGACCCATTATCCCATAGACCAGCTGTACAATGCACTGCGCTTCAAACTGTTCTCTTGTGAAGGAAATTGGTTGTTCCAATGTGCAAGCTACTATATCAAGATGGTGACAAGCTAGGCAGCAGCCATTGTCCATGTCCACCGTTTTCTGCAAATACTCAGAGAGGTGGGACTGAGCAGTCTGAATTTTTATCTCCCATTTGTAACCTCTCATGTAAAGAATACATTTTTAGCTTCTCAGTTGAACAACTAAAGCATCTTTTTCGAATGTATGGAGGTACATAAATATAAGGCTATGACCAGCAGCTGGTTAGCTTAGCATAAAGACTGGAAAAAGCTAGCCTGGCTCCGTCTGACGGTAACAAAATCCACCTATCAGCACCTCTAAAGCTCACTAATTAACAGGTTATATCTCTTTTGATTAACACCTACAAAAACCAAAATGTAAAAATGACAATTTTTGGGCGGGCAAAAAGTCGGTAGTATTAGTCCAGCACATAATCCCTCATAAAACCACAATGTAGTTGCTGGTATGCAGATATTGTCACAGATATATTGGACTGAGCCAGCTAGCTGTTTCCCTCTGTTTCCTGTCTTTGCGCTAAGCTAAACTAAGCTAAGCTAACTGGCTACTGGATGAAGCTTCATATTTAATGGACAGACGTGGTATTGATCTTATCATCAATCTCTCAACAAGAAAGTGAATAATAATAATAACTATTCCTTTAAGACATATTTGAAAAACATATTGCTTTAATTAGAAACACAGTCATAATAAGGTAAGAAACACCCAAGTAGGGATTTGTTTAGTAGTATTCAATATTAAATACATAAGGGGATGATTATTAAGAGCATGTCTACACTTAAATGGGTGTAAACACAAATTAAGTTAGGAGTAAGGGAGTAATCCTTTATCAGAGGTTGCCATGTTAAATGAGTGGAGGTAATTCCTATGAGTCATGTTTAAATAAGAGACAGCATGCATAAAAGCGACATACCCATATATCACAAAGTTACCTCCAGAATGTGCAGGTGGTCCACATAACAGAACCACTCCTTGGCCCTCACGGACGTTGACAGCGCTCCTCACCGTTTGAGTTTTGAAGTTATCAAGATCTAATGGGTCAAATAAGATCAAAATAGAATTAGACAGCAGCTGAAAAAAAGTAAAATCATCAACAGCATAAAACTGAATATCAGACAGCCAAAAAGTGTGTTTTTATATAGTCTATATTCTCAAGGGTTTCTTTGAAAAGGATAGTTCTGAAAATAGGGGACATAAGTTTTCCCAAACTCCCTTCACTGATTCACTGAGGCATGTTTTTGATGTTACATTTTCGAGCGCTGGGATTTTAATAGGGCATCATTGATTGCCCTGGGACACCTCCTGACAGCCCCCGACGCTTTCAAAGGCATCTGGAGTGCTGATGAAATAGATGGACCTGACTTGGTGACGTTTACCCTGCAACACTTTAGCACAAGGAAGAGATTAGGCTCTGAAATGGGATAAAATGAGCGGTGGGGAAGGAAACGTTGTGCTTGGACTGAGCAAACATGGGGGAGCGTGCATGACAAATGACAGTTTGCTGTGCCAGCAGCAATAAGTAACATCATTATTAAATGTGGTGTAATCTTGCACTTAAAAGCATTAGCTTCCCCATCAATACTCTCAGCACAATCTATCCCCTGCAAATGAATGAGCAGTTGCTGGCAGACAAAACCTAAACCTGGGATGATAAACCACCCCTGGCTTCATGACTGATGGGGGGAAGCTGCCGCAGTCCGCTCTGTACTCTGTCTGCACCCTCTGGCTAACAGCCTAGAGTAAGCCTTCCAAACACAAACAAAAGAAAGTCAGTGTGACCGATAAGGGAAATTAGGAGAAGGAAGATTATGGAGAGAAGTGGGACAGAGTGTTGGTAAGATTAATGAGCAGCTCTCTGATGACCGCAGTGGAATCAAACAGAGCCAAGTCACGGCAGGACACCGCGGGGGCCACAGGAGGAGATGGCTGACTTGAAATACAGACAGAGGCGATGTCCTTCTGATCTCACCAGACTGCCTTAGTAAATACAGAGTCCATCTCCTAAAGACATTTACGATTCTGAGGTGCTGTGCTGTAGCGAGATTCATATACCCTGTTTGACTGAAAAAGTCCTGCATAACAGCAATTGATAATTATAACAGCAACGCTTTTGGAAACAGCGGGAGGTGAATCAGAGAGCTACTGATAATTACTTAGTAGACAAGGAAAGGATGACTCCTTCACCAAGATCGCGCAAAATGGCACAGAGGAGGGTAGAGATGTAGCTGGGCTCAGTGCTGGAGGGGATACACTTTTCTCTTCTCTGGCCTCTGAGCAGAAGAATAATGGGCTATACTGAAGTGAACTGACCACACACTGTAACTCTGAGAGCTAGAGGCCAAACTCACTGTAGCTGCAGTGATTCCTTTGTAAGCAGAATCAGTCTCTGCCATACAAGAATGGAGAGAGCAACCATTGCAGCTCCAAGACGATTGGTCTGGGCATCGGCGCCGCCATATAGACATTCTTTGTTATATATTATGTCCAGCAGTGTTCTTGAGCAAAGCTGCTTTTACCTGCTCCAGAGGCAACACAATACAGTTGTCTCAATGTTTGGTTGCTTTTTTAAACAAAAAATCTGTTTTTTTTTTGTAGATTTGGCTATTGTTTCTATCAGCTATCATAACACTGCACGCACCAAAGCAATTGCTGAGAATTGGAAACGGGACGTAATCATTACAACAAAATTCAACAAGGGCAAGAAATGCGAGCAGTCAGACGATCAGACAGGCTGTAAACAAGCCAACAGTGTAGCCAGACTATTTAAAGCAGTGTTCATTTATTTTTTGGGAGCAGTGGTACAAGCTGTAAACAGAACACTGACATATTATCACCTTGCAAAAGTTGATATGGTGTTTGATATGGTGGGATGGTGACACTGATGAAAGTGTTGAGACTGAACCAAACAGGGCAGTTGAGGACCATAAAACCAAACCAAATAGTGAGCTGAAAGATGCTAAATGGCTCTATAGAGCTGCGCTAATAAAAAAAATTGATTAGTGCAGCTTTCAACCCATTTATTTGGAGGTAATACTGCATGTGAGCACACCCCAAATTTTGTTTATGATTCAGCAAACTGTGCACACGCAAAACTACTGTAAGTGCGGTAGATCAAAGTTGAACCAGGAAGTCGGTCTGTAAACTGCATGGATGTATTAAGAGAGCTGGATATGGTGCTGCAACTTAGTTTTGCTGCTAATTTGCCCCAGTGGCCAATTGTGGTACTGCAAGAAACACAACCACATAAACCACCGTTATAAAACAAGCTGTTGACAGGACACCTCCAATGGCAAACAAGGTCAATTTTTAAACTGTATATTATGAACTTATTTAACGATGAAAGTTATATTGGCAAAACTTTCCTAGAGCCTAGAAAAGCTACTTTTATGTGTGTGATGGTATCCCAATGTAAAGTGGGGCTGAGAGGACAGGCCAGGAGAGAAACATTAATGTGCATGTGCAGTGAGCCGATGTTGCCACGTTCCCAAATCTCAGCAATTAACTTGATGAGTACAATATTATCATAACCAATGACAATGGCTATGAAATGACTATGAAAATAAGGCAGAGATTGTATGAAACCAGAATTTCTCTTTAAGGCAGTATGAAAAAGATTAACTCATCAGTAATACAGTATACATGTTGATGCTGTAGATTGCAATTTTGTGTATAATTCTATGCATTATTTCAGTTGTTTGTATGTTAGCTTATACTGGTTGCAGCTGAATTTTGAAGGCAGGCAAAGCAGCAACGAAGGCATGACATTTCTATCTTAGGGCAGTAGCCTCATTACACGGAAAAACAGAGTATCAGCCATGCTGATCTCCTAGACCTCCCTCACTGTGCATTAGGCAAGACAATAAATGTCAAGCAGCTCTGCTCTTCACCCGGTACCCACAAGTGAGATTCATTACTGGGCTATAGGGATAATAGCAGTCCATCTCCTGAGAGGAAGTGAAAGGCTCTCTATCCTTGGGACATGATCAATAGTCAGCAGGCTTGATCAAGAGAGGAGGTGCCTCTACAGTGCCTGTCTGGAAGGTAGGACCCCACTCCACAGCATCACTTCCGCCTTTTGACGCCTTTTGTCTTTTAAGCAGAAAGCAGACAGAGCAGCAGACAGCCTGTCACTTTCTGATCCACTCACAATCTGCTGTGTATATTATACAAAAAGAAATGGCTGGTGATTACAAAGATGCAAACACTTCTTAAGTATTATTTGTGTTCATCTCCTTTAAAGTCTGGATCACGGGGGCTGGCGTATCACTTGGCAAAATATGAGTCAATTCGGACTGAGCATAGATGCTGTCAGAGTTGGAACCACTAATGAGAATCAATGGAGTTCAGAGGCAGTCAGAAGCAGCCTCACCCACTGTGTTTGTTGCATCTGACATTTCATTGGATTACCATTTCCCCTCTCGGAAATCTAAATGAGAAATCGGAATAGTAAATGAAAAAAAAAAAAAAAAAAAGAAGGCCTGGGCCACAACCATATAACATACATGTCAGACTGATGTACAGCAGATACAAAGATATGCCAGAATGTCATAACTCTGTCAGAGTCGTGCCAGAAACGTGTAAGCAATTGTAGGATCACTTACATGCAAATTGCAGGCTGGCTCTGCGGCTGAGGATCGACCCCCACGTGTTGAAGGCTGTGCACTGGTATACCCCAGTGTCTTGGTCCTTGTCCAGGTTGCTAATGATCAGGCTGCCCCCAGACATGTGACGCCGGTAGTCATTCCCCAGATCAATGAGTGTTCCGTTTAGTGACCATCTGGAAAAACGCAAACACAATCAGTAGCTGAGCCCCCTGGAGATGCCCTCTCACAGTATTTATCACAGAGATCGATTTGATCGGTCCGCCGACATCATGCTGAGAAGATAAAAAGTGAGAAATAAGGGGAGGGTTCTGTTTTATTAACAGAGAAATCTGAATGTTGTGAATATCCCTTACAGCAAGTTAGGAAGAAAGAAAACATTTCTTGACATTGAGGAAGGCTATAGCTCCCAGTTTTCATCAGTTTGCCTTCGAGTATTTTGTTTTACTATTAATTTAGGCAAAATTCCAAAACTGAGCAAATCTGCTGTGGTGAGTATTGATTTTCTCCTACTTGCAAGGTGAACTGGATTTTATTTCATCTCAGTTTTAATTACTTCCACTAAGGAGTTTGTTTTTGTTCCAGTTTGTAAGACTACTAGCAGAATATCTGAAAAATGTTAACAGCTTTCATTGACATTTGATGGAAATTTAGGCTATGGGCCAAGAAACAAGTGTTTTTGTGCAGGTAAAAATACACACAATTATGTTTCATAGCATAATAGAGCATTTTTTAAGTTTTTTGCTGTTGGTCTGTTGGTCAATCTACCACTTTGGTCCAGACTGAAATGTCTCAGCAACTATTGAATGGATTGACATAATATTCTGTACAGACATTCATGGTCGCCAGAGGATGAATCCTACTGACCTTTCCTCTAGCGCCTTCATGAGGTTCAGATTGGTGGTTTTGAGTCAAATGTCTCAAAAACATTTAGATGACTTGCCATGAAATTTGGTACACACATTCATGTCCACCTCAGGATTAATTGTAGTAACTTGTGATCCCCTGACTTTTCAGGTCAAAATTTCACTTTGTCCAATACTTTGGTTGATGAAATATCTGCAAAACTAATGACATCCCCAACAGCCTCAGCCGTATTTTCTGTTTAGAGCTAATTAGCAGAACACAGCAGTGGAAGAAGTAATAGGATCTTTTACTCAAGTAAAAGTAGCAATATTACAATGTAAAAGAATACTCTGTTACAAGCAGTCCTGCATTCAAAGTCTTACTTAGTTAGTAAGTTATTAATAATACATATTTAGTATTAATAATAATAAATAATAAAAGTATTATCGTAAAAATGTACTTAAAGTATAAAAGTAAAAGTACTCACTATGCAGTCAAAAAGGGCTTTGTCAGTGTTACATTATCATATTATACTACTGGATTATTATTGTTGATGCAGTAGCCTAACATTTAAGCTGCATTTTTGCTAGCTGCAGTAGAGCAAATTTTACTAATTTTATATACTGTTGGGTGGTTTAATTTACTATAACAATGCACTGTATTTATTATGCTCATTATAGGTTTATACATCTCCAACTGCAAAGTAACTAGTAACTACAGCTGCCAATTAAATGTGGGGAGTAAAAACTGGAATATATCCCTCTGAAATGTAATGAAGTAAAAGTATAAAGTAGCGTAACATTAAAATACTAAAGTGAAGTACAAGTAACTTTGAACTGTACTTAAGTACAGTACTTGAGTAAATGTACTTGCTTTTCACCACTGCTAACACACAAAACTAACATGGTTAACATTACACCTGCTCAACATTAGCACGTTAACATTGTCACTGTGAGCATGTTAGCGTGCTGACGTTAGCATTTAGCTCAAAGCACCACTGTGCCAAGCCAGCCTCACAGAGTGGCTAGCATGGTTGTAGACTCTCCGTCTTGTTATTCATGAATTACTGCACTTACTTGAATAAAAAATTTTAAAAATATGGCACCCCACAACTATATATCTCCATGCGCATTTTGACGCAGATTCAGATCCAGATGCAGATTAAAAATGCAATGCAACATTTTGTGTTATTAAAATCTAGGACAGCGGAGCCTTGGCAGAGTTATGTGCTCTCTGAGTGCTTTCTAATTACTTTATGTTTGTGCTTTTGTGTTTCTGACTTATTGCTTTCTGACACCTTCATATTGCATTGTCTACAGACCATTTCGTTCAAGGAAAGGTCACCAGATACTCTGTCATGCGAGCTCAGCTCAAGAAGTGACAGTTATTAATCACAGAACACTGAATAATGTTCATGCTGAACAATGAAAACACTTTATATGTTATTCACTGAAATCTACAGTCTGTCGGTCTGACAGCGACATATTTGAAGGAGATGCAAACTGAGTGATAGCCTACCTATAAGAGCATGGAGGGAAACAGGACCTTATCTCAGAACACTAACACATATGAAAAATGACTTTTCCCGAATTTGAGAAACAAAGAATTATTGGAAGGCCGTGTGTAAGCCTGCCTTTGTGACAGGACTGTGAAATGACAATTCCAATGATAAGGAGAAAAAAAAATCAATATTATTTTTTTCCCTCCTAGGCAAACTAACAGGCAGTTAGAATGATGCTTCATGTAGTCTTAAAGCCAGTCATGGCTCTCCCCAGTCTCCTGCCTGACAGACTACAAAAGACAAAGCTGTCTTTCATCTTGTAGCTTGCATTATTCATCTAACAGTCTATGCCAGTCACTTAATCTGACTGATTTTGTCACTGTTCCAACAATGATGTTACTTTTTAATGCCCTATACTTGTCATGACAAAGCTTATGTTTCTAAGAATATATATGAAAACACACACTCTGATACATAATATGAACATTTTGAAAAAAACACAGTACAGCGTGTACTATCTGATTTTAAGTCCTTGTATTTCTCCATTTGATTCTCCACTGTCCTTTTCCTCCTCTGTCTATGCCAAAGGGAGGATTGTTGTATGTGGAAGAGGGGAGGAGGTTTAATGGAAAAGGATGGGGAGTTAGTTAGACTTGCAGCCACACAGCATGATTGAACTTAATGGGAGAGGAAGGTGGGAGGCCTGGACAGATCACACACCCCTGGAGGAGACAGCTGGCCAGGTGTGATGGTGTCTCTGCACCACAGAGACAATCAGTAAGCCACCTACCTACTCTTGCTGCAGAAACACATGAGAAAGCTCTGATATTATAAGGCATGGGGAACCTGTCATCAAAGAGCATGTCTTGTTTGCCTTTTTCATGTGAACACAGAAAAGGTGGATGTGATTTAAAAATAAGGAAAGATAAACAAGAGCAAATGGGCTGCTGTCATTTTGTCACAAGAGGTAAAGTAGATGACCCCATAGTTAACATTAATGCAATTTGAACTATTCAAAGCACTTGCAATTTCTCACATGGTGACAGTGAGAGGTAAGTGAAAAAATGTGAACTGCACAACAGGCTGTAGACTGCATTGCTATAAACCCAGCTGGGTTGTGATCTCTTTATACCAAAGGGACAAAACAGAAAACACTAGTGAGAAATGCAACCTTCTCTTAATGGAGTGCTCTTTCACTACTGTTTGGCGGACTGTATGAATATGTGTATATGTTCACTGTGTATATGCCGCTTCCTCTTCCACCAGGTGGAAATGCTGTATCCAAAATCATTCAGTGATTCTCTATTCATTAACTATAGGGAATTCTATGTAGAGCACTATGTTGTGTGTCACATGGCAAAACCCAAAAAATATTTTGGACACTACTCAGGTCATTCCTCCCATGTGGTAGCCGTCTAACTCTGTACCAATTTTTAATAAGCCAGGATTTATAAATTGTAACTAATGGCTTTATTTATGGTTAATAAAACATTTACTAATACTTTATAGATCAATTATAAACTATTAATAACATCAGGTTTTGGGTTGACAGGTTATAAAAAACCTCTCCGGCTGTTGAGGCATTATTAAGGTCAGGTTATTAATAGTATTATAATATTAATTATAATAAAGTTCTTAATAAAGTGTAAAGAGTTAATTTATAATGAGATATTGAGTCTGCTGTTATAAATGTTAGCAAGTCATTAACGAAGGGTAAGAAACCCTCAAGTAAGCTGTTATAAATGTTACTAAGTTATTAATAAAAGCTCAATAGTTTATAACTTATTAATAGGCCAGCAGCAAAAGTTGGTATGTCATCTTTAATTATAAATGATAAAAAGTAATTTATGAAGGGTAACCATCAAGTAAGCAGTTATAAATGTTAGTCATTCATAAAGGGTTCTTACAATAATCTAAGTCTGCAGTTGTAAATGCTTGCACAACTGATCTAAGAACAATAGTAAATTATTTATTGACCATTAATAAAGCCATTAGTTACAATGTATAAACAGTTTACAAGATGTTCATGTGGAAAGTGGTACTGATAAATCTTGGTTAGTGACTATTGATTGTACACCACTTTTTGGGATTATTTGAGGCCACTAGGGTATGATCATTCTCACTAGACACTACACTACAAAACTACAAAAACGTATATCTAGAGGACCTTATAATGAAGGTGAATGATTTCGGATGCAGGGTTTGAGTTCTTCTCTTCTGAAGACACTGAAATGTTTACCAACCACCAACTGTATGATGTACTCTGAGTGGTCATGACAGGATTAAAGACATGTCTCTAATTTTGCTAATGCTTTTTTCTTCTGAAATACTGGATATTTTAAATTAAACAATCTGAGAAGGAAAATCTGTCTTCAGTAGAACTGCTGACAACTCATGTCCATATTACTGTAAAGCCATAACCTGTGATGGGGGTCACAAGTAGACATTGCTTTGTTTTAAGGGCTCACAAGCCAAAAAGGTTGGCAAACAACCACAATGCAATAGCCTATTCATTTGGATTGGGGAACTTCAGCCTGAACAACAGTTTTTAACTTGTGGCCAGCCTATTGCTAATGAACATAAGCATAGCAATATTTGTTCTCATTTTAGAAACAATAGTTCCCTTTCTCCTCCATTATAATTCCCTCTCAAACAAAAACTGCATCAGTAAAAACAGAAAGGTGACGGAGGCAGAGCAGAGGCCTTAATGTTAGCACAGCCCAAACTGAATCATATTGAATCTAACACCCCATCAGGCTGAGGGGAGCTTACAGTAAGTCCAACAGAGTCCAGGAGAACAGTCCTATTTACTGCGGTGTGCTGCAGGCGCGGGCTGATCTGAGCATGCTCTGAATGAACTCCCCGTAACCTTGAGGTTCACATCAATTTTGCATGAGGTCTCCTCATCAAATAGACTGGGGATTGCACTGCAGCACCGGCTCACCTGGCTTTCCTTGAGGCCAGACACCCACAGAGACGGCCGTGACCACACAGACCACATACTGTTTGCGCATACACACACAAGCAGAGCTTAGAGCTGATAATGGAAATTCAGCTGCTGACCAGGGTACTCTCTAAAATTATGTTTAGTAGGTTATTGCTGCTGCTTTTTAATAAATTGATGTTCATTTGGCTTTCAATATTCCTTAAACCACCCTGTATTTGTCTGTGTATGTGTGGGTTTGTGTATCAGCTTGAAAAATCCTATAGAATTACTGAAATATTAACAGATACAGTACATGTGCACACACATATAAACACACACAGTCATATACCCTTATCAGCAGACATAATACCATTTACAATTACAATTTGTACTCAGGATATATGATGCTTTTATTCAAATTAAAAGTGAAATAAATGCATATTCATCAAGCACCAACACAGTAAATAATTCAAAGTCCATTTATCTGCCTTCCAGAAATTCAAAAATATAGCCTTTATTTAAGACTACAGGCCTGCATTCTTCCAGTTTATCCCATTGGTTTTGAAATGATCTCATAAGTCCAAGGGTCATAGATTTTCTTACCCTATAAAAGGAGAAGTAACCCTCCAAAAGATAAAATCGACTCGATTTGAAACCATTTCTAGATTCAGCCCTGTTATCTGACACTATGCTGTGACTGTTTTTTCATAACGAAAAAATAACATCTTCTAATCACACCCTCCCAGCTCTATTTATGTCCCTGTTACCCTGTACCGACCCGTAAACAAAGATAGAGTCATACATCTGCCTGAAGTCACATTACATGATAGCAGACACCAGCCAGAGTACTTTTTTATTCCCCTTTTCCAATCACTGCTGTGCCCTTGATCCTGCGTTACAGCAGATTCATAGTAAACACAGTGACAGGTGTATTCATAAAGCACAGCTCTGAGCCCTGGATTGTGCTCTGGTGCTATACTGGACTATTTGTCAACTGAAGAACTGTCAGGATTCCCGTTCGTATATTCACAGTGTCACAGAGTGGGCGAGGTGGAGCGTAGCATCGCAGTGGTGGAAACAAAATCAGACGGTATGAAGCTAACTAGCAAGGGTTATGAGCAAAAACACAAATGACAACCTGATATTCTCATTTTATCATGTCTGTTCTCTCATATTTAAATTAACTAGACATCATTTTCAAACTTGTCAAACAGCCTATTAAGTGATTTATCTACCTCCATATCACAGTTAAATATCACCAATCTGAAATGTTCAGTATATTACAGGAGCAATTATGTGAGGAACTTCTTTTCTTCTTTTCCTTTTTTCCATTTTTCAGTTGGTGGTTTCCTGCATTTTCCAAAATGCAAGTCGGCATCACATTCTGGTCTGTGGTGTCTATTTATATGATGGATTTTTCCATGATTGCTGAGCATCAGTGCAAACTGATGAGTCTGTAAAGCACTTGCTCTTTGATTGACAGTCCAACTCTGACACAGTTACTGGTAATGATTTACCCCAATTAAAGGATAAGGCTGATGATACTATATATATATTTTTTTACGTTCAATCAATCTCATTAAAAGACCAAAACCAAAAATGAATTGATCCTACTAACAACTACTACTACTACTAAGTATGTTTTGTGTAGCCAAATCCTGATATAGCTAAATTTCTCTGTGCTAGAGCTACATTGTTGTTCAAAAACTATTAAAAACACATCAGTGAGCCACACAGTTACACTGGGTGACATGTTCCTTGATTACTTTGAGCATGAGCACTGTAGTTTAAATCCCACTAAATCCCACACACACCGTTCTGCTGCTGTAAATACTCACTAGAGCAGCAAATCTGTATTAATCCGCTGCTGAAAATAGTCCCCAACAAATGCACTATTTACTCCTGTTGGTGTAATGTTTGCTAAAAATTAAGGTGCCCAGCTGTTTTAGGAATCTTTTTTTTTTACAAATAAAACTATATATTTGTGAGCCATTTTTAAATGTTTACATCCTCAGTAAGAACCAATGTGCTTGGAGGTGACAACCACACAAGAAAGGGAAATCAGCTAGTAATCAGAGGCGGACTAATGTATTGTTGATTTTGGTCTTTTCACCGGATTTGCTGACAGTGAGAAATTATCCTTTAAGCTTTTTTCCATTTTGCTATTAATATATACAATATACAGTGTACAATACATAACAGTACTGTAAAGATCTTTAATTTAAAATTTAGGCATGGGCATCCCTGGACTACTGAGGTATAATCTTTATTTTTATGAAATATATATATATATATCATTTTGTGTAATATTCAATGACCCTCAGCATTTCTTCTTTATATATATAAAGAAAGACGGTTTGTTGATGTATGGTAACTTACATTACTAATATATTGTCTAAAAAACAAAAATGAGTCCACATATGTTTGGCAGTTGTATGTTTATAACAAATAAATTGCTACTATACCATGCTAAATTGTACCTACTATGCTATAGTTCATTGCAGCTGTGCTGGAAATCTAGTACTATCTGACCAACAATTTCAATATGTTATCTACATTTTACCTACATTTTATTATGGTAGGATATGCAGGAAAGCTGAAACAGCCAATTGCAAGAGAGCTGACATACTTAATGCTACAGTGGTTCCCTGACAAGGGTTAACATCATTTTCTCTGACAAATTCAATATTGGGTGACCCAATTTTTTTCTATGGATATTAAACCAAATGGATGAATTTTTCTTAATAGCTGCAGTAACTGAGGAAATTAAGTGCGGAGCTCTGAATGTAATACCCTCTCGCTTGGCATATCTAATTATACAAATACTGTTCATTTGCAGGGTCTAGGTCCATGCATAGTTTGTGGACTCTGGTGAAAGTCATAGCATGACCACTTCCTAAAGGCATTTTTTTCAGTCTGCTCAGGACATTTTGAGGTTCTAATTTCAGTGTTAGTGAAATAAATTGCCAAGAATTTATGCTTTCTATTTTATCATCAGGACAGAAAAGTCCTCTCCTTCCCCGAAGGGAAACCTAGTCAAGGACGATGAGTGTCAGAAATACTGATGCAACCCAAATAAAGCTAAAAAAATGACTCCTTTCTCTAGCTAATCTAGTGTCTTTAAAAGCATTACCAGAAATATCATCCAGATTTTTGATTTATAATTGGGGGCACTGACCTCAAACAGTGGTACTGTATAACACACATATCTCACCAGAGTGAGATATGTGTGTTATTTGTACTACAAACAAAAGCTGAGTGCTCCGAAATGGTGGAGAATTAGTGAACTCCAGGTAGTACAGCTCTGAGAAGGGTGAAGTTAAACAATGGCTTTATATACAATCAGAGGAATAGAAAGGATAATAAAAATTACTTTTATCACCAGATCTCCTTAAGATGTGGGTGGTGTATATTTATATTAATTGTGTTTCAATTAAAATCATGCAAAAACAAATATTACGGTTGTAATAAACAACCATATACTGTACTGCATCACATTATTGGAAATTTAAAACCATTTTCATTCAGAACTCCCCAAAAAGCTAATAATCACATCTTTGATAAATTATTGCCTTATGATGATATGGCTAATGTTTTAGCAAACTATTGCTTATTTACACATCCAGCAGACACAGAACAACATTAGCATTCATTTAGAGTTGTGTTTCTGTGACCTGACAAATTTAAATCTAATATTATCCCTCCTTTATGATCCGAACAGCATACGACACCCACTATCCTTAGACTTAGGATAAGGAAAAAACTCCCCCCAAAAAAAACCTTTAAGGAGAAACAAAATGGAAGAAACCCCAGGACGAGCCACAGAGAAAGGATCCCTCTTCCAGGATGGAAGCTAGTTGCTAATGTTGTTTGTTTGCTGTTTGGTGCAGGGCAAGTAGCCTAAAGTCTGTTTATCAGAGCTTTTTTGCTAAAAACAGCTGCCTTCTGCTGCTGGACCCAGGGTTGATGAAAGCAGTGAGACTAAACCAAAACAGTGAAGTTGAAGGGACATAAAACCAAAACAATGAGCTGGAAGACACTAAAAGCGAAGGGAACCGCAGAGTTGGTCATAAATCTCTGTGGGCTACAAGCAAGCCCTTCCACATTACACAGTCATCTGATCTATTGTTCATGTAAAATATTGATTAGTGCAGCTTTAATATGTGGATAAAATGATAATCTGTGCATAACTGTTCTTGTAATAGTACGTCCGGCCTGTGCTTGCTCAGCTGTAAAATAAATATTGCAGATCATACTGACAACAACACCATTTCCCACTATAGCATTAACACCACAAAGAACCTGAAAGAGAAAACCTCTTCAACAACACGTCAGAACGCTTTAAGTTGCGGGTGAAATAATGCAAGTGATGGTTTCGGCTTTATCCTGGAATGGATCAGGTTGCACAACAAGTATAATGATACCCCCCGCTGCTGTGCCTTGACCATGTTTTCAGCGCAGACACATTATAGGAAATGTAAGCATTTAACAGAATGTCACTCACAAGGTTATTGCCTCTCTCCCCTGCTTGCTGTGCATCTACATGGTGCTGACCAAGCTCCGAAACACAATCTACCACAAAAAACCAGCTGCCAGCTGCCATTTTCAGGCAGCCTCCCTGCACCGCCGGGGAATAGCCGGGGAGATATCAAAGAATCTGTGGTGCAAATGAGTCGCTGGAATCTCCCTTTCTCCCCTAATGATTTCTTAAGCCGTGCACCATATTATAAATCATCAGCATTAGCCGTACAGTGGCTTAAATCTTATCATCATTAAAGTTAACCTCACTCATATGTAAGGTGTTGGCATATTCATCAACCACAGCGGCGGCTCCCTGACTCTAACTCCACATCATAGCTCAGGCTGAAAATAGATACGCTTTGTTCAATTAGAAATGGCTGCTCAATTAAGCAGTTGCTCTTTGAAGCCTGTCTTTTTGTTTGATGGTGCATAATCTCTCTCGAACATTTATGTCCAGAAACGTTGTTCTTTACCAAATCAATAGCAATCAACACTATCGGTACCCTCTTTGATTTATGTGGAAGCAGCAATGTAGATTCACAAGCAATTAAGCAGCAATGGATTTTCACCATGTGATGTGGATGTGGAGCCAAATCAGGTAGACAGCTGAGCTGAGGCTTGTGAGGAATGTAACTTTGATGTGGTAATTTACCTGTACTGTGGAGGAAGGCTCCCTTCTGCCTCGCACGTGATAGTAGCCTGCTGGTCTGGGGAGTTGATCGGTAAAATGAGGTCACTTGGCTCCATCCTCCATCTTGGCCCTTGAAATATGACATCCTCTGTACAGGCTGGGAAAAGGGGAGAAAGTTTATAGTAGTACAAGCCAGTTAATCTTGCTGAAATACAGCAACTTTCTGACAACTTTCAGTGTATATCACTAATATACTGTATATATTGTGTCCTATTCTCTAAACAGTGTTGCTCTTTCCAAAGAAAAGCAAAGAAATACATTAAGGCAATCCCCAAGATGTGTTGTGTACACGCTTTGCTTATCTTGCATGAAGAAGAGTAAATCCAACTTACCCTTGTTAGGCATTAACTGCTAATGCTGACATATTTGGTATCTGGTTCACTGTAGGCTACTGCATTTTTTAGAAGAACCTGACACTTGGAATAGTGAAGAAAAAAAACTGACCATAGCACTTATGTGTATTTACTTCAGTTTTGCATGCTGTTATCCATAGTACCAGGTCTCACTCTGTCACTTTATCATCATGATAATTCATCATATTGTTGCTACAATCCAAGATATGATTTATCTCCCTGCTTCAAATACGTCATGTAATGCTTCGATTACTGTGTAAATATTTAGCTGGCTAAGGGGTTTGAGAGAGTTTAATGCAGTTTCAGAGAGCTCACATACACTGAGTGATGAACTGAGATGTCCAGTGTTAATTACTTGCAAGTAATAATATTGTAATGATAGATAATAATAGTTGAGGACTTAAGTTGAGCACTAAAGTTTACAATAGTTGACTACTAGCCAGTTTTCACATATTTCCTCAGTAAACAGTGATTCCCTGAAAGTGACAGGGTTGATAAATAAAGCAGAGTGATCTATTTTCAGAACATCTACATCATACTTCGCATGCACCGGTTAATTGAGGCCATAAGGATGCATTCATCTGCCAGCAGCTTAAAAGGAAAGGATGTGGAACACAATCTGGTACTAAATGAAAGCAGAGTCAACAGACGGCCAGAGTAGGTCTAATTAATATCCTACAGCTAACAGATTGCAGCATGTGGCCAGCAGTTCTACACGTGGTTTTAACTGGTAATAATATGTCAAGGAATCAACATATATTTCGCCATGCCATGCAGGCTAACATCTAAGGTGTCAGTGTATTTTGAAAGCCCCAGGTGATTGAGCCAGACAACATGTCACTTCAGATGTCATAATGATTGCTATCAGATGGTGATTGTCGAGGGTTTCAAAGTGTATGATCACAACACTGAATAAGAACAAGCACCAAGGCCCTGTTGAAAACACTTGTCTGCTAGGAAGGTGAGACTGCTTGGATCTCGCTCCCTTGAGTACTGGGTGTGAATTACCCATGAGCCAATTTGAATAACATTCATTGGGATTTACAATGTCATTTGAACAAGGGTTGACATTCTGGTAGAGTGTCTGTGCTTCTTCTGCTCAAATCCCAGGTGGCCACACAAGGGCAGAATGAGGCACGGTGGCAAGTAGATTGTGCTAAAATGCGGGGCTGGATTCATTGCATGGATCCCGATAATGATCTGGACAGGCCATAAATGGGAACGGGATCGGACCACAGTTGTCCCTGACAGTGTACTGTAAATGTGCAGCAGGACACCGCTCTAGGGAGTGGTGAAGGACATCATGCTGGAGCGCCGTACATGTAATGACCGCAACTTAATCAGTGTAACCTTTTTGGTCGAGAAGAAGAGATATTCTGAGGTTATTTACAACCGTTCTGATTCTGTCTCTTCCTCATTAATGGATGAAACTCTATATTTTATATACACACTGCTTACAAAGAATCAAATGCTATTTATAACCTCTAATGTTTCAGACATGCATTTAGTCTGTGAGATTGTAGAATAACACACCAAAAAAAAAAACAGTAACATTCCTCTGTAATGAATATGCAATAGAAAACACAACTTCAGAGATGTTTTCATGACATAAACCATGACAACAAGTACAGTGAGACTCAAATACAATATGTTTTAAAATATCTTACCTGCAAGGCATCCAGTGATTGATAGCAGAACAATTTGTTTCCATGGTAACATCATCTTTAGTTGCCGAGGGCTAATAAGACTCTCATCCAATTGCTTGTGAATGGAACGCTCTCCCTTGAATATAAGAATTTTAATCTGAAGGAAAAGTAATTATGGATATGATTAAAATATGACATTTTGATCCAAATACAACAAGCATTCACCAGCAAAAAACATGATTATAGCACTGCTAACATAATTGGTTCTTATTATTTAGGAGTTACTGTAAGGGAAGAGAAAGTGAATCTTGAGGAAGTGAGGAGCGGTGGGGGGAAAAACGGGATACAACCCGGCAGTGGGGTTTTCAGGTGGCACAGAAGAAGGAACAGCTGCTAAATGGGTATGTTTTCTTCTACCACGCGTGTTTCTCATCCCGCCTAACAAGCTCAATTCTGCAGCTTTAAAGAGAAGTGAGGAGGGAAATGATTGACCTCAAAAGATACTTCTCTCTCCCTATTTGACTATTAATAGGAGCTGGCAGACTGTGTACCAGCACTCCACAAAATGCCACATCATACTTTAACAAAGGGTTTGGTGGCCGACAATTCATTTTTATATACATGCATCATTCCCTTAGATCAACAGAAAATACAAGAAGGCCACATAATGGTACATTTCATTGTCCGCTGTCTACCAAGGTATTAATTATTCCCTTTAAAGGGACACTCCAACAATTTTACACATCAAGATCAGTTTCCTAGTCGGGGGAAGTACTTCTCAGCCTGTGAATACAGTTGTATGTCCTCTGTGGCTCTGGAGAAGTTTTGTCAAGTCTGAGACAAAGACTCTGACTATAGCTTTAGCATTATTGCCATCAGGAGACAATAGTGTTTGGCAGTATAGCTTTCCTGAGAAATGCATTACAGCACTGTGATTACTTTTGTCAGTATCACGTAGTGTAAGGGGCTACATATTGAAATTCAGTAATTACTCTGCAGTTCCTCATCTCAGTGATGCTGTTACTTTGACATTTTGGGTGTGCGCTTGTTTGCTGTTCAACCAGGAGTTGGTCTGGACAGTTGATACTATATTCAAGACTGGTCTGAGCAGGAGCTGGAGGCAGGGAGGCAGCTATAGCCTCTGCCAAAACAGGAGGACTATGCCTTGAGGTACATAGTCCAAAATTGTTTATTTACATTTTCAACCCTGTAAATGTCATGATCAGTTCTGTTAGTCTGTGTTACTTCCTGTTTTATTTTGGTAGTGTTCTGTCTTATCCTCTTGTTCCTGTCAAGTTTCCCGCCAGTCCTAATCAGCCTTATGTGTTTCACCTGTGTCTCATTGTCTACTTACCTGGCCCTATATATATATATATATATATATATATATACACCCAGTGTTTTCCCCTCCCTTTGCCAGATAATCTTTGCCCCTTGTGTGTTATCCAGCGTTACTTGTGTATGACCAGTTTTTGATACTACGACTTGTTTTGCCTTACCCTTTGGACACCTTCGCTCTGTGTACTTGTACTTTGCTTCTGGGACAGTAAAAGCTCTGAACTGTTTACATGTGTCGAGTCTGCTCTGTGGGTCCAATCTCTCTGTGTGCCTGATAGTAAAAGCCTAAATTCAGGAATTACCTGGTTTTGTTCAGAGCTGGAGGGTGTGCGAACCCTCAAAAAGCTTCACTGTGAGAACGGAACTTAAGTGCTACGTGCAGTGACCAGGGCTAAGCTAGCTGTTGGTCAGTAATGGTCAGTAAATATGACTGTCACTGTTCTGTGAATTCTGTTTGAATGACCCATTACTGCCCATGCCCATTGCTCTTTCGGTAAACTAGGCATCTGAGAAGTTAGAAAGCATTTTGAATTCAACACCACAGATGGAAAAAATCGTGGATAAAGGTAAGGCTGTTTGTTGATTCTGCAAAGTACAACTGTCTTACATCAATGTTAGCTTGTCACTCAAGTAAGGCAGCAGAGGTACCGCAAATGAATAGAAAATAAATTCTACAACATATACTATTCAGCTACTTTGGTTGCGTTTAAATGAATTCAAACAAATATGCGTTGGTTCTAATTTGTTCTCTGTATGCACTAAATACAGAAGATGTGTGGATGTGTTGGTTTTGGAGCTGTTGGAAGTCACAGAGTTGTTGAAGGAGCTGGCCTTAGTAAAGGAAGGTAAAGTAACTAATTACTTATGCTGTCGAGTAATGTGATGTAATTACTTTTTCAATGAGAAGTAAGTAAGAAGTAATTAATTACACATTTCAAGTAACTTCCCGACACTGCTTGAAACTAAAAGCTGCAGGTGTGGAGAAGAAAACATGCTTATGGTTGCATTATGGGAAATGTAGGATCCAGTGGTTTTGGAGCTGGACGCATGTGAGAGACTAAATGTCGGGATATCTTGGCCCCTGAGGCACCAATTTTGACCATTCTTTTTAAAAATCTCTTGTGTGTTCCCCAGCATTGTGGAAACACGATATATAAAGAGAAACTCCGGTATTTTTAAACCTGGGCCCTATTTTGTTTTTACAAATTTTGGGGTCTAAGTGACTAATAATTACCAAAAGTTTTGGAATTAATCCAGTAGATCACCTCTGCCAGCATCCTCGAATGGGCTGCATTGGCTGCAACGTAATCCTTTGGGGCAATTGCGCCGTCAGTGGCAAAAACAAGCACTTTTAGTGGATGTACTTTTCACGTGCGCATAATCAAAGGATTATGTTGCAGCCATTGCAGCCCATTCGAGGATGCTGGCAGAGGTGATCTACTGGACCAATTCCAAAACCTTTGGCAAGTATTAATCATTTAGACCCCAACATTTGTAAAAATAGGGCACAGGTTTAAAAATACCCGAGTTTCCCTTTGGTCGCAGGAGTACCCCTTTGATATCTCTGGTTGTATTTGGCCATTGCTGGCAATGTTGCAAAGAAATGAGTAGAACTGCTTTATATTAGTATTAGACTTCTGCATCAATATGAGGACGTGCCTTGATTTATCAGGTATTTCATTCCCTGGACTAGCCAAAAACAGAGGTTGCAATCTTTTTATCATTATCCTATCAGGTATCTCCCACCCCCATCACCTATTAGTGTCACCAGGACCTATACATTCAAAGGCGGAGCATTCACAAATTGCTGCATCAGATATCCCATCTAACCAGTGATCAATGATCTAAATGGCTATTAAACTTTTCTGAGGTGGAACGGAGAGACCTAAGACTGTAATTGTAGTATCAGTGGCACAGGAGGGGCTTTGCTCTGACCTACATCACAGTAAGTGGAAACTGATATGCCTCTCAGGATTAAGAATTCAACCCAACCCCTCATCCTTACAACACAACCCTGTTATGCGGATTAACCCGGGGCTATCTTTGGAATTCTTGAAACAGACCTAAATACTAACCACTCACTTGTTTCACCAACTTGTAACTGTAGGATTGTGGCTGTGGTTTGATGTGAAAAGTATGGCTATATAATCTTATGAAGTTAAAGCAGCATCGTGGTACTGAGCAGACACACAGTAGAATCTACAGGCGGGGTAAATCATCCCATTTGCCTGATCATAACTTAATGGCCAGTGTTGGCTTAGCTTGACTGTCCTGGTGCCAGTAATTGTTCCTCATCTGGTGTAATTGCAGGCACAGCGAGATTCAGAGTGGATTTCCTGGTGTCTTTCAAAATTTAGGGGGCGTTTTGCCACTCTAAAAACCCATCACATTGGATTACACGGTTTGGAGCAAAAAAAAAAAAAAAAACAGTGTGCTGCATTTTTCAGTGTGAGTACAGTATTAACTGCCATCTGCTTTCTGGAGGATCCAACCTCGTCATCCCAACCCATCAGTCCAAAAAGCTTCAAGATCCTGAGAGGAAAATCTCCTCGAAAAGACTTTCCTTGCAAGTTGGGTGTTACACAGTTCATGGCACAGTGTCTCTGCTGATATGATGGATGTCTATTCCTGAGCACAGCTTCATTCTGCAGTCTGTAAAACCTGCAGTGACATTTTAATTTTTTAGCGTTGTCTTCTCTGTTGATTTCTTTCTGAATTAATGGTTCGTTATGGCCAGTTTTTCCAGCCATTGTGTGAGAAGGGTGTGTCACCCTCCCTTGAAGAACTTCACTTTCAGTGGACAGCTTTTCAGTTTCTCTCAGTAGAGAGCTTAAATATCTCACGATGCTCCAAAAGCCAATTCAGAGCTGCTAAAATTGAAGAAAGAATTGTATCACTTCTGACCTTCAAAAAGCTGCACCGGTGTCGAACCTTGAAGAGCTGCATATAAGCTGAAGCTTTAGCAAATCCAAAAGAAAAAGAACTAAATAAACTCTGGACACAGAGAAAACAAACAAACAAACCAAAAAACTCCTTCTGGGCTTTGTGGTGATAAAGGTGAGATGGCATTTTCTTTCTTCGGCTTTCTCAACTGAAATGATGAGCAAACGATTGCTGTTCCAAATGTAATGAGGCATCACACTTTCACCTCCACAGAAGCTAGACCTAATGGAAGTCATTGGCTAAACGCATTCCAGAGTAAATGAGATGACTTCTTGGTTAGTGGGGCTGTTGTTTGGCACATAATTGATAGGAAAGGTGGTTAAAGGCATCCATTTCCCCCCTGAGGGCGGCATAATTGCAAAAGAATCTAATAAGGGAGGGAGGAAAGAAGAGAGTTTCTGTCACAGGGGTGTGCACGCTCAAGGTCTGTATTCAGATCACACGCGGCACACAAGTAGCACAGAGCTGGGAGATCCAGATATATCAGATCATGCAAAAACCTCTCGCTCTGTAGAAATTGAACGCCAGTGGCACAATGGGTATGAATTCACCACAATACATGATGCATTCATTTCCATTAAGTTATTGTCTTTATGACTATCTGCTGCCATCTCCATTAAATCACTCAGCAAGAGAACCTGGGAGACAAGGAACCGCCACCAGGGACGGACTCCATCTGAATACACAGCTGCTCTGTGCTTTTGCAAATGAATGAAGAATTCACAATCAACTGTACGATGATGCCTCCTAATTTACTCTGACTGACTGAAGACCTGCACAAGTCTATTTTACATGAGCCAGGGAGGATAAAAAAAGAAAAAGCAAAGTGATTAACAGATCAAGGCAGAGCTTAATGTCTGTATTTCATGGCTTAGGCTACAGCAAAATACTTGTGAAATAAAAAGAAGAAGCAAAGCAGGAGTAATTGTTCAGTATTGATTGCGCCATAACTCTAAGGCGTCCCATGGCAAATTATGCATTAAGGTTTCAAATAAAAAGGCATTTCATGTAATTGCCCCCCAACTCAATCTCAACAGCTGTTACATTAACATTCATGAAAGTATTGGTTGAATGTGTATTCTCTCTAACATACAGGAGAATACAAAAAAAAACAAAAAGTAGCCACTTCACATGTGTGACTGACGTGTCACACTCTGCGTATATGAATAAGACAGCATGATTAGAGCTGTGGCTAAGGTCACGTTTGAATACTGGAGGACAACATATAGCAATGAATAAAAGAGGGATAGCTCCATGTGACTAAAAATGTCAAATGCTTGTAAAATGTCACTGAAGTGGCAGGCACTTCCCGCCCAATATGAGGGATTTCATACAAAATACATAAAAACTGTAATTTCACGTATTTTTCACGTATAACCTGTTCTGACCTTACAGATGAAATATCTGTTTACCAATGTAGAACTAAACATCTGGGCAGGACGCTCTGCAGACGTTATACAGCTGTGTATTTTCATGCGAAAAATCACTGAATCCCTGGAAGACAGCAGGACGCCCCCAGTGACTCCCTCCAACGTTAAACACGGCTGCATCCCTCAGCTGCTGCCTAACACAGGAGCAGGAGAGTAAGTGCACTTAAAAGAGAGGGGAGCAGCGATCCATTTCTCAACCCCATCATCAGCCAGGCATATCCCCAGACCCTCATCCTAGATACAGCCACAAACACATGACTGGAGGTCAAGGATGAGGAGCAGGAGACACTCAGGCAGGCTTTTTACATTTTTTTTTTTATGCTATTCAATCAGTTTTACAGCTTTTCCGGAAAGGAAACTGCCTGTACAATGTAATTGCCACTCTGGTTCAATCAAAAGGGGTTTTCGAGGCAAATGGTGCTACATCTCAACCTTGCACTGCCATGCTGGATATTGCTTCGTTATAGAATAATTCACTGCATGGCTTCAAAGACGTGTTTCACCTCTCATTTGACTATTGCTCAAAATATGTGCAAAGGATCTATAAATAAACATGAATAGAGGGGAGAATGACTACAATCCCTGCAGAATAGTAGGATACTTTGAAGATGGAGCAGGCTGAGCATTTTTCTATCTCTGTCCTTTTGCAGTCTGGGTGGGAAAAAAAGCGTGCAGACCACTGGTGACCAAATATTTGGTTTTCCAGAAAAATTAGAGTGAAGCTGAGCTGTTGCATTAATTTCTCTGGTAATACTCCCCTGTAGGCTGCTCATAATCCAGTGAGAATGTTTTAGAAAAATGCTATAAAAATATAAGCATATTATGATGCTAGATTGCATACAGATACAGCCCAGCAACATAAAGTCAAAATTTAAAAAATCCATGAGCTCAGTCTTTTCCTCTGCAGGGACTGAAATAATTGCCTTAAATAAGTTAGAGAGCTTTTCTCCAGGCGGACAGTCCTGATGCTGTTTCTCTGTGTGACTGAGCAGAGCAGCACCATATGGACTTTGTCCTAGATGAGGGAAATGAGCCCCAACAGTAGAAATCCCAGTAGGACCATCCAAACCATTTGAGGCTAGTCTAGAAACGCAATCATCAGCATCACGCATGTGTGACCACTATCAGCATGCACGCTCTGTCTCTGTCCCTTTCTCTGATTTTAGAATATTAGATAAAGCCATCTGGCCGCAGGGACATGGCTTTTTAGGTTATTTTATTTTGCTATGAGTCAAATTAAGTTGTATTAAAGGCAGCAAACTTAGCTGCACACAGTTCCTTACATATTATAATTAAAAGGCAGGAAATTAACGTGCAGACATGCCAGTGATGATTTCTGACCGGATACTTACTTGTTCTAGGATGCAAATTTTTTCCTCTTCATTAAACTGCTTTGGTTGTAATTCCAGTATCCGTTAGCTGTGTTATTTCTGCCTCTAGTGAGTGGATAACATGTCTCACAGCAACTCTTGTCCTCTCAGAAGCCAAAGAAGAGGTCGTTCTCTGCTCCAGCACTGTTTGCGCTCTGCACTTAATTCTGCTCCGTCTAAGTGCGTCTCTCGGTCTTAAAAGGACGGGACTAACAGCAGCCTCTGCCTCGGTTAATTCCACAATCAGTGCGTTTGCTGGCTGAGGATGATACGCGCTACACCGGGATGATCCTCGACCTCCTCGTATTACACTCCACAAGACGCTGCCAAGAAGCAGAGAGGACAGCGGTGCCTCTGAGCGGAGACTCACATTGTGCGCATCCCCGGGCTCTGCTCTCTTTGTGCGCAGGAAGAAGCGCCCACTGGTGACGCGTGAAAACACCCATCGCAGCACAGTAATGCGCCACCAGCCTATGGGCACCTGCCATTCCTCCGCTTAAGTGAGTTAGTGAATCATAAGCTATTCGGTTTAAAAAACAGAAGAAATGCTTAGGAGAACATTCTGAAAATGAACTAAAACTGATCATTTATCACAACAATCAAACTGCCTAATGTCCGATGTTAGTCAGTAAACGTTTTTATTATTATTATATACTATATTATAGTTTTGGTGGTAAATTGATGCAGTGATTTTACAGTAGATGTAGCGAATTGCGGCTTCTGCTGACCAACCGCTGCTGATCGATGAAAGAAGAGGGAGAGGATTAAAAAGAAAAGTGATGTGCATCAGTGAAACGGACCCACAAGAGGTTTTCATACATCGAATCAAAAAACCAAGATCTTTATTAGATGTGGAATGAGCCCACATAGCCTACTGTATTTTTCAGCCAGAGACTTTATAGAGTGTGAGAGGGTTTCATCCTGAAACATTATATTAGCTGCAAAGTGAGAAGACCACACAGACAGGTGCTGTAGTGCCTTTTGGTCTATAAATATGCTGTCACCTAATTGAAATTTCATTGTTTTCATGATGCAACCATCCGAAACACATACAGTGTTTTGGGGGATTTATTTTGTTTTTTTTTTGGTTTTGGGAGCTCTGTAAATTAAGAGTGGTTCTGCAAGGGCATCAAGTCACATGCTTATTATAAACACATGGGATAATAATATGGGATTCTTGTTACTATACACATTTGGGCTACTAGATTCTTGTTTTGGCAAGGCACATGGACACAAATGTTATGAAATATGTCCTGTGACCTTAAAAGTGTTATCAGGTCTTCTTTGTTTAAAGCTGCACTTGTCAATATTTTCACATTAACAGTGGATCAGATTATTATGTGTAATGTGAAAGGAGTTGCTTGTAGCGACGAACCCACAGAGAATTGTCACCTGACTCTGTAGTTTCCTTCAGCTCTATGGAGCATTTTAGCACCATTGTTTTGGTTTTTACGGCCACAACTTTACTGTCAGGTTCACTCACCAGCAGGGGCGTAGTAGTGAAGGGAACAGTGGAACTAACCACCCAGGGCCCTCAAAAAACCTGGAATTAAAAATGTGTTTTTATCTATAATTTTGAAATTTTACATTATTAGCTATAAAACTAAACTATTAGTATTGGCCAAATACATTGTTTGACTGACTATTTCTTGTATCTAAAACAATAAATAAACAACTGAACCCAACTTATAGCAGGGTTTTAGAATAGGAGAAGGAGCACACACAACTGAAATGTCTAGCTTTGATTTCTGATATGTGAAGAAATTCAGTGATAATACAGCCTGTATTCAGGTTGATTTAGCGCAGTCCTTATCCAAGTAGCCCAAAAAACATTTGGAATCAAACATGTGAGGCTCATTATCATTAAATCTCAATAAAAAATAGAGCGGCCACTTTAGCTCTTTTAGCCATTTTACCCACAACAATCTACTGGATGGCACTACAGTTTGTAATTCTTATGTTGTCAACCACTGTGAAAGGGTCTGTGTCACCTTTTGTTAAAAGTGGATATCTCACTTTCAAAACTCTTTATAAGCTGTGCCAGCGATTCTCTTTCAAGTTAAGGGGAGCCTTGAAAGACACAGTTGTCAAAAAAAAAGAAAAAGAAAAAGAAAAATAGGCAAAGAAGAGGGACAGCCTCATGTTTCACCAGCTGTCACTCATCACACTAAATAAATCGCCCTATCACTGCATAGATAATTGCTGTTAGTTTTATCTGGTGCAATCCATTTGATTGACATAAATATTAAAATGATGGAGATATGAATATTTAATGTTTCTGGGCAAAGGAGAACTCCAGGGGGTTTTCAGAGAGACTGATGGAAAATACAGAAGAGGTGAATTGCCATTAATTAAGGTCATTTGGTATCTTATTGGTTGTGGAGAGGTGTGTAGGAGTGGGGGTTTGTGTTTGCAAAAGTGACATTTCAAGGTCAGCAGAGATATGAGGCCACCACATACAGCCACTGCAGATAATCCACCCTCATCCATGGGTAACTAAGGCGGTGAAATGAGTAATGAGACCATTCTGCACATACAAGCATCAGTTTCAGAGAGCAGGAGTCCTGCTGTAGTGTCCTGGAGTAAGACGCTGTACGTCAACCAGGTCTGTAGCTCCTTTATAGCTGAATCTGAACGCTGACCTCCCTGTGGAGGGAGCCAAAAGAAAATGATTGCTCTCTTACAATTAAATGTTGAGGTGATGCTGTAAACTTCAAAGCAATATTCAGTCACATTTAAACTGTAAAGTTTCTAGACCAACTCTGAAACTTAATAGGCCTTAGGAATATTAGGGAAGGAATATTTAGTCAAAACGATCCTTTTGATGAAGGCAGAAAAGAGTGTGGTTTGTGGTTGAAAGTACTCATGAGAAAAACAACAGTTCAAAAAAATATATTGACATGCACCTCTGGCGTGTAAAGGCATGTCATATATTGCTATTGTCAGAATAAATTAGGTTACCCAGAAGTGCCACAATTTTTGTATTTCAGTGGTACTACACATGTTCTAGGATAGTTTTTATAAAATATACTCAGCATATTTCTATAATAATCTTTATTTATAGAGATTATTATATCTGTATATGAATGGCTAGAGGAGAATTTCAGTGTTTCAGGAAGAACTGTGTTGATAGAATGTGGCATGACTAAGTACTGTTAAAAATGTATTGATTGTGTAAAACAAATCTCATCATACTTTGGGAGATGGAAACACTAAGTCTAACAGGGTTTCTGCAGATGGAATTACCACATGGAATTAAATTTAATACCTGTTTCACTATGGAGCCAGAACAGTGGCTTTAATATTTAGCATTGAAAATAAAATTTGGCTTTGAAAAAAAAACCTGAATTGAAAAAGGAAATATTGGCATTGAAATATTTGTATTGGAAAAAGTTGTATTGGCACTGAAAAAAGTTTCACTGAAAAATAAAACACAGGCATTACATTTTCTTTCATTTTAAATGAATAATTTTTGCATTCTAATGTGTTTTTCAATGACATTTTTCATGTCACTCTTTTTTCAGTGACAGTTTTTTTTTTTTATGATGTCAGGTTTTTTTACGCTGTCAGGTTTTCTTCGATGTCAGTAGTTTTCACTTTCAACTTTCTGTCACTCTTTTGGCGTGGAGAGGAGGGGTTTGAGGGGAGGGGCAAGGAGAGCGTGATTGACATATAATCTGCATACTATGGAGAGAACTTCACTCTTCATTTGTCCTGAACCAGCCATCCTCTTGTCCTCTCTGATCACCACAAACCTACAGCGGCCTCCACGAGTTCACCGGGAACTCTTGAACAGCAAATAAGTCTGCTTCTCTCTGCCGTTGTTTTCTCACGTACAACCGGGCTGGGTTAAAGTTATTATGTGTATTATGTGTGTTCTGGTTTGACCGAGTTATGATTCTGACAAAAAGGAGTGAGATTTATGATGCAAATTTCATCAGTTGGGTTCCTCTGCTCTGTATTGCCAAGACCTAATCTATGTGCTTCTAACTTCTGTACAAACTGTTGGGTTGATAGGGGCCAAATTGATGGATTCTTTAAGAAGCTATATGTTGGCATAAGCGTATGCAAATCAGTATTAAAAAAACTCTTAAAAAGAGGTCACGAGGCTGGGAAGCTTTAAGCTTGCTGCTCTTAAATACAATACTGAATTCCAAGCTGCTCTGTAGCTGACTGGCTCCTCTGACCCCCCTGAGCAGGGAGTGCACATGGAAAGAAAATGTTATATATCTACTTATTAAAGGCTCATGCTACTTTGCACGTTCTGTCTCTTTTCATACTTAGAATTTAACTTGTTCTACTGAAAGGACAATGTATGAGCAGAGAAGTTAGAGGAAAAGAAAACAAGTGGAAAGTGATCAGAAAGATGAAATTCACCTGAAGGTGTACAGTGCTTTCCAGTGAGATATACAGCTTTGACTGAGAGACTGGTGAGTTTTTTTGAGCTCGAGGCTTGGCAGCATACAGTACAGCTCTCATTGTTGTTACTGCCAGTTCTCTAAAGTTGGAGGTATAACAACATCCACTGGCGAGAATAACACTTTATGTTTTATTGGTGCACTTTGGGTCTGTGCAGCAAAGAAAAACCAAGAGATGTGGGTAACACCTCACCGTGAACTTGTCAAAGGTGGAACAAGTGGAAAAAGTAGAACAAAAATGAAAATCACAAAGAAAAATAACCCAACATTGTTACCTACTGTATGATGTGTCCCATGCAATGCAAACAATGCTAAGGAAGAAAATCTAAATGTATACAAGGCATAATACTTGAGGTAATGTAATCACAATTTATACGTATAAAGATATACAGTAATTGTACATAGAATACAAACATAATGTGGTAAAGACCTACTTGGCTAACAGCCTTTTCATTAACAGCATAAGAAACATACTGGCCATAGCTGATATTATTTTTATTGTGTATTTTTAATACATCTTAAATAGTTTCTAACACTCACTATGGTCATTAATAAATATTTCTGAGTTTGTTTATAGTGATTCAGATAAAAAGATTCACTTGAATTTAAGACAAAGTGTTAAATAGAGTGAGAAAAGGAAGGACAATTGACTTGCCCAGTCAGGAGAGGAGGTGTGGAACAGCCTTGATATTAGTGTCAGTTGTGACATGATATTGTATTTGGGGACAAATGCAAAAAAATAGGTGTGCTTTGATTATCCACTTATGTTGTGAGAGACAGTGTTATTGATTTGACAGCTTTTGTTTTTTAATCATTAGGTGTGTGTATGCATGACCTGTTTCTTTGGGTGGACAGGTATTGTTCTAACCAACACAATCATGAAAGATAAGACAGCATCCTGGCATCTTGACATGAACATTTGGCAATGTGCTGCCCACCTGCATGGAATCTATCTGGTATTATAGAGCACTTGTCTGCATCTTGCTGCGGCGTTTTGTTTTCTTTTTCTTTTTAATCCATATCTTCTTTTTCCATATCTTTCTTCTTTTCCTTCCTGTTGTTTAGCTCTCCACCGTCATGCGTAGAATACTGCCCAACTTGATTAGTTACCGACTTTTGGAACGTCCATTTATTAATCAACTTATAATGTGTTTGTGTTTGTATGAATAGACAGAGCGACTGCATGTGCACAGATCTCAGCTCAGGCTGCAGCAAGAATTAATATTGTTAGTTAGCCCACAATAAGTCTGAAACCCACTGGGATTTGTCCCGATCCTTGTCATTAACACTGCGCCACTGGCAATACACTACTAGCTAATACTTTGTGTTGTTAATGCTAATGTTTTATAATTAAGCTGTGTTGTCTGTGTCTTATGTTGTAATGTCCGCAATACATGCAATATACTGTAAAGCAGCAAAAATTGTCAGGATGTGTACTTAAAATACCAAAGTAGTTGTTAGGGGTGATGTGGAGTCTCTTTTTGAGTGCAAAACAACAGTCTGACAGCTGTTTCATCACATTTTGCAATGCCTCTCACTGGGTTTTTGCCTTTAGTAGAAAATCCAGTCTGTTTGGTGTTGAAATACCCCGAGTGCTCACATCGTGTTTCCACATACTGTATTGCATTGACTGATCAGTTCTGTCAGTGAATATGTAGATCTGAGAATGTGTTTTGTATTAATTCACTTTGCATAAACAGTGGCTGTAAGTGCTTGAGGTATTGTGCTGCTTTCTGTTAAACCTTGTTGAACATTGTTAGTTCTCACTGAACTTTTGCATATGTATTTGTTCTTCGAGTACTGATGAATATCGTGCAGGTGATCTAGTGAGACACCTCCGCTTCTCTGTATAATTGTTAGACAGAAAGCTGATTTTGGGATGAGCAGTCTGCTGCCCGCTGATTCACCAGAGAAGTATTTTGGTGGAGGCCTGGTGAGATTAATCATTTGAAAAGCAAGCAGGTACAGAAGATCCATGTTGTCTAATGTTTCAGGAGACAACTGTAGACCCAACATCATGATCGTGTTACAGGAATAGTTTGACATTTTGAGAAATACGCTTATTCGATTTCTTCCTGAGAGTTGATTAGAAGATTGATACCACACGAATTTCCACACGCTAAAACATAAAGCAACAAGCAGCAGATAGTTAGCTTAGCTTAGCATAAAAACTGGAAGTAAAGGAAGCTAGATACCAGCACCTCCAAAGCTCATTAATTAACACACTATACAGTATCTTGTTTGTCTAATCCGTACAAAAACCAAACAAGTATAAAAACAACAATTTGTGGTTTTACGAGGAGTTACGTGTTGGAACTGTTTCTCTCTGGGTGCAGTGACTTCCTGCACTGGGTTGCACCAGGTATGCGTAAGTTCAAACGTAGCCTAAGTTGAACATAATTTCTAATTTAGGTCAGAGTTTACGCACTACTAACATTTTAAGGGTTGCACCAGCTGAAATAGTTCCAACGCAGGCATAAGTTACAACTTACATCTTACACCTAGCCCTAAGTAGGTGTAAAGTTCTCCGTAAAATAGTGCTTAGCAACAACTACTAATTTAACAGTTTGCCAGTGTATCATTATGTGTTTGTTATAATGTTTAATCTGAAAACATGTAATCTGCCCAATAATAGGGTACCATCATATTGCTCTATGTCACTGTTGTTATTTAGCACTATCTGTAGATTAAGGTTGTATTTATCACCTAGTCATAATGCTTTGTCCTAGTTTACGTACCTTTTTGTTGTTGTTTGGTGATTAACGTTCGCTATTGCTTAGCAATTGTATTATTTATCATTATTATTATTGCTTAGCTTAGTGTTCAAAGACAATTGGGCACGAGAGACAACACGGTAATGTTATTAGCCACAGGAAGTGAAAACGTCATTTTCTGCGACAGTATTTTGGTTAGTGTGGACTTCACGCCAGAGTAGCTAAAATGAACCTTACGTCTCTGTGGTGCAACCAAACATCAACACAGTTTTAGTATCAAACCAACTAGTTTCAATGTATCCTTCAGTGTGGACTTTGCACCCTAACTTAAGAGAGAATGTACATATAGCTTGTGCAACGGGCTGCTGGAGTCTTGTTGTTGCCTTTAGGAATTTACTGTTCTCAGCAAAGTAATAGAAAAACCCTGTAAAACCAACTTCAGTTTTCTTTCTTACATGAATCCACTTTGTGTCACAAGGTCCAAACATTCCCCCTAAAAGTGCCTTGATAGAGGCGTATGACCTACCAGCCCTTTAAAATAGAAACAACTGCGATATCTGGGACACTACAGTCCCCAGACTGTCTCCAGACCCTGATCACGTGATTATTGCCAGTGATTTCTTTTTACAACTCATTATGACCTCTGTTAAAAATGTGACCAAGTCAAATCAACATAAGGAACTGTGTGACATGCAACCTCATCTTCATCATTTTGAAACAGGCTATGCCAAACTGTAAAATAACACTACACTGTACAAACAGCTTAATTGTCATTACTTATTCATCACTACTAGCCAACAATTGCTCACAATTGATGCAGAACATGCCCTAGTCATGCAAATTTAATTCAGTAACATGTGTACAATACAGTAGTTAGCTTTAGGAATTCTGAACATCTACATACAATAGATAGAGAAAGTGAATCAAAATGCAGCCACAGAATCAGACCCAATTCCTGATAAGGGAACATGTACATTTATAGGTTGAAATGGCTGCACTGAGTCACTGGCCATTTTGAAACTTGTTAATGCCTCGGTTTTTGATGCCCCTGGGCAGTTAATATGTTAATTCTTTTAATTACACAGTCTCATTATTTTTTTTTATCACATAATGCTCACTACATGTAGCAACCACGTATTTATTTAATTATGGCAAAAAAAAAAAAGATATAATGTTGTAGCTTTACAAATGGTTTCATAAATCATGCTTTACCATACTGCACTACAAAGGTGGCAATAACTGCAAAACCAGTGACGTTGAGAAGAGAGGTTGTAATGATTATTTTACAGATAAATAAATAATTGCCATAGAATCTCCAGAATTCCTAAAAAAAATATAGATACTGCACTCTACCTATGGATAACAGAAGACAAGGGGAAAATTTAGTATCTACAAACAAAATGTGTTCTTTAATTTCAGCTTTTTTTTCAGTTTAACTAGTTTCTTTAAGAACATACAGTTTATTATAGTGTTTATTAAAGTGTCTATCTGTCCACCTACTATACTACATACTATAATGTATACTACAATAATTATACTAAAATCTATATAATACATTAATTGACAGTATTTAAAGGTAAATATGTGATTTAGAGGAAGCTTTACCACTCCAAATTGCATGAACTTTACTGGAGTCAAAAACTCAGCAGTTAACTTACTGTTACTCTGCTTATCTTCAGAAGAAATATAGCTTGGTGTTTTTCTCCATCAGGATTAGATTTAGTTTCTGCCTCATTTAGTTAACAAACTGCATTACAGTAGCAAGATGTCATTTAATCAAAATTTATATTTTTCAATAGATAATACAGTTAACAACTAGGGAAAAATCAGTATGTAAACTTGGTTTTAGCTTTAACTAAGGCTAACCGTGACTATCTTACAGCTAGCTTACACTTGATATCTAGATCTTCTTGCTTTAGCTGTCTGTTGACTGTCTCTTAGTGACAGAGTGCATTAAGTGTGACTATAGCCAGGTTTCCATCCAAATGAAGCGCAAATTTTAACCGAATTTAATGAAAATCAGCAAAAGAAAATGCGAATTAATGTGCGGTTCCATCAACTACTGTAAAACAAAAATGAAATTCTCCAGTCAGGTGCCAATCCATTGCCGAGATGAAGTAATTAAAAGAGCGCCAGTCAAACCTCAAACGGTGGAAAACAATGTAGAAAACGTGATAGAAATATGGCATATCTGTTTGTTTCATGTATTAATTTTAGGAATGTTAGACTCCTCATCATCACATGCTTCATGTACGTCATGATTTATTTAATTTAAGTCTGTTTACATTACACTTTGTCACATTTTTCTTTTATCGATACACCAACCTTTCCACCTTAGCCAAGTAAAACATTTTTCCGATATTTCAAGTTTTTTCGATTTTTTTTTTTTTTTTTAATTTTCAGTGTTTTCATCCATCTGTTTTTATGTGCAAATTGAAAATGCACATAAAAACAGGTGGACCGAAACCCACCTATTGACCCACACATTACCAAGCCAGAGTGTACTTATTGCAGTTTGGCTTGTTTTTTTGGCTCTGTTTTGTGGATACTGCAAATTTTACATGCTCTCTTCACAAACATTATACATTTCTTTAACATCATCATTTAGATTGTTAGATTCCAGTCGGGACTTTTACATATAACATTCAAGCCGTTGCCAAACGAGTTCACACAATGCTGATTAAGCCTATCACCACCAGGTAAATCTCTCTGTATTTTGAAGTATACCGGAGTTTTGAAATCTGGTGTCTGTGGCGACATTCCCACGCTGGCGCACTGGTAGTAAAACCAGAGCCATGTAGAGAGAGAGTCACATCAACAGAAGTTCAAAATGCTTGATCGTCACATGATTCACGTAGACTTCAGATAGTTCTCTCTACATGGCTCTGGTTTGCCAGAGCTGAGGGGAGCAACTGTAGTGATGGAGTAGGCTACAGCAACTAGGAGTATGGCGGAAAAACCTGAGAAGCATCCAAGAAAAGTTCCTGATGCTCCAGATTAAAAGGAAATGTGGCATTCAGAGGAAGGATTACAGTCCAAAAAAGTAAGCGATCGAAGGTGTGAGGACAAAAAAGGATAACCATTGGTGTAGCTTTTCCTCGTTGGAGGGCGCTGAAAGAAGAGCAGGGACTGAGGGCAGACATGGATGTTGCATTACTGCTCTTGGACAGGTTGGTATTTGTAAAATATTTGGAGTAGACTATGTAGCTTATACATATACTCTACCTAAATAATGGATTGTTGTCTTTGAACTGTGGAAATTTGAGCGAGCTCCCCTGTAGGCATACCTCATAAACACGCATCAACAGTGTTTGTGTAATTACTCTCACTGCCAGAAGGAGGACACAAAAATTCTGCACTCCACCTTTAATTAATGACAAATATGTTACTGCATTTTTCCTTTGTAGAGGTAATAATAATAATAATAATAATTCATATTTCACATTTCTTTAAAAAGAAAAAAGCTTTCTCTATCTCAACCTCTAGAATAAAATATACTCATGTTCAACTCTTATTCAGTAAAATTGCTGCTTTCACTGACCTGTACATGAACTTCAGTGGCATGTTATGACCAGTGAACTGATGAAATACTGCAGAGTCATGCCGATCAAACGCTGTATCACTATTAGGGCCAAAAAGAGCAAAAAGTAGAAATAAAAAGGGGCTGGAAAGTTATAGAGGGAGGTTAGGGAGGCATAAAGACAGAGATAAAATGTGAACAAATTAGGCTGTCTGGAAAACATTAGCCATTATACACCTCCAAGCAGCCTTCGACAAACTAATTCACTGCAGGCAGACACTGGAATTAGAGGAGGGAGATTGTAAAGAAGGAATGCAGAGAGAAAATATCACTGAAGTTTGGAAAATAACTTTTAGAGTTGGACATTTACAAGAGCACACTTTATGGAGCTGAAAAAATGTGGAGGAATAAATAAAAAGTGTTCCATGTTACAGAATAAAAGAATTTAGATGCCCGCCACATGTTATTTCAAATAATAAATCAGACACATGTCAAGTTAGATATGATTATTATGAGCAGGATATTGGCATTCTGTACTGACAGATTTCACTGTATCTGGGTCAGTGGTGCCCTCTCATAGTGGCCCGTTTCATCTGCTGCCTCTCCCCTGGGTTCAGCTCTTTCCACATGCATATTTTAATATTTAGATAGACATTTTATCACATTAGTGGCTATCGTTGTGATTCCTACACCCTTGCAGGAAAGGGACAATGATAAATTATTTTTATCTGCATTTGATAAGTAGTGGTGTCTTCTGCTATGGCTGTTTTCTCTTAGAGGCCCTAACAAACAGATTGGGAAACTTGGTGAAAATAGCCAGTTATGTTTACTGGTGTGAGTAAGTCTTGAAGAAGAGCATGGTGGTAGTGAGGAAAGCTTATGTTGTTCTCTCCTACACTGGCAGCCCCTGGATGCCAATTTAGGTGTTAATACAAGACTAAAAGATCCTTGTAGACTGCTGCCTTTTAACATGCAGGGATGTGGTTTCCTATACTTGTTTTTTTAAGTATGTGGCATTTCACATTAATGAGTGAACAAGTGTAATTTAGTTTAACATTTCTGACTCGCATTGGTGCATGTTTTTATTATTTATATTGTTTTCTTCTGCTCATGTGTGCTGTAAACCCTGTCTGCAAACTAGATTTCTTTTGCAGTCTAACAACTTTGAATTGAATTGAATTGAAATAGAAGTCTTGTCGTATGTCCACAGTCTTGTCATATGTTAATGAAACTGTCTTGTACAGGCAATGATAGAACATGTCAAATCATGACTACAGCACAAAAAAACACAACCGTATGAATTGGATGTTTATTTCCTTGAATGGTAAGGAAGAGCAGAGACCTCTTAGGGAGAAATATAAATAGTGCATGAAGCTGAGAGCCTCTCAGTGATCACACATGGCCTTTTCTGCAGATGTTGATACACTGATAGTCGGAGATGTACTGTAAGCGATTCCGAAAGCGAACCGATGGCAGCATTTATCCAAATTTGCCAGGAAGGAAGGATCATGACATGAGGACATTAATTGGTATGATTCACTCTAGCACCGGGCACACTAAGCAGCTGTGTTTTCACATCGGAGTGAGACTGCCATCCTCTGCGGCTGCGACTGTGCACAGCTGTTTTTCTTTACCTGTACGATTTTGAAGGTTGAGCCGGGGCTATGAAGATGTTGCCGTTATTCCGTCACATGGCCCTGCCAAGCTGGGGCCTTTGTTCCTTGGCAGCATGCCACCCCACAAACCACTGCCAGAGGAACTGTGTCATGCCCCACTCAGTTTGGTTTGTAGACAGGGAACACGGAATAATCCATTCCATTTGATAGCTCTCTGGCATGAATTTGAGTGTCTGTCACGGCAACTTAAGAACAGATTTGCTGTCAAAACTGAAATATTATGTATATCACTACCCATCTATTAAGGCACATGCTCACCCCCGGGCCTCACTGCTCTCTGTAAGCTGAGAATAGCTATTTATCCACGATCTCTGTTCGGCTTGGTCTGTGTAGCTTCAGCAAGAAAGTTTGAAAAACAGGAATTCAAAGAGTAACTTGCACGAATCCAGTACATCACTCTCCTGTATAGAGAAGCAGCAGGCAGCCTTCTAATGTAGTGGCAATTACATTTTTTCTAATCAGTCACTGAAAAAAACTCTAATTAGAAGTATAATTTGGGTGTCCAACTGTAGAAGGAGAGAAGAGGAAAAAAACTGATCATTACAGTCATTACACCGACTCAAACGCTTTCCTGTAGCAAAGCTGACTGATCTAGGCCAAAGTCAGCCAAGGCAATATTGCAAAGCTGGACACAAAGGACCAATCTAACTAATTATTCCTTCTGCCACTGTGTTTTTCTGTGGTGTAGAAATGTAGAAACCTGGCTTGCATGTTGGAAGACACAGGGTGGGTGTCAGGGTCAGCAATCGGAGTTAACGAGTGAACGGAGCCCGTCTTACAACACCTCCCGCAGGCTTAGCAGTAAATGGTAGCATTGCTTTGCTGACTGCCCCCCCATACCCTGGTCCACTCTCAGCCTGTAACAATGGCACAGGTAATACCAATCACAACAACATTAATCTCAATAACAGTAGGCTAAACATGCTGGAAACAGCACATTTGTCAGTTAAGAAACCACATGGAACCAACAAGAAGCAAAGGCAGAGCTCAACTGCTTAATGGTTTGGGCTCAGCAGTAATTACAGAAATGAGAGTGTTCAATTTTACAATTCATCAAAAGATAGCAAACGAGTGTTTGACAGAAGGACAGTGTAACAATGCTGAAAGACCAACAACAACAACAAAAATCTTGTTCTAATACCCGCAGTAATATATACAGTATATTCTACCACAACATCAATACAATTATCTGGTGTGTGCAGACTTCTGTAACTCTCTGGTTGAATGAGCACCTGTCTTCCATGACTTCTCACTCAGAGGCCTTTGGAGGTCCACTGGTATTAATTAAAACCAGAACGAGCTTCTCAACATAGCTCTGGCACAACCTCAGAGCTCCTCAATTAGCTGCCAAACAACTTGTCTTCTTGTTGGTTTCTGAGGTTATACAATTTCAGGAAACTAAAATGACTCAGGAGACCTCTGAGCCTCCAAAGGAACTGTTACAATGTCAAAATGCTCTCATTGTTCAATTGCCTTGTAAGGCAGCATGTTTTTTTTTACTCCTTTGTCCTTGTTGTTGCTGCCTCTCCTTGTGCCACTACTTCTGCCTATTCAGTGACAATGCTGTACTTTCTATTTCTCATTCTTGTACTAAACCAGTTGGTTGGTTATGATCACAACATTGTCAGATAAAATAAACATAAATACTGGTTAATGACAGCAGCTGTGCTGTGAGATTGGCTATATTGACATTTAAAATGGGTGATGACAGACAAGGTTAGAAGCAACAAAAGGTTGTCATTTCAAGTACAGCCACAAAGCATCTGTTACCGAATCTGTTACTGTATACTGTATCTAAATGAATTGCAAAAGTGTATTTATGCTTGCAAAACACGAAAAATGTCAGCAAAACAACACTAAACTATATTATATATTTGGTTGTTGAAGAACAGGCACTCCGCTTCTCAAACATTTCGAGTGGACGTTGAAACTGCGACAGAGCCGTGACCGAGCCAGGGCGAATCATCAGTTGTGATACAATAAAATTAAATCAACAATAATCTTTCCTTTCTGCAACCTTACATGTAATGGGTCCCCTAGCATAACCAATTGAAGTAAAATGACACCCTCTGTAAAAGTGGATTGGATTTCATGAATCAATCAATGTTGCTCAATGACGCCTGTGTAAAAAGAGACTGCCCTCCCAAGACGAACGTCAGTCATTTCAGCCAGTGCCTCAAAACGACATAAGTTTATGTTCAAGTGACAGCGCCCTCTAGCAGCCGTGGTAATTATGATGGGAGCAAAGGAGGAAGTCAGGTGATGTTGTTATAGGGCGACAAAGTCTGCGTAGAGAGGAGGTCAGGGTGGATGGGTCAACAAAACACTGGACTATAACACAGCTGTTCGTTTGTCATTGCCAACTGACAGCCAATGTTGTTGTTTTTTAAAGCATGACCATGATTGTTCCATAACCTTAACCACATGTTTATTGTTGTAATGATGATGAAGCTTCATGGCAAATGTCTTCCATCTATGTTACCCAAAACTCCAATAAAATGAGAAATTGATCAAAAAGCAATTTACACTATTTAACCCTAACCTAAATAAATAAATGCTAGATTAGCCATCTAGCATTTATCTAAAGGGATTTACAAGGTTTTTGCCACTCATTCAGTTAGCAAGGACACTTCGACATGTGGAGAGGAGGAGGTGGGGATCAAACCGCCGCTGTGATCATTAGACAACCCGTTCTACCTCCTGAGCTACTCATGAGCTTACTGGGACTGGTACTCCTGAACCTACTCATTTGAACTCAAACCATGATCTTTCCCTAAACACAATCGAACCTTAACCACAGTGTTGTCACATCAATATACGGATGAATTCTTACAACAGTGATTTGTAATGGTCTTGGAAGACACAGATAAGTGATGTCGTCCTGCCAATAGGAACTTCACATCAGAAAACACTCTTATGTGCCATTCTAGAGGACAAATAACGTATTTTGTCGTTTAATTTGGAGGACTTTTTGTAAAAATTATTGGAACGTATTTATTATTCTGGAGATGCCACTAAACCAAATATGCAACTTGGTACTACTTATTTTATTGTCGCTTATACCTTTTTAACGACGAAAATGAAAATGTCTTCTAGAGGGAGTTTATTATTATTAGTTATGATATCTGTATTTGTTCAGCAAAACTAGTGATTGCATTATCTTAAAATTGGGCAAAACTTCATTCAGTGGCAAATGTCTTCCATCCATGTTACCCAAAACTCCAGTAAAATAAGAAATCGATCAAAAAGCAATTCACACTATTTAAATAACTGACATATTGTAATGTATATAGTGTTTAAGCAAAATCTAAACAATAACATAAGCTTGAAAAAAATGAATAAAAAACAATAAATATCAATAATGAAAATAATATTATATAATAATCTTTTTACTTGGATTTCCTTACAAAACTGTTCTCATGACACAGCACAATGTAGCACAACAACCCTGCCTTCTACAAATTATGTTTATATCCAACTAATATGCAACAGCAAATACATCTTGAGGGAAACATAATGCCACCCAGATTACGTTTCCACCATCCACCACGGCCACCTTATCATTCACTCAAAAAAATGTTGTCTTTGAACATAATCTAGGCAGCAATTATGTTTATCATCACAACATAATTGGGAAAACAATTAAGTACAAAGACAGGGTTAAGCACAAATAGCTCCATGTTTGACCGCTCCAGCAGAATTGATGGCGCTGTATTAAAGTAGCATGGGTGAAATGCATTTTACCCATGCACACTCAAAGAAAGCTGGTAGCTACCTTTTAAAGGGTGACATATCACTATGCAAATAGTTATTGTGAGTATCTCTGTGTTACACTGATTCATTGTTTTAGAGTTCTGGAAATTCAGACTACTAATTTCTCTTCCTTTATTTAAAGCAGGGCATTATTTATGGAAGCAGTAACCTTCAGTCTTGACTGTACTCTTAAAGACGTCAGCCCGTGGCGGGATTTAATGTTTAGAACATTTGAACTTTTGGCACAGCAAAAAATCTGGCTCCAGTGATGTGTAAAAAAAAGTATAGGTGTAGAATAAATCCAAGTGGGAGCAGCATGAGAGTTTGACAGATTACAGTGTGTGCCATAAGTAAGCTATTTAAAGCAGCTGTTCAAATAAGACACAGCGCACATGATATCACACAGTAGTACATAATAATGCAAAGATGAGTGCACAAATGATTGCACAGTTGGTTCTTGCACTTAGAAGGTGGGGCAGTGAAACCAGTGTGAAAGTAAGCTAGCATAGACAATGGATGTTAATAACCCATTCACCAAGTACAATGTGGATATTGGATGATTATAATTAAAATCAATGGCAGCATTTTTTAATTTTCAATGCCAATGGTTTTTTGTAACTAATTATGCCTACAATATTAATGCATGGTATCTACGGTAAGGTTAAGGTTAGGAAAATAAAACCACTTGGTTCAGTTAAGGGAAAGATCATGGTTATGACGAATAAGCTATGGTTTAGGTATTAATTGGAGGTCTGTGACAGGAGGCAAACCCTTGATCCTGGCATCAAAGAGGAACATGTTACCCCCACACCCTTACTTTTCTCCATGCTACATAACAGACATTGTGTCATTTAGTGCATTGTTGGTTTGTGGATAAACTATTCTGGAATGCAGATGCAAGGGGGAAGAATGTGTTAATGTGCCTAAATGCTGTGGTTCTGTCTGGGGGTCACTGGCCACTGGAGGACCTGGAGGAGTTCGAAGGGTTTGACGAATCACAGATAATTTTGCCCCATGGTCACAGAAATAAACTTTGCAAATGACCAGCATCTTGCAGCCAATAGTTTTCAGCTGACAGGTTTACTGTATGTGCAGCCCGGTGGCTGAGCGGAACCAGACTTGAATGGACAAGATGTATGAGGAACTGAACCACCGTAGTTTGCCACAGGTTGAATTTCTTTAGCTGCAGGAGATCCATGCTTGCCTCCATTCAAAGCACCTGACTGTAATTCACAGCAGGCCCAGTTACATAGTAAAATTACTGAGTGGGCTTCTGAAATGTAAGGGGTGCACTACCAGAAGTTACAGTGCAGACAATCTAAAATAGCATACTTCAGATACAGTGTGAGGCCTGCACTGTTACAAAATGATAATTGACACAAGAAAATAGGCACAACTGCAGCATACTTAACCTGTTTCTCCATTAATAACTAAACAAGGGCAAACATCTAATTTTGACATCATGTACTTAATATTATCTTAATATCTTTTTGACAAAACAAGAATTTGTAAAATAGCCACCAACGCACACATAAGAAGTGAAATTAGCAACTGCCACATTGAGAGTTAGGCCGTGGGCAGGTTAGGCGGGGACCAGTCAGACTATTTTGAGCCAGCAGTGTTGCCTCAGCACTTAAATAATCATCATTATCCAACTTTGAATGATGTGGTGGTGTCTGTTATGTTGTTTGGCTTTGTAAGGGAAATTATCTTTGATCATGTACATGTAATCACGTTAACTTCCTTTATGTTTGATCGTACTGAATCCTGTACAATGTAACCTTTGACTGAATGAACCTTTGCCTGATTGCCTAAACTAAGGCATTATTGCCCACCAGTTATCAGAAGATCCTGAACTTTGGCTTACGAGCCCTTTGTCTTTAGCACAAAGGCATGTAAGATGCTAATGGAAAGAAGCAACCTTGATCAGAGGGGGAGGACCGAGCCAAAGTATAAAGAGAGAGAACAGCTTGTGTGCATATTACAAACTAACCTTTGTCTTGTGTACCATGCTCTGAGCATTAAAAGTGTGACAATACTGTAAGAGATTTTTGTCTCGTTCCTCGTTGTCAGAGTGGGATTACAAAATTGCCACAACAGCTTTTTGTGTCAAAGACTTCAAGAACGAAGATAATAAGTTAATTTCCCCCACCTCCAATAAATAGCAGACAGAGCACAGTTGCTTCATGTGTTTTTCTATGGAACCATTCTATGGGTTGTCTACCACACAGTGGATGAGACAGTCCCAAATAGGGCTAGGTGTTTCTATATGATGCATACACCCTCAAGCACCCCATCATAGAACCTGGATTCCTCACTTAGAAGACACAGTTATAGTGATTAGGCAGTTGATGGTTAGTTGATGTCAGTTTGCAGACTTAAGCTCCTCTGTATTTTAACCATTGGGAAATGACAGGATATGGTCTATAATAGACATGAACATTCCACAGGACAAAGCCAAAATAGAAAGCCGAAAACCTCCCCAGGGGGGCTTGGGAGCGTTGAAGGGGAGGCAAAGATACTGGGTGAGGTGAATTTCAGTCAAAATTCATAACTCAGTCAAAACTTAACACACAGACTTGAAACACATATTTATGTAATTCAGTGTGACTTACACTTCCCGAGGATATCATTATCTACAATGTCAATTGCAGACAAGCGTCCATAAATCCACTTAGAAATCATAGGAAAAAAACGCTTCAGAACTTACCTGAGAATCATTACGTTTTTTTCAGTATCAATGTAATCCAGTGATAGATGTCTGTACTTTCATGAGTACATTGCAAACAGAAACTGCTAATAGCTAATTCGTCATGCTTTTAATGGCTGCAGTTTGCCAAAATGTAAACAAATATAGGCTAAAAACAAGGGTCAAAAGAGAATACCAGTTCCTACCTGTAGCTTACATTACAGAAGCCCATTTGATAAGCTTTAACAGGGTCTTGTTCTCCTGTTGGCTTTAGTTTTTCTGTCATATTGGTTCCCAAATAGGCCTATATGTTGGTGTTAGCATGTTTCAATCTATCAGATTAGCAAAAACAATTTTGACTTATTCCATTTTCACATAAAAGGCAAATTTCTCACTGAGCTAATAAAAGAAAGGACAAGCAGCTCTTCAAGCAGAAAAACTCAGAGATCCAGTTTAAAATACAAGAATGTCGTCCTGGACAGGGTATAAAATTCAGGAGAACCATAACAGTAGGTTATTGCGGCTGTAATTTTTACTGGGTTTGGAGTGATTACCCACATACGCTCAAATCACCAGGGCAGGTAATGTTAAAATCACCCCAGAAATAAATCCAGTCAGAATGGGTCTTTTAGTCTCAAATGTCAATAATCAGTGGAGTGTCGAATGCAAACTTTAGGAGTGAGTGTTTTCCTAGCCTCACACATTTTATTTTAGAAAAATATTCATCTTAGAAAATGGTGTTCCACAAGAATGCAGGCATGGCCAGCTGGGAAAGCTTGGAGCAGCTAATCACAGCATTAAATGCATAAAGTCCACAAACAAAATCCTCACATATATCCATGAAAATTTAGATGCCACAAAGCGAAACACAGTCCCAAGCTTACTGCATCTTTCACTGAGCAGAAACTACAGTTTTGTACTATGCTGTAGATGGTTAATTGTTGTGGCTTTAAAAGGTCTTTGTTTTATGGCCCCATTATCAGTCACCTGGAAATCTTAAAACACCGGTCACCTAGCTGAAGCTGAGACCCCCTCAAACACACTGTTTTGTGTGCTGATTTTGGCATAGTGGCTATTTTTTGTGACGTCCTAGCCTGGTTCCATACCTGTGAATCACTGCACAGCTCTGATTTGTTCAAGCTATTCAAATAGGTCTGGTGTTATGTTCACTTGATGGCTGTTAGCTGACCACCAGTTGGAGGAGCTGTCAACCAAGCAGAGTTTACTAGACAGGTTTAATAATAGAGACATCTTCCTATATAGCTTGCTACTTACTTGTTCAATGAAAAAAAGTGACCAAAAAATGGCGACAATTGTTGATGAGATTGACACAGCTGAATATGTTTTTGTAAGTCAATTTACAGAAATAACAAGTCTTAATGTAAATAATTGAAAATATTATTTTGATTGTTGATTGCTACCACAGCTTTCGTGTCAACTGAAAATAACGTCAGTGGGAAAGATATGTCACAAACTAACCCCCCCTCCCAACACGAAATTGGCTAATGTGAGCATCAGACTGTGTATGAAGTGAAACAAAATGGCTAGTGATGCCCTAAGACATAATCTAAAACTACTCTTTCAATTAACAAAATTTTAATCATTGAAGCATATCAAGATTCGCAAATGCAAATTAGTCTGGAACCGCTCAGTTCATTTTTGATTTCCAAGGGGCATTATCAACGCAATTGGATAGACCTGCAACCAATCAGAGCAACAAAACGTGTGACGTAGCGCTGAACAAATCCTGTCGGCAAACACATCTTTCTTATCAACAAAAGCTTTAAGTGCAGTTTGTTCTTTTTGTTCTTGTTCGTTTAATACTGACACAATAGCGGACTCAGAACGTTCCATGTCAGCGGCAGCCATCTTGGTTGTTTAGCCTACGATAATGTCTCAGCGGCACTCCTCTGTACAGCCCCATATTAAATAAACAGTTGTGATTGCCCCATCCAGGGCCAGGTCAGCTGGAAATCTGTCTGAATGGGAGAGGGACCAGACTCATCTGCCAGAGCAAATAAAACATGAGCTCGCAGATTCGTCTGGTTCCCAGGCTATATCAAGATATTATTTTAGTGCAATTCATGTGTGGTCAACCATGCGGAGCCAATGAAAGACATTAAGATATGTTATTGGTCAGGACGTAGTAGAAACTATTATATAACTTTATAAGTGTATTGCTCTTTGGGTATGCCTTCATTGGCTGCCACATTTTAATAGAGCATCTATTGTTTAATATGTCCATGGCTGGAGTTGAATATCTATGCATAGATATTTTTACCCTGTATAAAAAAAAAAATCCAAACCTTTATAAAGAAGTTAGATCACACTGGCCAGGAATGTTAACTGCACTCACTTCCCTCCAGAGCTAATATATAAGCACTATAAACTCCTATCTCTCACCACTTTCCATATTAAAAAGCTTGAACATAAATGGTGCAGTGTCCCCAACTACTTCGAGATAACATAATGCTTCCATGAGTTTGACATTACAAATCCATCTCAAGTTCTTACAGTTTTTCTTTGTGATCACTGCCAATGTAGTTGTTGAAAAATGAAAGGTATGTCCTCCCACCACATGTCTAATGCCCAGTGGGAAAGCTGACATTTATATACATTTTTTAGACATCTTTCTCAGTTCAAGAATGTCAAAGTCTCAGTACTGCAACATGATATGACACCCAGTGCTAGTGCCTAGAGCAAGCTGAGACACAGGGTTCTAAACATATCATCGTGTCTTAGATTTATCCTTTCAATACAAGAAGATTTACTGACATATCTGGTGAGGTGAGAATACAGGTGCCTTGAGTTGTAAATCCTGTCTCTGAGAGCTTCTGGCATTTCCCTGCAAAGAACTGTATTGCTGCATTGGCTACGAGCAAACCCTTCGCACCTTATCCAGAGACTCTAACATCCATCCTATCTGAAAGATGTCAACATCCTAGCAGAGAACTATTAGTCCAGAAGAGAGGGGCTGGATAAAACTTATCATCAATGCGCCATTAACCTTTAATGAACTGGTGCTACATTTTCAAGACAAAGCTGTTCTGAAACTCCCCTTCCCAGGAGGTTAATTTCCTTTCACTAGGCTGTCCTTGTCAACAAGAATTTTGTCTGACACTGCATCTGTAATAGAGTTCAAGAGCTGCTTTTGGATATTGAAAGAAAATTTACCTGAGTTTACACGGTTTGTTAAGTTGCATTCATAACCATGCAGTATTCTCAGAAAAGAGCGGCCAATTTAAGCCTCAGAGGGATCATACAGTGATTTACTGTGTGCTCCGTGCTGGGCTGCGCTCATCAATAGTGGCATTCCGTCATGTTGTAATAGCTGTTGTTGATGTTGATGAGGTATTATTTTGCACATAAAACACCCCCACATGCTGACTATTTCAATGCTAATTATGTTTGGCTCATTTTTGATGTCTCTGTCGCAGTGGGTAGGCTCTGCTCACGGTGCCTCTGTTAAAGCAGAACCTGAGCCTTTTCTATCCAGCTCGTCTCCTCACAGCACGTGCTGACCCATACTTCAAGTTCACCCCAGGTATGGTGAAAAGCCATATTCATGATTTGTTATGCTTTGAAGGTAATTTCAAGACCTCACTTGAATGTGCATATGTTTGAAAACTAAATATAATATCTGCCACATTAGAAAGGATGTGATCTGAACATGCTGTGATTAAAATGTCCCTGCTGCTGTTGGACTTTTGAAGCACTTAAACTGATTCCTGGTTGAGTAGCGAGGAGGTAGTACACTAACATTTGGCCTTTAGAAATTAGCAGCAAGCTGGGGAGAAACAGCTACCAACTCAGTATGTACTAACCTTATTTACCTACAGTACTCTGGATTCGTATTGGCTCTAAACAGGATTTTTTATTTAGGAATCCAATGTTTGTTTCACATTTTATTTTTATAGCTTCTGCCCATTAACTGTGGCAATTATAATGGCACATTGTATTTCCCTTAGGTGGGAAATTCCACTGTCTCCTCACAGTAAGAAGGTTCTGGGTTCGAACCCGTCGGTGGTTGGTGTACCCCGCCTCTCAACTCCCCACAAATAAAATCATAAAACACAAAGTGAATAAACAACATCCCCATATTTAACTCTCCTGTGACAACGGTCATGTCACTCATGCTTATCATATTTGTTTGCTACATTAGCAAGCTAGCTAACCAGGTAGCTACTTTCATACCTTGGCAGTTGAGTGGAAGCTAATGTGTCTCTCATATTAGCCCATTCTGGCTATACATTATAACATTAATAGGAGCTTAACGGTAACGTTATTTGTATTCACACCAAACAGTTTTGTTCAGGACCGCAGACTGTATATAAAGATGGACGATCCGTCTCCACCAAACTGTACCACTGTACAGAAATAAAGCCAAAATATCCCAGATACGGGCGCTGCCATCTGGTGACGTTTGGAGACAGAGTCTTCGCAGCAGTAATCCTTGGTGGAGCTGCGGTATGGAGGTCCCTCACGGTGCCTCTGTTAAAGCAGAACCTGAGCCTTTTCTATCCAGCTCGTCTCCTCACAGCACGTGCTGACCCATACTTCAAGTTCACCCCAGGTATGGTGAAAAGCCATATTCATGATTTGTTATGCTTTGAAGGTAATTTCAAGACCTCACTTGAATGTGCATATGTTTGAAAACTAAATATAATATCTGCCACATTAGAAAGGATGTGATCTGAACATGCTGTGATTAAAAAGTCTTCGCAGCAGTAATCCTTGGTGGAGCTGCGGTATGGAGGTCCTGCCTATACACCCACCTGACCCAAAAAAACCCTACATTGTGTTTATGTATATGTATACATATATATATATGTATATACACAATCGGGTAAAAAATTCGGTCAGGCTGTAATTGTTAGTATCAAGAATGTCATATATGCCAGATGCATTAGTGTAAGCATTATTTATCAACCAAACAGGATCTTGAATAGACTCACTTAGATGTCTTTTTCTCTTAAAAGTTCTAAGCATAACAAAGTGATGCATTTTCCACCCAAAGCCATGAGTTTACACCTCGATCAGCTGTCACCAAGTCCCACGCTGAAACTCTACAGACTCATCAAACTGATCAGCAAAACACTGATCACAGAGCCTGACAAACGTTCACACTCTTCATTTCCTGCAGTTTTATTGCAACACCATCCAAAAAATTAAACCTTTGTCATATTGCTCTGTATGAAGCACATAATGATTGTCAACAGCTAGATCATCAAATAACCCTTTCTTGTTGAATCTGGAGAAAAAGCAAAACACTATACATTAATGTACAGACATTAGGGATACTACCTTTCTTCACAGTAGTACATTGATGGAGAGTATCCAGTAGAAGCCATATCTGATTTCCCTTTTTAAATCAATACTAATGAGAAAATAGATGTGTATAAAGGTGTATCAGAAATCACAAGTCAACATAAATGTGATAAGCGTACATGTATTTTGCTTTTGGGAAGCTATTTGTTTCCATATATAACTGTGAACGTAGTGGCATACTGCAGCATCAGGTCAGGCACAGAGCTCTTTTTGTCTGTTGCAACCCCTTCAGTAGCCACAGCGCACTGGTTAAGCTGAGGCTGATTCCAGTCTCTGTGAATGAGTAGATAGGAAGGTGAGTCTCATATCTCCATCCTGACAGGCTCAACACACCCCCGCCTCCCGGGACTCCACACCAACCATCCCTGATAGCACATGACTCGCTTCTCCCCTCATGGACTCAGACACACACACACACACACACACACACACTCCCACTCGGCGAGACCCGGCACTCGCCTTTTTATTTAAATGCGATAAATATTTAATTTGTGAACGTGTTGTGAAAGATCACACGAGCACGCACAAAGGACCCTCAGCTGAATATGCAACGCTCTGATAAATATTTCAGCACTCCATTTCCCCAACCCCCAGTTGACTCACCAGGAACCTGGAGCTGATCCTGGCAAGAATTAAACATGTTTTTATTGCAATATTTATTCTTTACAAACAGCCAGTGACTCGCTGATTTGCTGATTTCAAGAGGTTACTGTAACTGGGCTTGATCTGGTGTCCATTTAAAGATGCTCACTTTAATGACATAATATATCTCCCCAGCTCTCTTTCATGTAGGTTAGTAGCACAAGACTAATAACACCAATAATCCTCCCACTAACATAATATCCCCCCACTGCCTTTCTGCACCTATAAATAGTATCACACACACGGTAAACTGTGCCTCTCTCTCTTTCTCACTCACATACAACACCTACATCACAGCAGCACTACTCCCTGTAATTAATTTATGTTTCCTACAGAGCAATGTAAAAGTCTCAGGTTACTTTTATAATGAGCAATCCTGACCCTCTAATGCTAATTCCAAAGGCTGTCTTTGTTTAATGTTACAGTTTTACATTTATTTCTCCACAGGGAAGCTTATGAAACAACTTAGACCTTGCAAACAACATAAACCATAATTTCAACTCTCCATCTAAAGATACATTTTGTTTTTAGAGACCAGAAAAAAAAGCAGTGAATTAAGAACACCAGTAAAACAGGGCAATCCTCACCTACACAACCACCCCACACATATCAGGTTAAAAAAAAAAAAAAAAGGCCAGCAATATTCATTTTGGTGTGGTGAAAAGTCCCATGCCAGCCTGGTGTGGTGCTCTTCCTTGTATGAGAGGAATTCATCAATAAAGCAATTGTTTAAGCTCCCAGTAGGTTCCAGCACGGGCTGTAAAATTTATGAGCAGCAGTACAAACAGACAGTGGATGGATCGAAAAGGGTCCCGGAGGCAGCCGGAAGAGAGTCCTTAGCAATAACAACACAATCAATCACATCCAGCGCACGTCAAATCCAACCCCAGGCTCCCCAGCAGTGCATTCAAAACATATTCCCACGTTCACATGATCGCAGCTCTGTCATCATATCTTACTGTAGGAGCGGCTGCTTTTATTATATGTGTGAGGGTATATACAGCCTTGCAATCTTTATATGTTAATATGTATCTATCTATCTATCTACAGTGTCTATCTAGGGGGTTATTCAAGAGCAAGCTGTTACTGTTATGTAATTACATTTTGTGTGACAGCCAGTCAGTGCGGTGTATTTTACATTTTCTATTTATCTGAATGCTCAATAAAGGTTTTTTAGAATGAATTTGTCCTATTATACTGAGGTGTGGTGGGTCACCATACAGTATCTTAAAGCCCCTATAAACTTGGATTCAAATCTTGAGTATTTTTCAATAAAGATTAAATAAGCAACAATCAAAGTTAAGGTTTGGAGAAAAAAACAAATATACATAAGTATATTTTACTAAAATTTACCACACAAAAACGTCTCTAGCTAATCTGCTTCATCAGGACTGTGTAGGTGTGGTTTGGTCAGTGATTGACAGTGGTCTGGTAACGGAAGTTTGTGACATCACCTTACTCCTGCTGAGTCCCGCCCACTTTAGTGAAAAGAAAACAGACAGAAATCTCTCATGTGAATTAACCAAAACTGTTCGAACTGTTCTAAAATTGTGTGTTTATGCACGACCAAATCACTCCTAAAAAGAAGCTACTTAAGGAAATTTGCTTTCAGGGTATTTAAAGGTCAGGGTCAATACAGTTTTGTTAACGTACTGTGATTCTCACCAATAGGAGGGCCAACAAATCATCTGATTTTGATCGGATTTTTGTTCGGATCCCATTTGCTACCAACAATCAGCATTGTTTTATTTGTTTTTTTAAATTATGACCATGGGAAAGTTAGCGACTAGCTGGTGAACATAGTGGAGCATTTAGTAGTTAAAGAGCCAGATATTTTCTCAGGGGTTGGTGGAGAAAAAGTGAATATTGGTTGTCAGCTGGCCAGAAACATATTTAAATGAATATTAATGTATCTCTGTACCTTCTGGAAGGTGGTTTGCTATCATAAAATTGATGCAAGTTTAACTGGGTAGTTTTTTATTTTTTTTTAACCAAACCACTTAAGTAGTTTTTGTGCCTAAACCATTTTAACTACAGTGGCTTCAGATCAGAAAACACTCATAGGGGCTGTTTCGAAAGGCAATAACCACCAATTCTGTCATTTATTTTCGAGGACTTTTTGTAAATGCATTTTATTCCTCATAAAACATTTGCAATGTTTTTTTTTTTTTTGAATATTTTGAAACCTGATTTGTTAACAATTCTGTTTGCTAGCTAGCAGTCCTCTTCTTCCCTTCCTTTTGTTGGTGCGTTGCTGCGTTACTTGGTGTGTTACCATCACCAACTGTTACTTGAAACCATCGACAGGAATGTATATGGCGTCGCCTGCATGCTCGTGTGCCTACATATGCATCCTTGTGCGCGTGCACAACAAATAAGATGGGGGCCCTATCATCACAACATTGCTCCATAGTGTCACTAGTGTCACAAAACCTCCACAGGGTACCTTTAAAGAGAGCTGCTAAAACATGTCAATCAATATGGCTCTCACATGAGTATTAATATCCCATAATGGTCTACATCTCAATACAGTATTGGGGGAAACAATGGATTATAAAGGTTTTAGAATAAACATTGCATCACTTAATACATATTTTGGTATGTCATGATAATTTTCATATTTTAGATACAACCATATCATATCTGCCATAATACACAATATATCAGTATTAGCTTCAGCTTTCAAAGGCACATTCATATACTGTAAGTTGCTCCTCAGTTAAACAGTACATTTTATGCTCACCCCAAGAGAATCTCATAATGCAGCAATATACCAGTTATAGCTTTTTACTGTATTCAAACATACCTCAAACTGTATTTAATCATATTTCTTTATGTCCACGATCCCTCTGTGCACTTGGTAAACTTCTGGGGTCTCCCTGTTCACAGTGCTCATGCTTGAAGAGACACATGGAGGGCAGATTTGCCTCTGGCATGCTCACAGCATCAGCCAAGAATCTGCTCATTATTCTTCCCATACAACAAGTAGTGTGGCCCGGATTAGATCGGCAGGCCTGGACAACAATCTGAGCCCACAGAGCCAGGGCCAGATAGCCTTCTGATCTATGCACATGAATTTACAGTGAAAGCCGAAATAGAGGAACAGCTCTGCAATTTCAACTGGATGGCAAGAAAATAAGTATTGGGTAGCGCATGCTGGTTTACTGCATTTGCTGCAGAGCTGTCTTCCTTTTCAAAGCAAAAGTGAGGAGATGGAGGGAAGAGACAATAGAGAGAAGAGAATGATGGATCTATATAAGCACTTGTAAATGAAACCACATACCATGCCTACTTACACCACATTGCTTTGTCATTATTCATGTCTTTCTTGAAAGATTAGCGAGGTACCATTCCTCTGTATCTTTCACAATGCGCACAAATCACAACTGACTCTGCTGTATTAATCATTTGACAGTGTACTTGACATAAGAATTTTATTATCAGCCACAGCCCATGTAGTATACATACTCCAGACCTGACACGATTCCTGAAAAATTAAACACCTGTGATTCTTTTTCCTGGAGCCAAATGTCTTTCACTGACATGTTCATGATGGTTACATGCTGTTTTATGTTATCAAGGCAGATTTATTTTAGCATTTGAATATGACTGCCTCAATAGGCCTATTTGAATAAAAATGCCTGCCTGGAATGATTCACAAGCACGACACAAAACTCATTTTTGCAGTGGGATTTTCAAATATCACACCCACACGAAACTCCAAATAAACATTTCAGAGCCTTCACACTTCTGATCAAATGTTGGTATCTCACATTGCAGTGTTGTCGCTGTTACCGCTGCTTTCATCGCAAGATGTTTCTGTGATATAAATCACGGGGTGTTGGCATTTTTAAATGATCCAACTCATAGCCCTCTCAAAGTGGTATTCACAGGCCCCAAGTAATAGAAACAGCTGGTTAAAGAGCAACTTGTAAGTTGAATTGCTTACTGAATGTATACATTTTACATGCAAGTTGTGCTTTTAATATATGCTTTTATATGTTTTACAAGCCAAAGAGAAAGAAAGTAGGTGGTTTGAGGAATGCACTGAAAAAAAGTTTTTTTTGTTTTTGTTTTTTTACATTGTATCATATAACATAAGGGCGTTTCCTCACAGCACACTGTGCAGTAGAAGGTCGTGGTGAGTCTGGGCAGATGTCATATAGCCTTTAGTCTTTTTTCATTAGTTTTAGTTTGCATTTCACCTATAGGTACACTATTGTATTTGTGCAGGCTACACAAATTCCAACCTGTCAGGACATCAAGTCCACAGTTTTCCTAACAGAAAGAGGATTGGTGCTAGCTTTGCTGCCTGGTTGTATTTTGTGCAGGGAAAGAGACAGTACTTCACTGCTGCACCACTCAGGAAACTCCCTCTGTCTCATTTCTCTCTCTCTCTCTCTCTCTCTCTCTCTGTCAGTGTCTCTCTTTCTGTCTCTCTGTCTCTGTCTCTCTTTCCCCTGCAGTAAAACACTGTAATCGTACTGTGGAGTTTTGTCTGGCCGTGCGAGATGTGACTGACCTGGCAAGCCAATCGTCACACATTAGTTACTGTTGTGGATAATTATCATAAATCCTGCTAGTTCAACCCTGTCTCCTAGAAATTACGTTTATATACAATTAATTTGCCACAGCAAATTTGGAATAATAAGGAAATGTTTTTACTTAACGTATCTGGCAAGTTGCAAAATGTTGAAATGTTCACTGACAACGTATTTCATTTCTTTTCCGCTAAAATAATCGATTGCAATACAATATCCACTTGCAGCAAATAAAGCATGGTTAAACTTTTTTATGGTTGTGTTTAGGCACTTGCAGCACAGATTGTGGTCACCAGACTTGAAGTACGAGACACAGTGTTTTTACTTTATTAACATTTAAACGAAACCATAATCTTTCCCTAACCTTAACCAAAGTCCTTGTGTTGCCTAAACCTAAATGTAGCGCTTGAATCACTCCAAACATTGTTGCCTGGGAACGTACTCCAGGCAGAAACTCACCACAATGTAATCGGGAAAACGTATTAATAATTTCTACAGTTTGGTCCACTGAGACTTAGACTTTGCTAGTTTTGGTGCTGCAGACTTCACAACACTGTGAAGTGAAAGAACACACAGCAAACAATACCAAACGCTGGTCCCTACCAAGCACCTGTTCAGTTCTCCACTGTTTCTCCTCACAACACGACTCAATTTGTCTCTGCTGACCCATTTCTCACCATTCTTGCCTGTTTCCGGTCCCTTGGATGCCCAGTAGTAATGGGAATTACGGCTCTTTATGAGAGCCGTTCAAAAAAAGGGTCATCGTTCTTTTTTCTTTTTTCTAAGGGGGCGGGGGTTATTAGGTTTATTAATTAATTAATCACTAATGATCAGATTCAAACTTAGTCACCCCACCAATATAATTTCATTTCGCATGTGTGGAGACTGGTTTAGCAGCACTAAATGACTCGTATAGCCAGACCTAATGTCAATGATCTGCACTGTAAACATTATACAAGGTGACGCCATATCCCTCTGCATTGTCAGTGAATTTACTACTTTGAATTTACCCTCTGTATGAAATGTGTTATGTAAATAAAGTTGCCTTGCCTTGAATGCAATCCATGCAACACTGTGACTGGCTGCTTCACATAAAGGGGAGTGGATTTAGGGCAGGCAGTGAAATTTGGGCACAAAGATAAAAAGAACGACTCTCACCAAGTACGACTCGGTTCCCTTAGTTCTTACAAAAGAGCCGTTGAAAAGAATTGGGTCGTTCGTGAACGTAACATCACTAATGCCTTGTAGGCTCAAAATTATAAGACTGTCCATCATATGCGTATGAATATATGTACTTTCAACCTGATCAGTGTCAAAAATATCTTTAAAATCCATACTTAATTTTTGTTAAACTTGAACTAACTTGGCCATTCTCTCTTATGTGACATCATGCCCAGTTTCTCCATTTTGAGGTGGATATGAAGCCCTGCCTTACAAAAATAAGTCCAGATATCACAGTAGTGTTTATATACATATTTTAAAAATCCAGCTTCTACATCATTTTCCCACATATTAATTAACTGGGCATGCCAACCTAAAAAAATGCTCTTTAAACATTTAAAACAATTTTGTCAAATTCAGTAGCATTCTTTCAAGTTGGCTCCATGTGCAGAGCACCTGTCTGTCAGCCTTGCAGGCACAAGGCCCAAGGCTTCCAGGCTGGCAATGGGTGTCACACAGACGGTGGTTCTTTTCTAACATGACTGACACCTTGGAGACGAGAGCACACAGCACCGCGCGTCTCATCATTGCTGTTGAACAGACCAACACCTGCAGGCTGCAGGCAGTGGCCTTGGCTGATTTCTACAGAAAATGGTGACTTTGAAATCACTCGGCTTCAGTTTGACTTGAAGGCAATATTCTATCTGTAGCAGAAGATACAGAAAAGAAAATTACTAAGAAGCATCAAAATCGTCAAGAGATGGACACAAGTTACAAAAGTACCGTGTTGCACTGGAGACAATGGAGCTATAGCTTTGTAAATTTGAATGAAATAGATACTGATTTGGAAAGAAGTGCTCTAAAACAATTTGTATGCCAGTGGTGTTTACATTTCACCGCTAACACTTCTCACTGTTTTAAATATTTGTTCTGCAAGTAGTCAGCAAATTTTACTCTTTTAAATTACATTTTAAATTAGAAAAACAAAAGCAATCTGCAGGAAAGCTTTTTGTCCCTCTATGCTTTTAAAAGCATTAAGGGCTGCAACCAAAAGCTCTCATGAAAAATGGATTGCCCATGGGGAATAACAACACTTTAAACTGCAAAAAAGCTGAAAAGTAGCTAGTATGTTGGCTCTGTCTATAAATAGACTATTCACCATACAAGAAGACTGAAGGAAAATTACACCTGAATGCAAACTCTCTGTTCTTTTTCCTCCTTGATCATACAATAGAGGCATTCATGGAGTGATTACCTGCTACTAAACAGAATATATTGGGGAGCTTGTTTCTTAGAGAAGAAAAAAAATCCTTGATACATTTCAATCAATTCTTTACTCTGAGTAATGATTTAGCTGAAATAAATAATGAGAGGTGGGAATTGGAGCTCTCTATTGCAATTAGTCATTTCATTTCTAAATATAATTTGGCTTAGTTGAAATGCCATGGCTGTGATTTCACAGTGTCTGCCTCCAAAGGTCATTCTAAAGGCTCTCTTCTCTTCACTTCTCTTCATTTCTTTCTTTTCCCAGATTTACACAATTTCGAGTAGCACATTCTCCTCCCTGAAAAATGCTACCATATTGCTGGGGATCCCAGCACTCTATCTGCAGCAGTGTTACAGTTGTATCTTTAAAGCAGCCCACACAGGAAAACACTGTCTTGGTTGAGTAGAACAGGCATACAGAAATTCCCATATGGCACAGAACGGACATGACAGAGGCAGAGAGCTGACAGGTAATATAGTAATGATAAATGCCAGGGGGACTCTTAGTGTAGGATTGCAAATGTGCATGATGCAAAATCAGGATTTCAAATTGTAGCAAAAGCAGATTTTGGGTCCTAATTGAAGAAATTAGGCTGCTATAGCAACAACAAAAGCTGACAGATACAATTCCTTCTTTCCGCAGAAACATCCTTCAGGATCGAAAGAAAGTGCAACCTTTGAAAAGACGCATCTTGTCTTTGTAAAAGTTCACTATGACTTAGTATTTGGGGTTCCTACCTTAACCTAAGCAATTCTGAAAGCATTCCTTTTCAGAAACAAGCTCACAATGAGACCCTTAGAGTTTCTAGCAGTCTGCTGCTATTGTAGCGCCATCAGAGCAGCACTGGGGATTACATGGTTTTGCAGTTTCAAATGGTTGCTCTGAGAAACAATTATCTGATTGCGACTTGAGGCGAAGGGATAAAAGGGTGTTCAATCTCCACAGGGGCCTGTTGTAAAGCAATACCAGGAGCAAACTCTCCGCCACAGAGGCAATGTACAGCGCAAACCAGCCATATTGTTGCAGAATATAACTGATTAACACTGTGAGAATAACCAGTAATTTACTATAAACAGCTAATGGCTGCTGGGTGCTGACTCCAAAAATGACTTTGGATAAAGGGGGGTCAATAGGAAAGGCTTCAAGTTCAAAACCAATAATTTTTCTGCTACAAGCAGTGAAAGTTTTTTCACCCTTTAATTTCTGTATTGTTGATGATTTTATTGTTCCATCAAAAGACATAAAAGTGGCACTCCACTGATTTCACACAGGAAGATCACGGGTTATCTTATCTTACCACTAGGAGTCTTCATAAATGGCACTAAAAGTTCCAAGCTAAGTGTTTCCTTAGCAATGTTTAGTAAGCGACAAAGAACTCCTCAGCTAAGTGAAGGGTTGACCCCCATTGCTATGGATGACATCATGTTTCATGAATGAACTTACTCGCGATGGATGGATGGATGGATGGATGGGTAGGTAGGTAGAAGAAAAATAAGAATGAAAATATTTTAAATATTTTGTAAACTGCGTGGCAGATTTCATATAGTACATGAGTCATCTTACTTGAAATCACCTTTATTTATGTATTTATTGCAGTTGGTGATAATTTAATGTGCAAACAAATTGGGATCTGAAGAGCACAGTTTTGGTTTGATGAATAATTGTCCTGGTGGTCCTAAAGTTAGGACTGAGTTTTAGCAGTTTCTCCCAACTCAGCCAGTGCTACTTTTAGCCTTAGGATGTTTTGTGAATACGGCCCAAGTGTACTTGTCACAAGAAGTACTACCCTGCCTGTGAAGAGAAGCTTTCCAAAGTCTGAGTAAATAACCCTGATGATGTCATCAGCGTATCTCGGCTTTGGCTTGGAGACTACAAATTTAGAACAGATAGACTGTGTTACAAACTGGGGGCATGGAGATTTAAAGACGTAGGTGTTAACTCTGCAGGGAGGGTCTAATGAAAGACTGTATTGAGTTGCCTTATGGGAAATGTGGTCCAGTGGTTTTGGAGCCTGACTGATAAAAGGGTCACAACATCTCAATGTCTTCTGCATAGATTTTGCAAACGATATTTCTCAATCAGCCCCTTACAGTGAGTGTTAGAGTACAACAAGAACACAACATTTTCTGCCGAAGTTCAAACTCTTTTTACTGATTCAAGTGGGCGGGGCTCAACATTTGAATCAAAATCTGATGACCACACCCACATAGTCCTAATGAAGCATTTTACTTCAGTTTTTGAGTTTTTAACTCTAAACAAATAATGGCTAGGATGTTTTTTTTTAAAACGTCAACACTATTGTTGCTTATTTAGTTGTAAATATTTAAAGAGGTACTGCACACTTAAACATGTTTTTTAAGCTGTAAACTAAATGATATGACTGTACTGTGATGAAACACATCAATGCTGGTGACATTTCTTACCAAATTTATAAAAATCTGCATTTCATGGGTTGAAAATGGCTCAACACGCCATCTACTGTTTTAAATCAGCCCTGAACCTTGCAAGGCTAATGCTGACATAAGCTGCGTTTACATGGACCCTAATATTCCTATAATAATCTGAATAATAGCCCAATCAGAATAAAAATGCCTCACGTAACCACCTCTGTCAGAAGAGACTGACACGATCCGGCCCAATCAGAAGGACTTTTCAATTGGGTTGAGAGGGGTGGTGTAAACCTTTGATAATCCATTAAATCGGAAAATATTAGCGCCTAATAACCATGTAAACGCTTAATCCGATCGTTTCTCTCTGGTTGGAATAAACATATTCTTAACATTAGGTGAGTTTCCGGGAGGGACAGAAACATGGTGGCAGCAAAACTAAACTGGTCTGTTTCTGACACAACTTTTTTGTTGGAGAACTTAAAAGATTTAAGGATTGTTGAACGCATCGATGTTAGAAACACTCGAAACAATGAGTTGTTTAAACAAGTGTTTGAAAAGATGAACAAAGCCAAAAAAAAAACAACCTTCTTCTGTTATATTTCCGGCAGATTTGACGCTTCACAGCGGGCAGAACCACTGAGTTCTATTCTGAATAAATGCTTCAGGCATGTAAACGCATATCTTATCGGGTCCCTTTATTTAGCGTCCATGTAAACAGTTAAGTTGGAACCTCTAATCAGAATGATTTCAACCGGGTTGAAGAAATAAACCACAGCAATGGAGTCAACCGGTTGGGACTTAACTACGTCATGAAATTCATATAAAAAAAGAACGCCCTCTAATCAGTGTCACTCAGTCTCCCTCGTGACCCCTGACCCACACACTACATAGCCACCTACAGTTGTTGTTCCCTCACTTGTTGCATTTTTCAACTATGCTGGGAGAGAGGGTTCTAGGTGAATTTGAGGGTGTAGTTACACTTTAATGTTAGAGAGAAATAAGTTCTTACACCAATATTCAGGGTCTTTAAAGTTTTAAGTATATTTGGAGGTTTCTCTGCTTAAACTGATAGGTCCCTGGGATATCAAATTCATCTGTGGTAGTTGCACTTGCTCCCTGCCTCAGCTTTGTATTTTTGGTTTCAACAGCAGACAAGATAGCAGAAAGTTTAAACCCAACTCCAGACTTCACAAACGTCCCCACTGCCTATTGGTCTGTCTTCATTCATGATATAGAGGTTCAACAGCAACTCAAACAACCACAACATTTTCAGTATATGTTACAGTATTATGGCATGGTAAAAATGCATCTAACAAATATGTTATCAGAAACATCTCATTTCAAACATGGCATCTAGCAGCTATGGATGACTATGTTGTTTCATTCTGGCATTTGCCTTTACATACACTTTCAGTGTTGTTGCAGGTTGTTGTATTAAAATTTAATCAGCATTCAATCCTTTGCTGGGAAGTGTGGCTACAGGTTCCCATGTGATTAGCACATTGGCAGAGAATTGATGCAAATGGGCAAAATTGAGTTCGCAATGTGCCAATGAACTGAGGCCTGGATGCAAAAGGATATGAACACAGAGCCAGACTTATTGACTTCACAGTGTTATCCTCCACAGCCTTCATTCCACAAAACAGATAAAGTCTCACTCATTACGGTAAGACATGACAGCTGATAAGGTACTTTATTTATTTTATTGGCTGTTTTGTTATCAGATCACTCTCAAGTCTCAAGGTACTGGAATGCTAACCACAGTGGCTAGCAAGGCACATCCTGCAAATAAATACATAAATAAACAGAGAAAACATACATAGAACACAGCAAATGTTAAAATATAGCACAAGGGACAATACAGGGGGAAGGCGGGGATTATGTGTGGCATTTCATTGTATTTGCAAAGGCCTACTGTGAATGTGCCATCTGGGACAACAGTGTGTAGGAGGTGCTGCGATCACGTCATGAGTCATCTCATCTTTGGGACACAATTCACCATTTGCCTGCTACCTGCCATTCTTCAATCATTCCAGTAATCATTTTCAATTAGGATCTCATTTACATTTGTTTGGTTATAAACAACTGATTACTAAAAAATCAATTGAAACAGTCCAGGACCTCCAGAAGTGTATGGCTCGAAAACAGTTTGATACCAGGCACGGGAGAGTACAAATAGCAATTACCAGGCTCACTGATTTGTGACAGACTTTAACAAGATTTAGGACGGAAAAGGACAGATCCAGCACTATTGTGATTTTCGAGTCTTTGCAGAGGCCAAGCAACATTAAAAAAAAAGAAAGACAGACAGCTTCCTCTGTCAATACGCAGTTAAAGTAGTATTTTTAACAAAAAAACAAAGAGTGAATTTTGCATAATTGCATAATACTGGGTGAACCTCTTTATTTTACCCTGCTGCTGTCGGTCTATGTCATGTTGATATGTGCTATGAGGAAGCAACCACACACTATAACCTTATCCTATAATTAATTAATGACTGTGCTGTAATTAATTAACATCTAAATTTTAATTCATTGGACCCCCTCCCATTTTATAGTCACATTAATCATGGCAGTCAGCGTACCAATCACTCTCCTGGCAGTGTTAACTGTTGAACAGTAATGAAGCTACAGTGGTCTTATGAGAATAGCGGTGAGTTGTGATTGATTAATAGTTAAAGGATCATTGATTTACTGGTCTCAGGATGCTGAATAAGCACCATTGACACTGTCAGACAGCACCAGGACGTCCTGGGCCCAGCTCTGAGCCCCTCAACACAGAGCTACTGTCCTACTAGAATTTACACTCCTCCTAGAAGTTAGAGCGGGATTTAGTAGATACATATTACTGCCATGATGTCCTCTTGCAATGGAGCCAGTGGCTGTTCTTGCCTAAATCACCTGATTGTTCACTGTACATTGGGATTTATGCTGTTATACATGTCTGTTTTTGTATGGCGCTACAGTGCTCAAAACCCGGATAAAATTGGTGATCAATTGCACCATCAATGATATATATAGGTATGATTACGATACATGGTAAGATTATGTCAAAAAATTAAAACACTTAAAGGGGCATCAAGGCAGAATTTATCACCTGTTGTCAATGGTTAATAAAGTATTTAGCACAGTTCATCACAAAAATGGTTGCTTATTATAACAGAGAGCCAACTGAGATTTCTTTCAATATTAGTGTAAGGGTTGAGCTGAGCCTTAAAAAACTGTCCTTTGTTTGTCTTCTTCTCTGGTACAGTAGTCAGGCAAAGAGTTACAGTGCAGCAAGGGAGGGCTCACACACAGAGAGCAAAAAAGGAATTCAGAATTTAAATACTTCTTTTTGATACATTGCAGGGCTTTACAGACAGAGAGAAATGCATAGAGTGCATTCTATGCACCTTTGCACATTTGTTCTGTATTATAACATTAGTGGTAAACATCCAATTTCTACAATATATGTGCATGGTATCTACAGCATGGTTAAAGCTGCTATAATCAAGATTTTCATATTAACAATGGATTGAATGACTTGACTGTGTGTGAAAGGGGTCGCTCGTGGTGATGAACCCACAGAACATTATCACCCGACTCTGCAGTTCCCCTCAGCATTTCAGTCTCTTTTAATCAGTTGTTTTGGTTTTATAGCCTGCAACTTTAATGTTTTGTTTTACTCTCACCGCTCTCGTCAGTGAAAGAGTTCAAAAAAAAAAAAACACTGTACACTAGGCTACATAATCAGCAACAAACAGCAGACAAAGTCTGATGCATTTAGCAGCTAAAGAGCCAAATACTTTCCTCAAAGGCTGCTGTAGAGCAAACCAGAGCTAAAAGGAGAGTGAATAGCGGGGTTACATTCATCAGGTATAAAGGAACATAACACCAAATGAATGCTAATGTTGCTCCATTACTCCTGGATGCGTAAGTAGGCAACTGTTTGTTAACACATTTGCCATATCAACTTAAAAGCAGTAATATATCAGTGTTGTGTTTACAGCTTGTTTCTTCTGCCTCACAGTGGCCAAGGAAAGGCAATTAAAATACTTGATTGAGGTTAGTTGAAAGATTGTGCTTATGGTAAAAATCAAAGCGCACATTTCTGGTCTGCAACAAGATGTGAACTTACTTTCAGATCTCTACATACAGGACACACTACTTCCTGCATTGGCACTGATGGTTAACATTGATTGTAAATCATTCCCTATGGAATCGTCCAATATGAACATAATTCCTCTGTATACTGAGCTGCAGAAATTCCTTAAGGAGCAGTAATAGGTGATAATGTAAACAGTCTAATCATAATATTGCTTATGATCTGCCTTGTTGGCTTGAGAACAAGGCATTTTAGCCTTGTTTGCAGTGCCACAGTGTAGTGCCTCAAACAGTGAGCAAATGCCAGAATGGTGGGCGGTGGTAGATTGAGATTTTGAAACTCCTTTGGGAGAAAAAGTTTGATCTAAAGTAGAAAGTGCATTTTTTAAACCAGAAGTCTCAGCATCTGACAAAGTAATCATTTAGTCACAGGGATTGATCAGCAGTGCTGCAGAGTCAACTTTAAAACAAATACTGAGTATCCTGGTCAGATTGTGCAGTGAGGCAGCAGAAATGTATTATTGCAGCTTCAAGGCAAAACATTCAGAAATGCAATGGTTGTAAATGAACGCTTCGACTGTCACCTCCAACATGACTTTAATTTAATTTGATTGTGGAGCATTAATAGGGCACCAAAACAGCTGCTTTTTGAGAGGATTGTGTTATGACCTACTGTATTTCATGGCACTGTGCATCTTTATAATTATGGTAAGTAGGCCACAGTACAAGACACGGATGAAGAAAAGCTAATTACAAAATCAAAAGTGTCCAGAGGTGCCACAGTGTGGCTCAGTGGTTTGCACTTTTTCCTTCCAGCATAAAGGGCCTAGGCTCAACTCCCAGCCCAGTGGCCCTATCTGTGTGCTGGGAGAGACTCCAGCCTCATATAAACCTTAAGAGGAACAAGGAGGTAAAGAAAATGGCTGGTAATAGCTCTCTGCAATATCCTGCACATTTATGCTATACATAGCCAATAGCCACTCTGTTGCATAGATAAAACAGTAACTGTACAGTACAGCCAAGCTGCTCCACTAGCTTGTCTCTTCACATGTGAATCGACCTGCTGAGGAGACTATTGACAAGAAAATACAATACAGTAACACAAGTCATTATGATAAGAAAAGAGTCATGTGCTGCCAGTTGCAGTGCATCAAATGACATATAAATGCATCGGATGCAATTATTGACATAAGCAGTGAAATACACTCACTTTTCATAGATTTTAATTGGTATTTGAGTTCTATTTTGCAAAACAAAGTCTATTTTAGAGTTAATATGGAAATGTGTTTGCAAGTTTGTTTGTTGACTCTAAATCTCTTAGGGTTACCATTCTTCTGACAAAAGATGCCCTCTCCTATTCAGCCCTATGGCACACTGTCAGGTGAACACACCACAGTATCAATCAATATCATATTTCACTTTGAGACATAAAGTGTTTTGTTCCACACTGTCATGCATTGCTTCTGTGGAGCCCTTTGTATAATACATCAACCTTCCCTGGCAGCAGAAACCGAGAGCAAAACCAACCAAAATAAATATTTTACCTGTTATGTGACAGTATGCAATTCATCAAATTCTCCTATGTGCCCAAAGGATAATAAGTCAGGAGAGAATTATTAGTGAGCGGTCACAAGGTGGGGGAAGTGGGAGGTGCCTGGGGCTGCTGGGTAATGATTTGCCTCATCTGGCATTTCAGTCAGTGGCCACATGAGCTGGGGCACTAGCCAAATCTCCGAGCGCTACAACTGGGGCTTGCCTGGAACATTAACCTCTCTGCGTGTGCAAACCTAATTGATGAAGATAATAGAGAAAGTCACAGTCGACATTTTGACTTGTCATAGGAAAAGCACAGGTGCAACTAATAATAAGATTGCTAATCCATAATAAACCAGCATATAGGACACCATGACCTTGGAACTGACCATTCGCTAAGCCTAGTTACAGTTCCGTCAAGCTTTCCCTTCTTGCATGGCACATACGCAGTTTACAATGATAAGCGGGGGTAGATTTACCATTTGAAATTCTTATATTTTTGAAACAATTTGTCCTTGATGTCATACAGAGGCAGACAAAAGCAGCTTCTAGCTAGCAATCGTCCAATTTCACGGTTAAACTGTTGCTAGCAGATTTTATCAGCTGTAGATAGCTAGCTAAGTAAGCTTCACGAATCGAATGAAAACGCCGTCTCAGACTGTCTTTTCATTACTCTTAAATCAAGATATTTTTTTTCAAATGGGTCTTAAATATGTAGGCTACATACATGATATCAGGCTAAAAGACTGAGGTCAAAGCTAACAAGTCCCAGGCACAAAGTCCAGTTGATATACCCTGTTGAAGACATGGAAATAAAGAAAGGTTGTTCTTATTACAGTGTAGTTAGTCCTAGTATTATATAAGTATGATGAGGAAAAATGTAAGATCAGACTGTTGTTATCAGACATAACATAACCCTGTTTGGCTGCTTAGCTCACATGTTCATACTTTCAATCAGTATGTTAACACTTCTTACAAGAAAAAAGGCTCAGGATGAGGACTAAGTTAACTAATGTGTTCTGTGAACTAACGTTATCTTGGATAACGAGTTTGGCTGGTTGATGGAGGTTAAAGTTCCCCAAATCCAATAAAGAGCAGGACAGAGCTGCTAATGTTACCCTACACTCTAGCATCCAGGACAATGGGGAAATACTACACAGTGGATGTGTTAGATGGAACAGGACTTTTTTTTAACATAACCTGTAACCCCACAAACTAATGTAGTTAGTTATTAATAATGTGCTCCTTGGCCTTGGAAGTAACACTTGGCTACTGCTGTACATTTGCCAGACATGCTAGCGATTGCAGCTTATGTTAAAGCCAAGGATTACAAAGTTTAATTCATTCCTTTTACTCTCATATTCTTGGCTTTGGAAAGGCTAACAAAAGACACCACAATCAAAACTCTTTAAATACTGAGTATCACTCTTACAACAGCCCCAAACATGGGACTTCATCATGCAGAGAAATCCAAAGCTTGACAGGTCTGCCGTTCCTAGTTACAGCTGCTAAGCTATGATTGGAAAATTGCTGTTTGGGGGAGGAGTTTAGCAAACAGTTAATTGGCTCAACTAAATGGAATGTAGTCGTTATTAATGTTATTAGTTCCACATGAATTAACCTGATCAACCAATATTTTTTAGGAGTTTTTATAGGAGGAAGATTTTCATGATATCAAACCTCATTTGTGATACTATTCATGGTCTGGAACAGCCAATCAATGTTTTCGCATTCTGTAAGTACCTCTCTACATAGTTTTCACTGTTACAGGCAAAGTCTGTGTGGGATTCACTACAACTACTAGTTGCTCTTCTTCTGTTACGTTTCTGACAGTACCTGCTCAAGGTGTGTTTTCTGCCCATAGTGGTCATTACATGTGCCATTTCAACACTGGTTCCTGTAGTAGTGAAACACAGTTTCCTATACCACCAATAACCACAGGTGTTGCCAATTCAAGCAGCACTAAAATCTTAAGGATTTAAGGATCCACTACACACCTATGGTCCACCCACACAGGTGTTTTCACTTGACTGACATCCCTCTCTCTCCTGTTTTCTGTATTTAGTTGTGATGTCTGAATTTGCAGCATGTTTTTGTACTTGGTTGTGTATTTAATATTTGCAGCATGTTTCATAATGCTGCATAGAGCCACCTTATTTTTTGCCTTTTTGTCTTGTTCAGTCCCCACCCGGAATTGAGATAGGAATGTGGGACCATTTACACCTTTGTCATCCTTATTAGGACATGGATTTTAGAGACCTCCTGTAAATCCCTGCAAAGCTCCGTCAAATTTGAACTTGGGCAGAAGTCTAATTAGCCAGAATAACTGAAAACACATGTGTGGGTGTCCAAGGCCTTTAATCTCAAATCTTTCTTAAGCAGCATAACTAGTGTACTAGAATTGATGTAATATGTGCCCTTAATATTAAGGGCTGACTCCCACATATTGGCCAGAGGCATTGCATTTTTGTGTTATTCTTGTCTTTAAAATGTAAATATCTTTTTGTTTCTCTCCTTGGTACTTTGGTCATGATGTCACACAGTACATTTCAAAGTTCTGTGACACCGGGTCTATAAATGGCACATTTACAATCTTTTTACAACCTTGATCTTTACTTACATTCACATCTTATCCTGTATCAAGCAGTTCCACATAACGACATAGCCTACTACACATACTGTATGCCATAAGAATAACTGCTATTACCATGCTCTGAGAGCATTTGTTCTTGATGAATCATCCAGAATCAGTGTAAATGCGCAGAGGTGTATGTAGTATGAAGGTATATTTGTTGCAAAATGCATGTACAACTTGAATCTGTAACAGAATATCTGGGCATGTGCTCAAAGAAAAGTATTCACACATGTATCTTGCTTGAGGAGCTGTAAGCTTTTTTTTTTTTTGTTTGCTTTTTTTTTTCCACACCAACACAAAAACTCAACAAGCACATCTTCTCAAATCTCACTGCAGCCTCTCAAATCTTCTAAAACTTGTGAAGTTAGCACACTCTCATTTTGCAGTGAATGTGGGACAAAACATATTCACAGATGCTTCGCTGCAGATTCGAATTCCAGTGTGGTCAGAGGTGGTTCGTTACAAAAACACCTTTAATTATCTTTCAATGGTGTTCTCAGCTGAATAAGGTTTGGAATGTGGCATACTGAGCATATTACACTTCAGCTTCTGCTAAAAGGTCTTAATAATACAGCCTTCATTGTGTATATGTCGTCTCAAGTTTGATGAAATTGCCTTTTGTTAATGAACAAGGACAGACTCTCAGGTGAAGTGCAACAATAGGTTGATACAATTATTACTTGTTTGTTACAGAAGCCCTCAAAGACAAGATGAAGAAAAACAACTGCAGTAATGACATAATCAAAAAGGTTTTCGTTAATACAGCATCTTCAATTTGCCCACTTTTTGCTTAACTTTAAGTAGTGATAAGGTTGGTATGATTTCGTTATTATTAATGCAAACAAATCCCATGAAGAGACAAAATAGATAATGTGTTAGTCCACCTCTCAATACTTAAAATTTCCCTATCTTTTTTGTCCTCACACCTTCGATCGCTTACTTTTTTGGACTGTAATCCTTCCTCTGAATGCCACATTTCCTTTTAATCTGGAGCATCAGGAACTTTTCTTGGATGCTTCTCAGGTTTTTCCGCCATACTCCTAGTTGCTGTAGCCTACTCCATCACTACAGTTGCTCCCCTCAGCTCTGGCAAACCAGAGCCATGTAGAGAGAACTATCTGAAGTCTACGTGAATCATGTGACGATCAAGCATTTTGAACTTCTGTTGATGTGACTCTCTCTCTACATGGCTCTGGTTTTACTACCAGTGCGCCAGCGTGGGAATGTCGCCACAGACACCAGATTTCAAAACTCTGGTATACTTCAAAATACAGAGAGATTTACCTGGTGGTGATAGGCTTAATCAGCATTGTGTGAACTCGTTTGGCAACGGCTTGAATGTAACGGACGTTCATTTATATGTAAAAGTCCTGCACTCAAGCTTTAATCAAATAATAAAACATGATTTGTGTTTGAAACCCAGCAACCACTGTGTATTTTTCTCAGCAAAAATGAAAATGATCTGTTGATAGTCATATTGACATCAAACCAGCAACAGTACACCTTTCAGTTTCAGTTTCAATATCGATATCTGTAGAATATGTCACAGACGTGAAAAAAATCAAAAAAAAGTTACAGTTACAATTGAGCACAAGGCAAACTCAGTGTAGAAGGATAGGGCCAGCAGCAGCAGCAGCGCCGCAGCAGGAACACTGTCTGTGTGGACTCCACACGCATGCCAGGCGCAGTAGTTCAGCGAGGTAGCCGTCACGCGCTGCTCAGGTCGGCGGTGTGGCCCGGCTGTAAGTGTTAATGGTCTGGGTGGAAAGTAATAGTGGAAACTAGAGGTTTTAACAGTGGAAAAATACAAGTTAGAATTGCATTGGGCCATATTGCATGCCTTAAAAAAAAAACTAAACTGGAGGTTTTGTATACAATGGGAGAAGGTCTAGATGAATGTAAAGTTCTTCTGAGGTGTCTATGGGAAAACATGAAAAAGCATGCACTTTTGTTTGCATTTTTAAATAAATAAATAACAGCTTTGCAAGATCCATTTGGAAGAGGAGTGAATACTACTGTAAAAATTCTAATGCTAATCTTATCTGTTCAGAGCGCATTGTTCATCTCAGGATAATGTATTCATATTTGTTTACATCCCTACATGTCACCTGGTGTAACAGTGATGTGATTTTAATAGTTTTTGGGACAACAGTGGAGCTCTATGGCTAAGATGAATAAGGAATATCAGGCTTTGTATACACACAATACTAGTTAGATCAATTTGTCTTTTTTTTTTTTTTTTTGGTTTTAATCTTTTCAAGGGATCTGTTGACAATAAGAAAAATATAGAATATTACCAGACATATAGACTGATCTTGTTAAAGACGGAAAAACTTATAGCAAAAATATTCCGTCTGTTCACTAAACGCTCATCTGCTCATTTTCTGTGTTTGACCAAATTCTTTTTAATTCCACCTAAATCTTCCATTGCAGACACTTTATGCTATCTGTCAAGACATGACTGCACCTCACAGAGACCCAAGTGACCATAACCAAGGGCAGGCTGTGAGGGAAAGGGACATGCCCACTCTGTACAAGCAAATTCAGGAGGACTTTTAGAATTGCTTTATTTTACCAAATAAAAACCTTCATTGACTCAATTTACAGCTTCAAGACAGGCAAAGTTGGTTTGCTGTCTTTCTTTGTGATATTAAAGGAGGTGTTTGACATTTTGGGAAATAGTTTTAGATGAGAAGCTCAATACCACTCTCAGGTCTGTACGGTAAATATGAAGCTCCTGCCAGCAGCCGCTTAGCTTAGCTTAGCTTAGCTTAGCACAAAGACTGGAAACAGGGGGAAACAGCCTGGCTTTGTCCAATGGTTACAAAATCCGCCCACATCACCTATAAAGCTTGCTAATTACCAGCTGTATCTTGTGTTTTATGCCCAAAAACCGAAGTGTAAAAACGTTAAGTTGTGGTTCTACAAATAGTTATGTGCCAGACTATTTCTTGGCCCGGAGCAGTGACTTCCTGCACCATGTAACAGACATGATCTATGCACATGCTCACACAAGAGACACATGATACCTGCAGTCTGCACCTACACTGACACTCACCCAGCCACCCACCAGATGCTTCAGTGGGAGAAAAAAAATACTTTGCAAGAACTGAAGGTTTCATTTTCTTTCAGGCTGTCTTTATTTCTAAATGTTTTTCTTTCATTAAGACTTTAATTCAACATTTAGTGAATCATTTGCCTTTGTGTTGTTTACTGCTTGAACAATGAAGACTTCACTCCTTTGGTTTTAAATAAATGTGAGATATCATACATTATGCAGCGCTAACTGGATCTCTACAGCTGTTCGACATCACCCTGGACACTGAGACCGCCACCAAATTAATATGAAATCTGCCTTCCATTATGAATGAGAGCCAGGTGTGTCTCATTAAATCTGGGCTCTATCGCCAAAACACACCCACACACACACAGATACACAGCATGTCAGGTATGGTGTGAAGTGCGTGCTGCCCTTGACTAGCTAGAGATAGGTACTGAGAGAGACAGGGAGAGGACTCAATGGAATTCATAACATCAGGACTGTCACTGCTCTCACAGTGGAGGATTCATTTATGTACATTAATTATTGCTCTTTGCTAACTGCACACTTTCAGAGGCCAGTTTGATCCCGGTGTGACTGCAGTGAGATATTTGAGGTGACACTGTCAAATAAATCATGCTGTACGTGCCGACACGTTACAGGAAAGTAATTACAGTGCATTAGTACTACCGTGCTCACTACTGTTGTATAGGCCTATCTGCAGTCTACTCCTGCTGCTTCATTTGTGGCAGGCACGAGTCTGTCACACAGAGTGCACCAGGACATATTGTGCATTGTCTGTCTTTCCATCTGGAAGAGCAAGTTTTGATTTCACTGGTGGGACCTGCAGCGACAGAAGCCAGATGATTCGGGATGATTCAAAGCCCAGCTGGTTGATTCCTCTGGTGCGGCTGAATGAGCTGTGGGAACGCAGCTCCAGCTCACATAGTCCTCCATCTGCCGTCCTGGAGGAACCACTTCAGAGAGCTGGCCGAAGCCCAGTGCAAGCCCAGCACCCTGCCCGGCCAGTCCCTCCCGCCCCGGGGCCTCATCTGAAGTTGTCAGGCCGACCCCTCCGTGGCATGGCGCCAGCCGCACTGCTGGGATCGCAGCTGAAAATAGCCCACCAATTCATCACGGTAGCTTGCCAGCAGCATTTGTGCTGCATAGGCACTTCTCTTAATTTTGGGATCTGTTTCAACGTGACCCAGAGAGACCGCTGACAACTTCAGTAATACCATTATTTGATGCCATAGCTGTAGACCTCCATTAGGACACTTAAAAGCCTCAGCATTAGTAGATACTGGTGGGCCTAACTAACAGATATATCATTATAGAGCCATTAGCATCTGCAGCCTGGGTGATGGGCGACACCTGAGCAGGGTCAAATCTTTGGCTCGAGGTCAGGACTTCAGGACTGCGCAGCCAGAACAGTCCGACATCTCAGACTCCATCAGCTTGACCTCAGTCTGTGGGCTGCAGCTGTTGCTCCTCCTGCTCCACTTAGCCGGAGAAGCAGACTGCCAGGCCTCCACTGCATCATCAGCAACTCATCAAGTTTTTTGGGTACCCTGATTAAAGCCCTGCCCAGACTTCACAAACCCCCAGTTCCAGGGCTGAAGGTAATCAAGCAGCTCACGGGGGGAGGTACCAGACAGAAAACAGAGGAAATATCAAAGAAAAAGAAAAAAGGATCAGTTTAAAAAAGCAGTGGTGTTTACAGATGTGTGCAGCTGACTATAGCACAGACTGTGTAAATGTCATTATAACATTTCATTAGTATGTTTTTATCTTTGTACCCTTGGACAAACCTGCACAAAAGGACACAAAACCTAATTTATCCAGCGTTAGAACATTTTCAGACACAATAAAAGTATATCATGTAGTGATGTATGATTGTATCTCAAAATGACAATAAGGTTTCATGCAGGATCATATGAAATGCATTAGAGCCAATGTAAGTCTGTACGTGTTCTGTATACATTTCTTTGTCTGATACTATTCTCGTAGACCCTTTTTTAAGACAGGAAGTGTGCTCTTAGCCCCACCCAACCGCCCGCAAGTGCACAAGTTCCTGCCCCAATGCTTCACTCATCCTGATGAGCTGTCTGCCTTGAAACAGCAGCCAGCCTACTGAGGTAACCTGTGTCTGGAAAGAAGACGAAAGGGAAGTAGATGGAGAACAGCTCTTCTGTTTCTCACTGCTTTTCTAGTTTTGTGTTGTGTTTATGTCCTTGTGTTGAGGCCTTAAAAGCCACAGCCCTATTGCTGTTACTGTTACTACAGCTACAGCAAATGACATACAGAAAAATGTCCCCAACATCACTGAAAAGCCCAAGACTGATGTATAGCGTACCCTTATTAAATTTTTGTACTTTAATGTTAAAGAATCTGAGCTTTAATGTCATCATTTTAAATGAAAAGTCACCATTCTTCACACCACAACCTTCCTTGTGGCTCTTAATAATAATAATAATAATAATAATAATAATAATAATAATAATAATACATTTTAAAGTTACAAAGTGCTTTATCATCAATCATTTTTAAAATAGTAAACAAGCTTGTGTTATTGCCAGCCTTTTTAAGACCATAACACATACACAGTCCTGATTGCATTTCAGAAGAAATACTTAAATATTTATTATACTTTCAACAGGATATTGAGTGCAGGCAATTTTTCTGGCGAGAGAAATAAAGGAATAATAATTATCATAAAAGCAGGGATACATGTTGTACTCCCAACTACAGTGGCTAATATCTAAACAGCAACCCAAGCACTATTATGAATTCAATAAATGGAAATGTCTTTACTGACAGTGAGATATTAACTTCACACCAAGCTGGATCTGTGCCCATTTTCAAACCGTGTATAATCACATGCTTATGATGGTATTTCAAACGTGCCCATTAAAAGTGGACATCTTGTTTACTATATACTATATTACAAGCTTTTGCTCTGCTATTGGATGTTGAAAACTTGTATCTGAACTGATTCAGAAGATGTGAATGAATCATGAGACACTGCTACTTATGTGTTACAACTACATCTCATCATATCTGTTAGGATTATTATTATGAAGTCTTTCTTAAAAAAGCAGAAATATACTGTAAGTGACATCCAAATACATGTTTATCACACACAGACTGAAAGAACCCATCATAGTCTGAGTTAAAAACCTATTTATGTGGAATGTTGGACAGTAAAAAACTTGAAACCTAACAAGGTGATGAGAACTGGTGTCTCTCTGTACACACAAGTTTTTCCAGGCTTGCTCATGTGTAATCAGGTCATTTGTACTTGTTTTTAACCTGTTAAACCAATAAAACAGCTGCAAGCCAATGCCAAACAATAAACTTTACAATCTTTATTGTTCAGGTTTAATAGTAATTTGAGAAAGTCAGGAGTGTAAAGCAAATTATCATTAAGTTTTAGAGTTTCCAAGATGAAGAATGAACTTTCAAACATGGACAAGAAGTACTTAAACCTGCTGATTTTTACCAATTTTCTTGGCCACTTGGGGGCAGTGCAAACAAGTTGACATATCACTTTTTAGGTAACCTCTACTCCCTCTTCACCTACAACTGTACGCCTGTACATTGTTCCAATACCATTATCAGGTTTGCAGACAACACAGCGGTGGTTGGCCTCATCAACAACAACGATGGGTCAGCCTACAGGGAGGAGGTCTAGCACATGGCTGAAGACTGAAGAGCTCATTGTGGACTTCAGAAAGACCCCAGTCCATATCAGCGGGATAGAGGTTGAGTGTGTCACCAACTTTCGAAGTTTCTGGGAGTCTGCATCTCCGAGGACCTCTCTTGGACCCTCAACACTTTAACCCTGGTCAAAAAGGCACACTAGCGTCTCTTCTTCCTGAGGAGACTGAAGAAGGGCTTCCTTACCAACTGCATCACAATATGATATGACATCTGCTCTGTCTCAGACCGGAAAGCACTGCAGAGGGTGGTGAAACATGCCCAACACATCATCGGTTCTCCACTCCCCGAAACTGAGGCTGGCCCTCCTCCCCTCTGGGAGGCGCTACAGGAGTCTCCGTTCCAGGACCAGCAGGCTCAGGAACAGTTTCTTCCCCTCAGCTGTTACCTTGCTGAAAACTGCACCACAGTGATAGCCCCAGCCCACCGGCCCACCAGCCCACCCCCCCGCACACCTTCCTCCAGAGACTGAACATTTGCACAATGACTCTGTCTCTGCCTCACTGGCTGCTGGCTCATACTTATTCACTACTGCTACACTACTGTACATGCACTTACCTGTAATATATATTATCTTACATACCCATACATATTTATACTACTGTCCATACTGTATATATCTGATCTAATGTGTATTCATATTTATACTTCTGACTTTACTGTATATATCTGATCTATAGTGTATACACTGTATTCATCATACCTCCAGCTCTCTATTCTGTATAAAATGTCTCTCTATTGCTATTATTGTACTTATACCTGCATTATATTTTGCCTACTGTAATTGCTGCACGTTTCATACTGTTCATACTGTATATATCTTAGCATATCCATATCTACCCCTTACTGTTTATTCTATTTATTACCTCTATACATAGGCACATTACTCTGCACTTTACTGCTTTTTGATGCTAAACTGCATTTCGTTGTCTCAGTACTTGACAATAAAGTTGCATCTAATGTATTAATCTACTAAAATGTTGTCTTAGTATGCATAGGTATCAAAAGGCCAATCCTAATTATACATTTAAATGTTTTGTCAGAAAATCAGTTTTGGTTTATTAGGCAACCTCCTTCCTGTGGTCCCCCACAATGGATAGTCAACTTAACACTTTCTCAGGAGAGTAGACTGTTTCTACTACAATACCGGCAGATGCACATATGCGCTTTTAAAGCATACACAGTAATGTTATTTCCATAGCTTGCACTTAAGCTTATACACAGGCTATATGACATTATTTTATTATTGCATCAAGTATAACACACCTGCAGGGGTGAGTTGTGCGCTTGTGTTGAAATAGACCAATGCATTTGCATGGATCCTTTGTTTTCCTACCCAATCCATGGCAAATAAAGCCTCCTCATAATAATACTGACCACAGCACTGTATGGTCCTCCACCAGACGGTCAGGTGTGTAGATGATATATTCTACGCTGCGAGGGAAAGGTCATCTAGCCTTTATTAAGATGTCATCTATTTTATCAGGATGGAGAGCACTAAAGGCAGGCACACTGAAAAGATTGAGTAGGATGGTAGAGGGGCCATCAATAGGCGGGCTGGGTGAAAAATTGCACAAAAGACACATCTAGTGAAAAGGATGGTGATGGTCAAGGCTGCAGTAAGGACACCTTCCATTTGGTGTTGGTGATAAAAACGATACCATAATGAAGGCTTGATAATATCATAACATCCATTCATTTCTGTGGCCTTTGATTCATCTCAGAGCTTCCAGACAACGTAATACAGAAGTTTGTGCTGCCCATTAATTTTGCCACAACTGAACATACTGAACCATTGCATCACTGTATCTTTCTAGTCTCACTCAATCAAGGACATTCACTGTCTCGAGATGTGAAGTTGCTCTGCTGTAATGGTTCTGCTGTAAAGGATGACAGCTGTTATCATTCTCTGTAAACCTGAGATAGCACAAAAGGAAACAGGTGCCAGAGAATTTGTCATCTGTAACATGAAGATAAAAAACAGAGAGAGAAAGAGAACAGTCTGCTCTGAACTCCAAAACAAAAAAAACCCATATTGTTAGAATAACCTCACATGAGCTCCGTCTGAAATGTACACGCTTCAATACCTTAAGTCACCATGAAAGCTGAATTATATTGTAGAGTCGAATGAATTTAAATCAGTGCAGAGCTTCAAGCCTATTGCCTTACAACAAGTGCTTATTGCTGCACTGTGGCTATCACTTCCTTGTTAGCAAGGGATGGCTCAAGCCCTTAAGGTGACCACAAAACCATAAGAGCTTCTGCCTAAAATGACACACTGGGATGACAAGTTTAAAACTCTGGAAGCAAACACAAAATATGCCATTTGCCTTTTTTTTTTCTTTTTTTTTTTTACTTGGGGTGTTTTTTGTTTGAGTGGGTAGTATAAGGAAGGAAAAGGCACAGCAATCACACTCCCTTTTAATCCTTGACATTTCCTCAAGAAGATATTGTCACAGAAGACTTATCCTCAACAAAAAAATCTTGTTATATCAAGATCTTTTTTCCCATCATAACAAGATACAGTACCTTCATGGTATAATGACATATTCTTCTTATTATTGAGAGAAACCATAACATTTCATCTTAAAAAGAAACTTTTCTCGTTAAAATGACATGCAAACTTTTGATAGCATTTTCTCATGATAACAGCATAAGTTGGGATGGCTGAACATAAAAAGGTTTGTACCCATCAGAGAAACTGACAAATGACAAGTTTATGATATGAATTTCTCGTAATTTAATAGCAAAGCCATAATTTGAAGGCTTTGTAAAATGTAAAGACTTCATAAAATGTAGAATGAAATTGCACTGTACGTTGTAGACACCTTTAAACTCTTGTGCCATTTTCAACATGGATAGTTTTAAATACTGTAATTTTTATTTTTTCATCTGGACAAAGGGTATTGTTAAACCGTTTTTCTGCACCAGCCATGTGTGTGTTTGTTTGTGTCACAGCTCAGCCTCTGAATGATCTCAAAACATCCCACTTCTTTCTGTTATTTACTCCAGACCCCTTTTCTTTTCTTCTTATGTCCGTATGTTCATGAATTGGAGTCTTAAAACCTCGAAATAAGTTGGCTCCAGAACAAATTAAACAGGGGGCTGATGTGTGATTACAATACAAATAGATACATTCTGTGTTCACAGCAGGTACATGTAAAAGTGCTTAGCACAGCTACTTTAAACAAACGATATGAGCAAACAGGACACTAGCTAACGCGACACAAACCGCTTCCCAATATCCATTGCCACTGACACACTAACAAAAACAAAATACATAGAAACAAAACCATCTTGGTAGTTGTTATGTTCACAGTAAGTACAGAGATAACCCACCAGTTTTGAGCGAGATCTTGTCATAACAGAGACATTTTTCAAAGAGAAAGAACACAGAAACTGCAGCGGTTTACAGCATGATCATATACTGAAATTAAACTTACTGCAGTACATAATTGCTAATACAGATAGGAGAGATTCTCTGTTTTTATTAAACGTACTATCTATTATGTTATGTGACACACCACATTTTAAGTCGTTTCTCGTTAGTACTCACATTCCTTTATTCAAAAGCGCACCACTTACTCCAGTGTAATACATATTGGTAGGTGACAGAGGAAAGAAGAGACCCTGAACTTGTAAACCTAATTTATTGTGTAATTTCCATTAAATATTCAAGCCATTACTCCAAATCATGAACTAAAATGTAAGCAGCTGTGGCTGCTGCAGTGCTAGAACAGTGAGGATGCATGATAGATAATAAGTGTCTGTTGTAACCTTTACATGATTACAGTGCATTACCCATTAGAGCCTGTTAACCCTCATAAACCACATGTTTCTGCAAATGTCTGTTTTATATAAATGCCGCTTAGTGATGGTGTGTATGCTGTGCATTGTGCAAGCTATGAATGGAAATAGTGTATGTTGTAGTACTTAAGCTCTGTTAGGGAAGCACTGAGCCTCCATGAGGTTTGTGTTCAGCTCTTAAAGAGATGTGATCTGACCTTATGGCTCAGGATTGATCTGCGGTAAAAGGATTTTTATAGTGATCTCAAATTTGACTGAGTCAGGCAGTCTGTATCATATTTTCAAAATGACATTGCTGTACTTCTCCGAGTTAATACATATTCTGTTGCCGTTTTATTTCATTATTTCGACATTGTATTGACTTGCTGATATTTAAAGCTTGTGAGTGGCTCAGCCATCAGCATATGCCAAGAAGGGACTCAATCACAGATTTCAGAGGGATATCAGGTTTGTATTCAGTCTTTTTCCTTCTCTCTGCACCAATAATGTCGTCAATCTGTCTGTCTCAAGATTTCCCCTTCTCTTTAGTATTCATCTGAAATTAAATTTGCATGGGCGGTCCCTTCAGTTTATTGAATTATTATTTTAAACCTACCAGCAGTCATCCAGTTTTGCTAAACCCAAAGCAAGCTTAACATACACTGTGCCACCAAAGTATGTATGTGGGATGATGCTGCTTCTTTGCATCGTACTCAGGCAGGCCTTGGGAGTATTTTATAGCCATGCCAGGGGAATCTACAGCGCTACAATAAATCAAATGTGTTGGCCAGTAATTATTGCCTCTGCATTCTCGCAGGGATCGAGGGATTTCACTCATGAGCTTCCTCTCATTGGGCTTTGGTGTGTTTTGTGTGTTTTGAAAGACAAGTGAGCAGAAAGCCAAATGTCAGTTTAATTGGTGTGTTTGCGGCTCCCGTTGCACGCTCCTCACCAGCTGCAAATTAGTTCCAGGGTGCAACTCAAGGACAAAGGGCTTGACACATTGATATGTGCACACAACCATGATCAGTTACTGTGCGAGCAATGTCTGAAGAACGTTGAGTGCTGCTGTGAAAGGGAACGGCTGTCTACTGATACTCTGTTAGGATATTACTTGCATGATCCTGAGGTGCATGAATTTGCATTTCAATGTGGTCTCTGCTGTACAGTATGTACAGTCATGTACATTATGGAGCTTGGCCCGCAGTTTAGTAATAATAGATAGTAATGATGCTAATAATGCTGTTTGCATCAATAGTAAATCATGAGACCTAGGCCAAGGGCATCATGGGATGTTGATATTGCTCCAGGGGAATATCCCTGGTTGAGTGTAGTCTGTACAGTACAGTCTCATACCTCAGTCTCTTTGTTCAGTGTAGTGCAGTGCAATAATGTAGGTGCACGTTCACGCTCCAGACTTTTGACAGCCATAGTTGGAAAACCTGGTTCAAACATCGATGTGCAGGAGCACCAAGTCTCCAGGTGGCCCCTATCTTTGTCTATTCTCTTTGTGTTTCCTGGACTGGCAAAACACAGCGAGGTGGAAGAGGCTGCTGGACACTTGAGTCCACTTGTCCACTGGAGTCTTGAAACCAAGAGCACACAGCCACTGGAAATATAAGAGAAATCCTGTCCATCTGTGTTGCAATGAATCTGATATCATCCATCCAGCACAGACATACTCTAAGAGTCGAGTAGGGCTTTTCCCGTTATTTTGAAGGTGATTCCAAATATGTAGCTGATGATTATGTGATCATCAGCTACATAACATGTCCTTTCGCTGTCACCATGAAGGGGAAGTGCAGCAGTACAACAGAAGTTTAAGTGTTGATTGCTTTCAAGGAAAAAGGAGAAGATTTGTGTGATAATTGAAGGAATATATGATGACTGATATGGTAATGGTAAGGGTGCTACAGCTTGTGGGGCAGTTTGCCAATGTATTGGGCTGATATATTTGAGTCTCCTCACTGACCACACTCTGTAAAACCTGCAGTATGATTTGATTTTCTTTGTATATTTTTGTTATTGAATTAACTTATTCATATTGTTCGGTAATGTTCTCTGGATATGTATTCTTCATTTTAAGGGCTAATGTATGCATGCACACCATGGCCGTGTTAACGTTCTTATCATGTCAGCTAATATTTGTGGAGCATATTCCCAAATAAGTTTTTTATTAAATTGGTGCAAAGTAGTGGTGCAAATTGAATAGAATTCACATTGGTAATCCAGCCTAGATGTAGCCTACACTAGTTTTGTCTACCATTAAACAAAGGTATACTGTATACTGCATAAATAGATTTTTTTTCAGCCTCTTGGGGCAGTGGAACAAGCTATAAACACAACATGGGACACATTATCACTTCATATAGTTAAGGCGTATTATAAAAATATTAAGCTCTTTAACTGCTAAACCCTCCGCATTCTGAGCAGGTAGTGTACAGTTTACCAGAGCTTTTTCCTTGAAAACAGGTTTTGCTGTGTTTGCCGGAACCAAAACAATGAGCTACAAAAGGCTAAAATACTCAGTAGAGCTAAGGGGGACTGTAAAGTTGGATAATAATTATGTGTGGGTTTGTTACTATCAGCAACCTGATAAAAAAAAAAACACAAAACAAACCCACTCCAGATCAGTCTTGATTGTTTTATTTTGTATTTTATTAAAAATACTGGTACCAGGAAACAGACCCCACACAACAGTTGACTCATGGAGTTTGCTTCCTGATCTTGTGTTAACAAGCCTAGTTATAGTTTAGGGCATTTTCACACCTAACCTGTTTGGTTCAGTTAAAACAAACTCTGGTGCATTTGCCCAATTAGTGCAGCTCGTTTGGGCAGGTGTGAACACAGTAATCGCACTCGGGTGCGGACCAAAACAACTGCACACTGAGACCCTTTAGAGCATTTTCACACCTATAGTTGGTTTGCTCTGGTCCGAATCAGTTGATGAGCTTGTAAACTTGGAGCGTTTCCCCCTTGGTTCGGTTTCTTTTCACACAGAGTAAAAATCCAAGCCAACAAAAATGCATCAATACAAACCATGTGAGATCGTTCACTCCGCTTATTGGTCAGATGTGTCTGGGGATGTTTCTGACAGGCAGAAGGTCCTGTGTTGTGAACTAGTGCATATTTCTGTGAGAGAAACATTGCTGGTTCGTTCTCCGGCTAGCTGCTGCTACTAGAAACAGTATGAGTGCTCTGCCGCATCGCAGAATGCAAAGCACACCTGGCTACAGGAGCCGTTTAGCGTATATGTTGCGTAGTTGGGTCGGATCACGTTCCCACCACAAATTAACCGCATCGAGACCACCTCTTCTAAAGGGTCTCGGTGCGGTTGTTTTGGTCTGCACCCGAGTGCGATTAATGGAGCGACACCTGCGAGCTAGTTCAGGCAGTCAACTCGAGCTGCATTGCTACACATGTGACATACCTCACTCTCCTCAACCATCTACCGAACACACCCTCACAATTTGGCGGTCTATTTAAACTGCAAAATTTCCCATCTCTCCCTCTGCCTGTCAATGCCACTGCTGCCCTGCATCAGTATTGCCGCTTGTTCTTTCAGCCCCACCACCACCCCAGCATCCACCTGCAGGCTCTGACCTCGATCCTACCCAACTACCAGGTGTACTCTGAAAGTTTGAGCCAAACGGCTCCTGTAGCCAGGTGCATATTGAATATTAGCTTCCTTGTTCTGCTCAGTCGTCTGAAAGCAGCACATCTTCTTTGCAAAGTGTGAAGCAGTATAGTATTTTCAAGATGTTTCCTCAAAGTGCATTTGGCATTCTGTTTGTATAGTTTTGCCTGGTATATTGCCCAGATAATTACCACAGTTATGAGCAAATGCCAACTGTGCTGTTGCTCCGTGTTAAATGGCATAGCAACGTTTCTCTCACAGAAATATGCACTAGTTCAGAACATAGGACCTTCTTCCTATATTTACTTTCTTGCTCCCGCCCCAGACACATCTGACCAATAAGCGGAGTGATCGTTCTCGTACTGATGCAGTTTAGTTCGCTTGGATTTTTCTCTGTGTGAAAAGAAACCGAACCAAGGGGAAAACGCACTGATTCGGACCAGAGCAAACAAACTGTAGGTGTGAAAACGCCCTTAGATAGCAAACAGACCAACGTCATAAAGAGGGCGCTTATGGTGCCTCCAAGATATCCTGCCCTGTCTTTAGACAACACATTCCAGTCTGACACAAGCACATCTTCAGAGATGGAGACACTCCAAGTTTTCTAGGACATCGATTACGTCAAAAGGTGCCCTCTTATAACACAGATGATTAACAGAGACTCAGCAAGTTTTTATATACATTACATTAATTCAGAATGTTTAGCAGGTTTCATACATTTTTATTAACACCACCCCTTTCATATTACAGTCATTTCATCCACTGTTAATATAAAAATATTGATTAATGCAGCTATAACGATAGTTAATGCAGTATAAATTAAGCTGATAACTAAGTGTCAAAGTTAATTACATGAAACATTTTGAAGAAAACAGACCATAAATGACTGCCTCATACTGTACTTACATAGTTACAGTGTACATAGTTTATCATTATGGTTAATATTTGTTGTATTTTTGGATACATGTTCATATTATATACTTGTTCTTGTTGTGATACCAACTGGAGTTCATTGTTTTTATACACCTCTACATCACTGGTATGATGCTGTGCTGTTCATGCAGCAGCGAGGAGGCTGTGGAGAGCAGTTTGCTGTAACTGCCACATTGCCTCTGCATGTCGCCCTGCTATGATAATTGCGCCTTGCATTGCAATCGCTTCGGCCCCAGATCCCATCGGCGAGTGACACAGGTTGTTTTTCAAGCTGCTTCTTGGGACAGAGCAGGGCTGTAAATAGTGTAATGTTTCTCTCTCCAGGGAGCGCTGAAGCATTGTTGCATTCACTCTTGCAATCTGGGAGCATCACAACACTATTTTTCACTTGAAAAAAAAAGGAGAAAAAAAAAGAAGAAGCGCCTGGCTCTCTTCGTTTTTACATTACTTTCATCCTGCAACAGGTTATTCACTGGTGATGTGTCTTCTCTCAGGTAAAGCTGCATTAATTTGTTTTGCTGCAGTTAAACAGAGGATATGAGGTAGGCATGGCTGACTCCAACCCATTTTATTGAAGTCTGCGATAAATAAGTACCCAAGTGCCGCTTTCACCACCCCGTCTGCTCCTTTGGATATACCTCACTCCCATTGCAGCCGTTTAGGGAGGGTCGAAATGTTATTGCTCTGTCAGTTTTATCTCACATTACCTGAGCTGCAGGATGTCACCAGCGGTGCAGAGTCTCAACCCAGTTCTGGGACACTGGAGCCACGCCAGTGTTCTACAGTACAGCTGCTAATGTCTGCTTTGCTCAGACACATTCACTTTTCTTAACACTTTTTAAAGGGCTGCGTCAATCTGCATTGCATCACTGCATGAATACTAGCAGGATCTGCACCTGGTTGGTGAAGATACTGTCGCATTACATGCTGTAGACATTTTATAGACATATTTTGATATCTATATTAAATAAAATTTTGCAACCCAAAGACAAGGAGTGTCTTGACAGGGAAATAGGAAAACAAAAATTCCCGAGGTGGACAAAAATGCTAACGTAGCTCCTATGCAAAAATAGTTCCAAGGAACATTTTAAAACTAACATTGAAAATTAAAGACACCACTATAGAGCTCAATAGCTGGCTATGAGCTCCTGCCTGCAGGCTATGGGAGGATAATTAATGTCAAAACAGTGCAGTGGTACAAACAGACTTTAGCTCCGCTCTCGGTCTGACATGGCTACAACGCACCAGCAGGCTTCAGAGCCCTTCCAGTGTTTCGGTGGAGACACATTCCAGCAGACTGCACTGCAACAAGCCGCCTCTGACTAGCCCTCTAATGAGGTTGGTGACTGTCAACAGCCTTCCCCAGTGCCTCTACAGCCAGCCGGGGTGCTTGCTCCCTACCCACTGCCCTGCTCCCTCTGGGCCTGCCACACACTTTACACTGGCTGCACCGATTAATCAAATAAGGCCTTCTGCTGCTCACTTTTTTTTTTTTTTTTTTTTTAAGATTGTAGTCCTTGAGAAGTGGTCTTGACGGTTGTAATAATTGGGAACTCTGCTGGCCTTGTTAGCAAGGCTAAAGTAGGGTGGCGAATGTGCTCCAATGATGTAATGAAATATTTGCAGCAGCAGCAGCAGTGTTTGTGCACGTGCAGATTATGGACACATACTGTTATCAAGACACATTTTATTTTACAAGGCTGACTGAGCCGTCTTTCATTACAGACCACATCCTGCAGCCTACAGCCTCCTAGTTGCATGTATGCTTAACAGTCAGAGCCAGACTACTGTATGAGCATTTTTAGGCTAAATGTATAGATTTTAATTAAAAAAACACATCTTTATAATAAGTATTGTTACAGCTGTAGCTGTATTTTGACTGAGAATGATCCATGACAAGCATTCATGTTACTCACATTTAGTCCCAGTGCAGTTACTCTTATCCGCCATGTAAAAGCACGAATTCGTCTATCTCAGCCCTATAGCACCAACTGAGCAACAGCTGATTGATTTTTCAAATCATTTGAAGTATGTGGTTACAGCACAACAACTATTTTTGCTGCCAGTCACTACTGACTGTACAGATTTTACAAATAACCCTCCAGCCAAACAAGCTGTTTTCAATTAGTCCAAAGGAACAGATGCTCTCATTCTCACATGGCCTCAGCACACAAGCAAGTTAAGTAACTCTCATGAAGCCAGAATATAGTACATATATAGTTTTCTGTTCACAATTAAAAACTGATGTAGGATCCAACCCAGTTCATGAAAAGTTCCATATGTGCTTTTCACCTACCTTCCCACACCTGGTGTCTTTCCAGGGAAGAGTCCACTTGGACCTATTTGTGGTTTATTTGTAATAAGCACCACCAACACCATCTCAAACTGCATCAACAGAAAATCCAAGGGAAAAAAACCATCACCATGCAGGCAATTGATCTCTTAACTGCATTGTAGAACATATCAACTTAAAAGGTGATGATGATTGATCGCTAAGTGCAATGCAAAACACAGCACGGCAGGCAGACACACTCAGTGACTAGCTGGTGAACATGGTGGAGTATTTAGCTAAAGAGCCTAAAAACAGAGCTGAAAAAGCAATTAAGTTCCATTCACTTCCACTGTTTACCTCCACTGTTGATTAAATTGTAAGTGTCACTGAGGAACTAAGAATTATAGCCAATGATTTATTAGCATAGTGGATTGAAACTATATGGGTTTAAAACACAAAAATAATTACATACAAATAACTAAACTTGTGATAGTCTACTACTACCGTTAGTTAGGTTAGGTTAAAATGGCTATTTATACAAAATACAAAATACCAGCAAGGTAAAGTATAAGCACCGACACTAAAAGTACAACGTCAATAACTCCTTAAGCAAGTGGTTAATGGTTCACGAACACAGTGTGAGAGTGAGGACAGCACTGTCTGTTGGTCTGTTCAAACCACTTTGGCAACACAGTGTGAAGAGCAACACAGTCTCTAGGGCTGATAGTGGGGGCCAGTGTGTTTCTTAATTTTGAAGAGGCACAACTACAAATAGAGAAAAAGAGCAAGAGCTGCTGAAAGAAAAGGCAAGCATTACAAACAATACAGTCTCTATCATATACAGTCAGAATGGGCACATAACAGGTCATACAGGATCTACCAAAATAACATGAAACCTCTGTGGTCAAAACATTTATGCTGTGACCGCTTAACTCATTAATTCATGATAGCCATAAGAGCTTTAAATGTTATAGTCTGGTGGTTTTATTGTAAGAAGAGCTGCCTGTGTCTTGGTTGATAACCTGCATGCTCCAGTCAGCATCAGTAAAAGTGGTCAATATGTGCAGAGGCGTGAATTACATGTTTGGTCTCTCCCTGCAGAGCGACGGATGCCAAATTGGGAGGCTGGCGGCAGATGGTGTGGGGTGTGAGATTAGACTGGCATTGACACATGGCAGGAGACTGCGCTGGTGTGAAGTTGCTGTGGGTGAGAGTGGAGTTCAGAGATCTTCTCCTTGGGAATTAGCAGTAGCGTTGAGGAGGAGTAGATTTACATACGTGTCTGTATCACCAGCTCAGCTTCAGACACTGTTTCTCCAGCACCCCGGGGGAAGAATGTTAAATGCGGCATTTTTTTCTCTTAAAAGAATCCAAACAGTCAGCACACAGTACTATATGCTTTTTATGCTCCATTTCTCCCTCTGGACTGAACTGTGTGCCAGAAGTTTATATATAACAGGATGAATTACTAAGTAATCACTGACCAGCCCTACTTTGCATACGGCTGCGCTGGGAAAAATAGACTTCTTTATGTTATTGCTACCATAAAGTAGGATGATACTGCTGCTGGAGTTCATTAATAACAACACCAGCCCATAACTCTTTAAGAAATATGATGTGCTTCATACATACAGGAGCACATTGGAACAACTGTATTTTTACTGGGGCAATTAAGGACAAGAACCTTGCTCAAGGGCATGAATAAGAGTGGCTCTTTGGATTCATCTCCCTGGTGTTAAATCACTAGGCTATTGACCCTTTATAATACCCCCTGCTGACACAGTAGAAAAAGGACTTTAATTATATATTCAAGAGAAAATGGTGGGGGGAAATAATGGGATACCCCAGTGGCAAGGGGATTTCAAAGTCAAGAGGAGCTTGAAAAGAATATTGAATTAAACAACATCACATTTTTGGATGGTGAGAGTACCCTCTACACCTCTGTGGGCAGGTGTTAAATTATGATGCTTGATCATTTTCAGGGATTTGACCAGATTGACACTGGGTGATATAATTTTGCATGATGAGATGTGGATGTTAAAAAAAAAGAACTGCAAAAACAAAAAAATGTCAACACTGTGCGTACATATGAAATGTAATCCCATGGGTTTTGAGGATGCTGGATTTGCAAGAGGACTGGTTTCAACTGTGTAGGAACAAATACAGCCAGAGGAGGGCGACTGAGACATCAAAAATGAAAGGAAAATAGGGTTTGCTTAAAAATTGTAATTCTTCATTCAACCAACAGAGGGAAGCAGAGCACAACTTTTACCAGCAGGCTTAATGTTTAATGTTTGGGCCTGCATTTTGACATCTTTGATAGTTTCAGTGGATCTTAGTCCATGAATCCAATTAGTGTCAGTCACTGACCACTGAGGAGACATCTGAGGTTATCTTCTCAACAATTCACCTTCAAACTCGCATTATCTTCTAAGGTTTAAGATGATGTTTGACAAGGTAGACTGCTAAACATTAATCCCTAAACACATCAGTGATCTTACTACTGATGCAAGGTCACACTGTGACACAAATTATTAGCACAGGGTGGATACAAATCCACTTATCAACTTGTTAGAGGAGCCAATCAACTATTCAACACACCAGAGCACATGTCTAAGTAAAAAAACAAATACAATGTGTCAAATATATAAATAAATGAACAATTTGTAAAACAATTTGCCTCATTATTATAAAAGTTCAGTTTTATGTAATTATAGGCATTTTAATTTCAACACGCCCCTTTTCAAATGTCTGATTTAATTCATAGTGGCATCTTCCCCAATGACACCTTTATTTCATGTCATGCCACTTTTCACTTTTCATGATAGGGATGTTGTCACCGCCCCCTCACCTTTCAGCCAATCACATCAAATTTAGTCAGCTGGCTCCTCTTAGCTAGAACAAGTACATTCCCAAAGCTATTGTTAACAGCAGCAGCTAGCTGGTTAATTACTTCCGCCACTTTTTGAATCTAAAGACTTCTTCAGAACAAAGACACACAACAGCAAAAAGACAGTCTTTCTTTGTGTTCGCTGTAACCAAAAGCAGCTAGCTAACAACGCTTACACTGTCTCTTCGTTTTGTTGCAGAATAATAATCCAAGCTCACAATCCTGGCTAGCTCGTTAGGCAGCTAGGTAGATAGCATGTGCAACCTTGTAAAGCTAAGTAAACAAAAAGAGATGCTGTATACTGTGGTTATTTATAGCAGCAGCTAGATAGATTCAGGATTACTTTGACATTGTTGTTGCTCTAGCTATCAGGTGCTAACTGGCTAAATCTGGTAGCAGTTGTTGATCTTGCTTGTTTAAAGTGACAATAGACAACTTTTTTGCTTTAACTCATCATTATGAAGTAAATGTTGATTGCACAATGTAATGGCTATAAAATAATGACACTATTGGCATTTAGACTGGTTCCTATAAGCCTCGCTTTCACTGCAATTCTGTCTGCCCACGGGTTTGATCTGCCGGGGAAAAAGAAGGCTCGATTTACGGCACAAAGGAAGCGGGTCAACCATTGCACTGCGCAACCAAGACGCTGAAAAGTTGTCTATTGCCACTTTAAGAAGCAGGGCATGTGATTGGCTGAAAGGTGAGAGGGTGGACTGAATGATGAGCAGCATCTACGCATACTGAAAATCAAAATTGTACTTTTGACTGATAGAAACATGTAGGTTACCTAAACCCATTAGTAAATTAAATAAACATGCTCTTAATTAATTATTCATAATGTACATGTTTTTATTGGAAAGATAATCCAGCCAGTTCTGCAAATACAAGGATTCTAACTGCTAAGTTTTGTAATAATTATTCATTATGTGTAGTGAAGTGGTAAATAAGTAGACACAAACACAGTTAGGGGGTTGGTATTCTATACGGAGAAGGGGGGATGAGGTTTTGTGGAGGGGGGACTTCATCAGATCTTCATCTGAACACAAAGAGGCGAGACAGAAACTCGATTACTGGGAAATGGAAGTCTCCTGTCGTGTGACAGTGACAGTGTGGGGGGACTACGACTCAGAGATGATACCATCAAAGTCCTCCTTTATTTTGCTTGATGAGGAAGAGATGCCGCATCCCCAGTGCTGCCCGAGGGCATACTGATGTCATCTGCCTGTCACACACAATGACAGGAAGCCTCGCTGCTGCCAGGAACCGTGCGTAAATGAATGAATGAATGGACTCTGCTGGTGGATTCATCAGGTCCTAAAATGAAACTGGTCAAGGTGATGATAATGGACAGAGAATGCATTAGTATTTTCATGATCCAGATACTTGTGACCAGATATGTGCTGTGATATATCCTGTGCTGATGATAAGCTCTGTGCCGCCTTTGGTGAATCCATCTTGCTTTTCATTAGTGCTGGTGTGATGCTGTTTGGAATTCATATTGCAATATCAGAGGCTGCTCTTCGGTGCATCTGGAGGTTGGTTTGTTGGTGGTGCTGCTCATTGCTCATGCTCCACCCTTGATCCTCAGAGACACAATGGAGCTGCAAAAACAGAAAAGCAAGCAACTTCTTCAGAGTATTTTTGGAGGCTCATGCAAATCACACCAGGCAAAGTGTGAGTGTTTGTATGTGTGTGTGTGTGTGTGTGTGTGTGTCTTTTGAGGACTTTGTTGCACAGACAGATTTATCAGCAGGGTCTTTTGTGACCGTCCCCAGCCTGCAGCACCTTTTGCTCCAGCACAGGGAGTGGAGACAAATACGTGGTCTATCCAGATTATACCTCATTTGAGATCTACAATAGCCGCATTAGAGCGTTTAAATGGAGCCCTGGGTCGTCAACCTTCACACTGGTGACAGGTCACAGATGCACGGATTGTTAACCGGCCGCTGCTCGTTGAAGCAAACCGCAGGATAAGACATCCATGAATGCTTAGAAGAGAAATTCTCCCTGATAAAAATAAATCCCAAACTCAACCACTCACCGCTGCCAGACAACATTTAATGAGATGCAGCCAGATTGCTAATTGACTTCCTGAATTCCACGTAGCCTATATCTCCATGGCAACTAAACCAGCCATCTCTTTTCATACTCGAAGGAAAAGGAGAAAAGTTTCTTTTAAGCCTCCATTCACTCTGTTCTCTTTTCTTCTCCAAATAATGCACTGATGATTACATTTCAACTCTGTGCTCATTCCAAACTATTAACTGCTAATGTTATGAGAGGAATAATGAGGTTTAATCAGTGCAACACATGATTACACAGATTATATCTGTTAGCAGCATGATTATTAATGACTCAGATTTACAAGGCAGGACTGTGAAAGGAAGTGACTGTGAGGTAAGGCCATTAAAAGAGAGATAGCAGTGGAGGGAGAGGGAGGAGGAGCAGGGCTTGTCGGAGTGTCTGACTCCCTGCTGACACCAACATGGCCCCCTCTGTTCTCTGTCAAAGTGACATCAACCAGTCCTGAATCACTGCTGCCGGCCTCCTGACGGCGCCTCTGTGAATCCCTCTCCCTTACTGACACACTGACCCCCCCCACAGATCAGATCATGTGTCCACATCAGACGGGTAACAAGATCCAGGATGTCTCGTCCTGCTAGAGGGACACAGGAAATAAGCTTCGCAGGAACATGCTGTAAATTGCACAAGAACACGCTGCAGACACCAGCTCCTCCAAACAAAGTCTTGATTTGTTTTTGGTTTGCTAAGCTTGGCTTCCTCTGCCCATGGTGGATGATGACATCAGTGTAAACTTGTATTTTAAAAATACATATTATATTTCATGCAGAGTTTTTCAACCCTGGACCCCATGTAGAACAACACATTTGCTGGGTTTGTAGGAGATTTTAAAGACTTTATTTATTATTTATTATTTGTGTTGGTGACCTTTTTTCATGATGAAAATGAGACTAAAACCTAAATAAAAACGTAACCCTTTAAAACCAAAAACTATGTTATAATTTTCATCAATAAATAATAGCTGCAACAATAATGTGAAAGACAGCAATGGATAGATGAACAAATTACGGTTAAAAGTCTTATTTAGCAACCTGTATGCATCAGTAGAATCACACATTGTATGCTCCTGATTGGCGAAAGATACTCAGTGCCACCCAAAATATCTGTTTTTCAGAAGTTGATTTAGCTGCTTGACCTGTTTCACTACTTAGCAGCAACTTGTATTTGAGTAATTCTATGTCACAAATGTTAGCTAACGTTACCAGTTCTTAAAAGGAAAAAATAAAAAAGACTAAATGCGTCCACTGGCCCTCTGAAAAATTAACAAAGTGTCAGCCAAACAGCTTGGACAAATGTATAAAAATGTAAAATTATCAAGGATTCTGTATGTGGATGTACTGTGAACATTACTTTCAGTTGGCTATCTTTCATGTTTATATGCTAACAGTAGGAATGAATGCAGGATTGTCATTGTCGGTTGTCAACCTTTTAAATCTTCCACTAGATGATGGCCAGAGGTACATTACTGCATTAAAGTTAGCTGTTAGTTAGCCGTTTGTCTCAAGCTAAACCCACAGAGTGAACAGTATTTCAGTGAATGAATCCAGTCCTTGAATGACTGGTAAACAGGTAAAGAACTTGTAACCATGTTAACTATACACATCAAAGATGGCGACAGCTGTAGCCTCAAAATGCGTAGAAGAGAGAAGAATTGAAAATGCTTGACAAAAATTAGACTAAACCTGACTGATGAAAACTAGCTAAAATGTAAAACTGGACTAAAACTAACAATAATCAAATGACTAAAATGTGACTAAAACTAACTAAAAAACAAAATTCTTGTGTCAAAATTAACATTTTTTTTTTCTTTTACAAGCTGAGTAGTACTCCCAATGACTAGTAAACTGACTTTAAAATAGGTTCACCATATATACAGTAAATTGATATGCTCTTATAAATGGAATACAAAATATGTCATTGTTAAATTCACATGACAACCTTTTAACTGCTGGGGTCCTTGGGAATTTTGGGACCTAAAACCGGGTCATTGTCCAGAAAAGGCAGAGAAACACTGATGCAATGTCTAATTGCTGAAATGATTTTGCCACTGGCTGAAAATGTCACTTGTCACACTTAATAATGTCATGATAAGATCATTATGTCATGTCATGTGCAATATCTAATGCAAATGTCTTCACATAACATACAGACAGCTGCTTGCGATTACAGATGGATGAGGAGGAAGTACTTGAGCATATATGAAGCGCATGTGTATTACTGCCAACATGTTCTGTATTCATTTTTTTAATTATCCTAGCAGATAATAAGACATTGTGTGAATTTTCACTCTGACTAAGGCTCCAGATATTAAAGGAAAAGTGTGAAGACACTGAAGTAATTGTGAAGGATTATTTCTATTTATTTCCATTGTTTTTTTTTAATTAGCCCCAGGGCTTAAGTCTTGATTAGATGGGGTTCTGGATCTAAAGTTATTGATTTGTTGGTAGACTCTTTTAAAGCCACTTTGCTGGTTATTACCAATCCCTCCAGCTCCCCTGTGGGCAGCGTTTGCCCCTCTTCGAACATGTAGTCACCCCCTCGGATGGCTCCTGAAGACATTTAATTGAAACAGACAAAATAACACCCCTGTTATCCCGTGGGCCCAATTCTATTACCTTCTTATGCACCTCCCCTGAGAGCAGCCGCAAACCAACACCGGTGCATCATTCACACCTTCGAATCTCATCTTGGAATCATGCAGCCTGCAGGGCTGGTCAGAGCATGAGAGATGTTTTCCTTTTGTAAGAAAGCCGCTGTATGACATCTTCCTTATCAGAAACCTAATGATGTTGTTTATCCTCAGCATCCATTCACACAATAATGAATTAATATACAAACAGCACTGTGTGTAAATGTGAGCTCCCGCTTGTGTTCCCAGAGATCTGATATGGCCATGCCTGTCGACCTATCTGCCCGAGTGGAAGCGGAAAGCCAATTATTTGCATGATCACACAGTCATTGTGTTGCATCCAACCACACAGAAATTTAATTATCTAATGGTAAATTATTTCACAAGAGAAGAGCGGTGACTCTGGCCCATTTTTTCTTGCTGTAATGCTTTATTTATTTCACCACACAGCATGGTCAGTTGCATTTCCAAGTCATGTGTATGAAGATAAACTGCTCCACATGTTAAATTCAGGCCGGAAACTCAGGTCTTAGCTTGGTGGTTAAATTGTGTTAATGTTTAGTGCATAGCTGTGAAGTGCTCAGCTTCTCCTGTGCTGATTTGTCTCTGATTTTCAACAATAAAGGATAATACATTTGATAATAGATTTGGATTATGGATCCTGCACCAGTCAAATCAAATTGTCCCATTTCAGTGGTCACAAAATGCTAAGCTGCAACAGACAACCACGCTCGTGCATGCTCGTAAAAACCACACATGCTCACATCTAATGATAACACTCCATCTTTATCAAGTGGTCCAGCAGTTATATTACTGTAGGAAGACAGGGAAAACTTATTCCCTATTTCCTCCTTTGTTGAATGATTGACGGCTGGTTGGCACCAGTCTCCCATTTGAGCTCAAATTTCATAGCTGCAATATTTGGATTGCTATGGAAACAGCTTTCATACTGTGAGCGCCCCCCCGCCCAACCCCATTCCTGCCTTCATCCAGACACCACGGTATCTCCCAGCCTTTATTGGGTGAGAGGATGCTCCTTGTCGCTCTCATAAAGAGTAAATGATTCCACGAAGGCATATGATGAAGCTCTACAAGCACAGCAATGCGTGGTCTCTGGGGAGAGCGCCTACGCACAGAGCAATCTGCCACAGGAAAACGCCCTCTCCCAACCTGCTGCTGATATTAATTACGAATCGAAAGCTATGGCTGTGCCTCCAGCGCTTCCTGTGTGATGCTGGGAGGGGCTACAAGGCTGGCTCGGGAGCCACAGGGAAGCTACAGATGTTGCTCACGTATTCTTATAGTAGAAAGTGGGAGAGGCTATTGCTATTTATTCTGATCTCTTTGCTGCAGGTGGATTGGTAAGAGCGAAGCCACTGGAAGTCTGAACAGAAAGCCTTCATGCAACAAATCACAGCTGCCCTCGGTGATCATACAGCATGTGCTCAGCCAAACATTCTTCTGTGTCGACTCCCATGATGTATTCCTGCAATATAGCCTACAGCATACTGTGAATAAAGAAATTTGCTCAGAACCTTCATCAGTTGTACAGCTGGTTCCTGTAGGAGCATCTTTACAGTATGTGTGCAATAGCACTATTTCATTCAGCAGTCTAATGCCTACAAGGTTAAAATGATGCATTAATAAATAAACTATATTTGGAAGAGCATATTTTGTATTCTGAGACATCTGCCATGCAGGGACTCGGTGGTATTATTAGATGCTTTGGACTATGAAACACAGAGTTTAAAGAAAGGGTTCAACATTTTGGGAAATGCACTAACATGATTTCTTCCTGAGAGTGAGATGAGAAGATAGAGACCACTCTCATGTCTGGGCTTTAGCTATGGAGCAGGAGATAGGACATATTTAGCCTAGCTTGTTATAAAGACTAGAAGTAGTGGAAAAAAGAAAATATGTCTACCAACACCTCTAAAGCTGACTTATTAACACAGTGTATCTTGTTTGTTTAATCCATTCACAAAAATAAATGTGAAAACAACAATTTGTAGTCTTAGGTGGAGTTAACATGCTAGAAATATTCCTTGATAAACAACAGTTTATCCATCTGCCCAATACGTCTGTACAACATCTCTGGCTACAGTGTGGCTTTCCAGATGTAATCATATGTCATATGATCAGTTTTCATGTGCCTCAGACAGTAAGCCATGGCAGTGTGACAGTGAATCAGCATGCACAATACCAGGACCCTGAAACTTAGGCAGCTAAATGGAATTCAGCCATCATTATTTTTATTACTTACACCTGCACTTTTCCTACTGTTACATGTTAAACGTCTTCTGTGAAAAAGGACTTTAGTGGTGGTAAGCTTACTGTGCCATGATGGATTGAAGACGTTTTGATTCTCAAAATATAGGCTACGTTTATACAGAATTATTTTTTTATACCCAAAGTCTGCCTACAAAGTAAGTCAGCACGTAAATTATCATTAACTACCTTTGACTTTAACTGAATTAAGCATTTGACAGCCCTTATTTTTGTGCAATTTCTCTGTGTGCGTATGTGATTGAACAATTGTATTTTTTTGCATGTTTTTATAGTGTTTATCAGTATTTGTGGACCAGCACCTGTGGGTAAACAATTTGCAGCTCAGAGCACACACATTTGATAACACACTCTTTCAAAAGGAGATTTGCGTTTCCTCTCCAGTGGCCCTAGAGCTGACAAGCGGCATGTGAGTTTTAGCCCTTTGCTATGTTGTTCCGCTGGAATTGTTATGGAGAAAGCTGAGAATTAATTTTGTGTTTGGAGTTCGTAGTCAGAGTAACAGAACAACTCATCAATGTCATAATTCTTTGCCTTGATGATATTCATGAATATTTCAAGTGTGGGGGTCTTGTGTTGCATTTATTGTAAAATTTCCACTTTGCATTGTCTTCTTAGGAGAAACTGATGAAAAAAACATGCCTGTTTGGCCTGTATTACATATAATGAAGCCACCAACTGTGCCACAAGAGGCTGGGGGAGGAGCAACTGAAGGAGTTGGTGATTCACATCAGTAAACCAGAGCAGTAGCTGCACAAGGTTCAATACACGTCCCTCCATTGTGATAAAAAAACACGTTAACTGTTTGTTTGTGTGAAATGACACTGCAAATGCAGTTGACCATATTGGATCATCGCCCTCTTATTCACTTAAAATAAATATTAGCAACACGGATATAAGCATATAAACAAACGTTCCAAATGGGAAATAATGTACATGTTAAATCTTTTGAAATGGCCTTTGAATTCCGCTTTAGATAAATAAAACACTGTGCTGCATTGTTATGGGCTTTTGGCGACACAATCCATCTTAATTTTTGATGAAAGCCTATGGGTTGACTGGTATAGAGTGGCAAACAGCACACAGCCTGCATATTTACTTCCAGCTCATTTATTTTCATTATGCAGCCCTGCAGACGTCAATGAGGGGATTTCTGCCCCACAGTGATATTCCATGAAGGAGAGAAGTAGAGAGAGAGATGGGGGAACACATGAGGAAAAACAAGACGGAAGCAGGGCGATGGGGGGTGCATTCATTCATGCTCTGCCCATGAACTTTGACACCTTTGACAACGTAGGGTCTGTTTTCAGACCCTACGTTGACGGCACCAGCTCATTCTTTCCCCCCCCTGCTCAGTCTCCGTTGGAAATTTCACATTCGCTGTCACGTAATGAGGCCCTGCCCTGTCTAGCTGGGGAGGTGCCATGATTTCATATCTTGGGTTTACTTCCCTCCAGTAATTATGGTTTATGTGGCCAACAACATGTCACCTGAGAAATAATGAACATATTATTTCTATAGGAAGGCAAATATCGGAGAGAAAAAAAACATTTTTACAGGGTATTTTATAACATGCATTACAAAAGTGTGGGTTGTCCTCCAACCATAATGTGTATGCAAAACAATGTAATAGATTTGTGAAAAGCTCACAAATAAGAGTGAGACCTTCCCTTACGGCTGGTACCAGGTAAAAAATAAGCTGTGTTCTAATTACATTGTTTTTCTTTAGGAGAATACTTTTTCTTCAGCAATACTGCCATGAGCTCACTGATCAGAAATCACATATTTATTTTAATGTAATTTGCATTAAAACTGCTGAAAAAATGGTTTCAACTTTCAAACCTTAAGTATTTGTGTGCTTAAAGTTGTTGTTGCCTAATTCTTTTGATTTAAGTCCTGGCTGATTTGGCGACACCCGTGGTTACATTAAATGTCATTTGATACTATAGCATATACTATAGCATTTAGCATAATACTCCTTGAGTAGCTACTTTGTCAGACAACAGAGGTGTAGCTGGTGTATTTGTTTACAGTGCAACCAAACAAACTCATGTTGTTTTAATAAAGAAGTCGGTCAATAATAATTGCAACTTCGATCTGATTTCATGCTGAGCACAGCGCAAGTGCTTTTCCTCATAACAACCTTGCTGAGTAGTTGGAGGTGTTAAGGCCCTTTGAAAGGGCCTCTAGCCTGTCACCTGCAACTCTTCATCAAGCAAGCTCGCAACTATGAGGGCAGATCTCTGAAAAGTGAGTGTTGTATTGCACTGTTCTTTCAGAGCTGACTTTACGAGTGCAAATGTACATCAGCAAAAGTTTCAAAATAAAGATTCGCCCTTTCGAAACTGAAATTTCAACGTTTCAAAACTTTTTTCCCAACATGTGCACACCAGTTTTCAGACCACCATTTACAAGGTTTCAAACTTGGAAAACAAACTAAATACACCGGGAGAACAGTAACAAATTTGAAACTCTTAAAATGTGTTGTTGCAGTTGTTATAAAATAGTGTTTGCAGAGACTTTAATTTTTTTTGAGCCTATCAAAACATTATGCAAGCCTTCAAAACCTATAGTTTCAATCTCGCAAAACCTTTTTTTATTAGATTTCAAGCTTTCAAACACTACGTTTCAACCTTTCGATCTGCATCATGAATGCCCCATCAGAGTAAGAATTGAGAAAATAGGTTTTCAGGGCCTTTTAGAAAGAATTTTCAGGATGGCACCATCTGTAAAATAGGTACATAGTGAATCAACTTACACATAATTCCAGCTTTTAACCTGGGCTTCTGCAGGGTCAGCTGAGAACTGGGCCTTAAGCTACTGCCTCACATTTACCGCTTATAGATGAGGCAGTTCCTGCTTAAAAAAAAGGAGGCAGATGTTCCACCAAATCTAATTTGATTTGATAAGAGCACTCACTGTAACATGGAGCACCTCACAAAGATATCTTGTTACATTTATTGCTCAGTCAAGCCATTGTGTAATCCATTCAGTGTGATGATGATACCCTAAATCAGGTTATTTGGATTCAAGTCAATCTGTTCATTTCCCTTGTTTGTGTAACAGAGAGGTCTTAGTCTTTCCTCTGTGGTGCCAGTTGGATGAAGATGAATCCACTGCAGACAGAACAGGAAAACGACCTGGCTCAGAACTCAGGTCATCTGTATTTTGTGATTCTGTTACCTTTAGCCCTATTATGACCCCTCCCTGTTCAGGTGTCCTGCATATATGAACCAGTTAGCCATGGGAAAGTCCCTGTTCATTTTGTTTTTGGGAGATATTTGCAAGGAAAACTCCTTCAGCTGGGCTACAGTATATTCAACTCCAAACAGAATGAAACCATATCAAGGCATGGATTCAGAGCTGAAGCTATCACTGAGGACAGCAAGGTTATGTCCTCAATATGGTTTTAGCAACTTGGAGGGAGTTTACATTATACAATTAAAAACATACCAACCCGGTATCCTAGAAATTACGTTCATATATGTCCATATTGGATGATTACTCACAATTTAGGTCAAATGCCAACGTTTAGTGCCAATGCAAGTAGTGTGCTTTATTTGTAGCAAGGTGGAATGTGGAGACCGGGGTGTTGGATGGGCATGTAGTGAGCCCGACTTTCATTCAGGAGACCGGAGTTTGCACAGAATGTAATTAATGTTTGCCTTTTTTTAAACCGTCACCACAATCTTTTCCTAACCTTAACCAAGTGTTTTAGTTGCCTAACCCTAATCATGCCCTAACCATAGTTTGTTTGCAATAACCACAGTCTGTTCCTAAGCTTCACCATACCGTAGTTGCTATGAGCAGTTACTGTGCAAAGTGAGAATTTGAAAAATGTTAGCATTGGACGTAATCCATGGTTATGCAAAATCATTGCAAGGTTGCTATTTCACAGTATTCGGTAGTACTTTTGGACTCAATGTATTGAATATATTGAATTTGACAAACCAATCAATAAACTAAACATAGTATTTCTCTACCAAAAGTTTATTCCTGGCAGTGTGGAGGGGACTCATTATTTCTAAAATCCTGGCTCTGGCCCTACATGGATTATAACAAGCACTAGAGTACTCAAATTAAAAACTACCAGAAAACACCACTAACTAACAGCAGTCGAATAAATTACACCACATAGTAGCTCTGGGGGAAGAAAACAAGGCTGGACAGGTTTCAGGTCCACACTGAAACTCATCACAGACCACAGCACAAGTGACAGCAGCTGTCTCCTGACACTGACATTATCATCGTCATATATGAGTGGAGGAGATGGATGTGAAGCTAGACATTATATCTAGAGAAGATGTCTTGTGTACAACAATAATTTAAAAAAAGTCACAATTCCTGCATTCTGTCATTAAATACAAAATCTATTAATTTTTTCCCCTCAATCCAGTCACTTGGTAGCGAGGTTTTCTGACAGATATAAATTCAAAATGACCCAATGAGTCATAAATAACAGATTGTGAGCCTCTGAATCGTAAATGGTAAAAGGCCCTTCCCACCTCGTCATTTCTAGGTTGGAAATCCATTCAATTTCTGTCTGTGGGGCTGAGGTTATTGGATAAATTGATTTCCAGCTGACCTTTACTGCCCGCTCCTCTGATGCAAAGAGTTCTTAATGATCTCGTGCTGTCAGAGGTGCTGAAATCACAGATCCCTACAGAGACCCTACAACACACAGGCTGGCATTATGATGAAAGGAGTGAACAGTGTTGATATACAGCTGGTTGACACAACAATAACACTTGTTAACGTAATGCAATCCAATACAACAACCATGCAGTGAATACTATGTTTGTGAAGCTTGAAATGTTCAGTTTTGTTTCTACATTAGATACAAAACGTTGCGTTAATGTATCTACATTACATTGTAAGATGTTTCTATTGTTCATGGACATGAACGTGAACATACACTTTGTTTTATAAAACAATCTAATACAACATCACCATAAACTACGGCCTCAGAAATGTCTATAGAGTGTAAAATACTGGCCAGTTTCAGCTTGTCACAGATATATAAGGATGGCGACCGATAAGTACCAAGAAACTGCAGTACATAGAGATATGTTAATAACACAGGCTTCTCCACTATTACTCACTTTACTATAATTTACTATATCATTTTTAAAAGAGATTTATAGGCTGCATTATAAATCACATTTTTCTCATTTCATCTTTTGTTAATATTTTTGTTGCATCTGTGTTGTTTTAATCGAAACATTATTTGAAGTGAAGGTTACTCTTTAAAATGTAATGTTGTACAATTTCATTGTTGGTGTGTTTTTGCCAAGTTTATTTTTCAATACAGTACAGGTTCAGTGCATATCTTTGCCACAACTCTTACATGACCAAATTCAAGGGCTACGTGTAAAAAATGTTTAAAGATCACCTTCAGTCACATTTGAAGACATTTAAAAACACTCATTTGTATCTGATTTGTATTCACAGAAAGAAAATCAGAATCTATTCATATGCAAATATTCTTTATTTCAAAAGTTTAACTACTGGACACAAGACGTCTCCTATGAAGTCCATTCTCAGTGTATGTGCACTGGAGGTTTCAAGTTTCAGCCACACAAGTAAGTAAGTTGCATACTGGACCCCAATAGGTCCTTTTCAAGGCAGACATTTTGACATGTCACAGTAGGAAATCACAGATGTAATTAATAAAATTAGTCCTGGTAATGTGCATGCCAGCACACTGTCATGGCTTACTGGGACACGTAATAGAACATAACCGTTGTTAATGTTATTAGTAACACCTGTGCTTCTCCTACTGGGACAAGTCAAAATGTGTTCTGTGAAAAAGGCCTATTGGCCTCCAAACTAGTCGTGATGTCTCAAAATAGACCCTTTTAACAGCAGACATTTTGACATGTCAAAGCAGGAAACGCACAGGTGGAATTAATAACATTAATGATGGCTGCATTCCATTTAGGAGAGCCAGTTCCAGGGCTCTGGTATTGTTCATGCTCACTCACTGACATGGCTTACTGGGACACTTAAGGGCTTTAAGCTAAAAAAAAAAAAAAAGATATCATATCATATCATTAACACATTTTTAAAAATCTCATATCAATATAGGTATTGGCCTCACAAATCCTGTATCAGTTGATTCAACACCTCTAAACTAAGCAGTTTAAACGTATTTTTGTTGGGACCCATAGTATAAGGCTACTTTATAGCTTATTATTAATAATAAAATAATGAAAATGTACATTACTGATCTAGCGGTAGCTTTATTTAGAGAAGCAGACTTGGAAAAATCGTGGGACTGAAAGAACAAGAAATGCTCTCCCTCTAATGTTACTGCACTAATCAGGTGCCCTTGAGCAACAGCAGAATAGTACATGTAGTATGCAGTCTATGGACAGGATAGTGATAGATTTGGTCGACTTTTACTGGTAAAATAAATAAATACATTTTAATAAAAACTAAATATTAAATAGAAATAATAGAAATTAAACATTTAACTTAAACTAAAACTAATAAATAAATATATATATATATATATAAATAAATAACTACACTCCAATAGGCATAGGCCTATTACAAAATATTGTAGCCTACTACACCATAGAAGATGAACATCAGCTAGTATCTCAAGTTCACTAATGAGAAGCTAGAACGCCAACAACAATCTACTGGACCTACACTAAATATAAATGTTATTTTCTCTCATCCATATTTGAACAGCATCCTCACCAGCGGAGTAGTTTAGTGCTCCCCTCTCCTCCGCCTCCTCCCTCTAAAACCTGCTCAGTCTGAAGCTTGGGAATAATGTCGCTGTCACTGTTTTGGGGGCTGTGGAGCGCTTTAACCCGGTCACAACGCGGGGAAGTTGCTCACGGTTTTTCTGCGTTGCCATGGGGTTTTGTAAAACCTATTGACTGCGATAGGGTCCCTTCTTTTCTTTGAGTCTGTCTTTGTGGAGGAGGAAGAAGAAACCGCTATTACTTTTTCTTACAGAGGCGGGGGGGTGAGCGATAGTAGCATCCAAGAGGAGGGAGGTACTCCGGTTCAGACCAACTGCTAAGCAAATCAGCGTTACGTTAACAGTTAAACCTCCCTCAGCCCTCTTCCAGTGGTGGAGAAAATTCAACTTTCTGAACGGCTGCCGCGACGTGAGTTGCACCTGAAGGTGAGTTTCCACAATTTCTGTGCGTTTATATTGCCCGAGAAAAAAATTCTATTTTCACATTTTCTCCCTGTTGAGTGTTGTTAGTTGTTGCACTTGTTACAAATGTTAGCTAGCTTTGAACACGGAGCTCTCATGATTTGAGCAGGCACCTGTATGGACTGTATGCTACTCTTCGGGCAGGTGGTGGATAGTTAAAATAATAAAAAAGGGAATGAAAAGAGGGGAATTTGGCACAGGAAAAATGTAGTCACGACTGCTGCTGCTGTATCTTCAGTTTTTCACCGGTGGAATAATAACTAGACTTACAGTTTAGTCATAACCAGTGATGTGGGAAATGAACTAGTGGAGGGCTAACCTAGCTTAACCAGGTTTACCAACCTTGCAGAGGCAGAATTATCCCACTCTTTAGCAGAAAAGATGATCATGACTGTTTCAGACCGTTTTAAATTAACTGCATGATGCAAGGGTATTAGAGTTAATAAGTATGAATTAATGTCATTCTGATAAAATAGTTAATTTTTCCTTTTTATATGACTGCCTGTGATGCCTGATAATAATCACAGACTGGAGATCACTCCCTGCCATCCTTCTTATTTATCACTACACTGCCAATTACACAGTAATGATCTCAGCCTGCTTATCACTGGCTCTCATGCTGAATACGGAACTGCAGAACTGAATCACACCTGAATGAATAGCACATTATCTCATTCTCTTTTGGCAATACATGCATATATTTCATCTTGCACATGATGTGACAGGCACAGGGATAGTTATGTTTAGTAGGAAAAATGCATGAACAGACATCTGTGTAGAAGCCCTGCTGATATTTTGTGTGCAGATTTTAATGTAGAGAAACTGCATCGGCCTGTGCCATTTCAGCAGATTTATTCTTGTACTGTGAAAAGGTAAGCAGTGTCATGTGGCACTAGAAACAGCCTTGAAAGTCTATGAAATGTGTTACTCTAGAGAATAAGTAAAAGAGAACTTTTTGTACTTTTTTTCCCACCTCAGCTGACACCAATGACAAAGCACTAACAATGCATTTTAGAGAAAAAAAAACTGTTGTTTTCACAGACAAATTACATCCTCTTTATTTAATCCTTCTCCACACTTAAGGAAATTGCTCTTCATTACATGCATTTCTGTTGCACAAGAGTAAAGCATGCATGACACAAGATTAGAATGATTGATGAGGCTTCAATGAGTGCGATTAAAATCACATTATAGTGACATTTAAATCAGAAGATTGGTATTGTGGCTGTTACCTATGGCTTTGGTAATTGATGGGGATGTGGATGGAACAGTTGTGCATTACACTTGTGTGCTTGACGTGTTGCATTTATAGACCAGATATATCTCACATGGTTAACATAGTGATTCCCTCAATATGAATATTTACAAGCTATGCAAATTTTTCACACACTGTGTGGAAGTGCTGTAAATTCAAATGCTGGTTTTCTCAGTGTTGTTGTGTAGTGTCTCATTACAGATTATGCCTTTGAGGGAATCTCAGGAAACAGAGAGATGTTTCATAGTTTACCCATACTTTGATATTTGTATTCCTTTTGATGCTTTTCTTTTATTGTTTACAACACAATCTGCTTGGCCTATATTGTCTGTAACACAGTTTGTGGTACATTTTTCCAAAAATGAAGATTGTGCTAACACACTCCCACTCTTAATAGTACTTCTGTTAGTACTAGGAGTGCTGCTACTCCTAATACTGATCCTGCTGCTGCTTAATGTTAAACACAAAGACCTTCTGAAGGTCAGACTGCCATTAGTGAATGTAATCATCTCAAGCTGGTCCTCAAGAAGAGCAGATCCTATTTATGTTGCCCCCTGTTCATCCCATCAAGCCAAGCCATAAGCACATAGGTTCTCCAGTGTTCATAGCCAAAATTATCCCACATCAGGTAACTTGCCTGATTTTAATTTCTAGGCCAAAGACAAGAGCCTCTAATGGCACTTGTCATCACATGTGGTCCCCAGCCTCTCTGTATTCAGGGCAGTGGTGCTTTGTGTCCAGAAGTAGGTCGAATGCTTCTCACCAAACAATTTGAGCGAGAGCCAGTAATTGGACAAGCAAAGTGTCGACCATCTCCCAGCCGGTCCATGTCAACCAGCCCTCTCACCACTTAATATGCAGCTCCGACCTGACGCATTTCATGGACCTTTTTCATCCTTTTAATCATTTAGATTACAAAATGCAGAAAACAGAACATTCTTTGTAGCTGCAGACAGACTCATTCTTCATATGTTAGTGGCTGGCATACTGAGCCACTAACAAATGTCTGCACATATGTCGAGAAACACCTAGTTAAGGTAACTGTAACTGTTTAGTCAAGTCAATTTTGTGATACCCAGTGTCAAATCACAGGGGAAAGAGAGAGGTAAGGGCAATGGTCCAGCACAGAGAAACATGTTAAAAGAGAGGACAAGGAGGATAGACTAGGGAGAGAGAGGGGGGGAGAAGAGAGAGAGAGAGATAGGCACACAGCTGTGCTTGTGGGACAACAAACAAACAGAGGGTTAAGAGTGATGCAGTGGTTGTCAGAAAGTTTACAGTATTCTCGTCGGCAGACGGCTATAAATTAGGCTTAATAAATATATTGAGACTGAGAACGACCCGCTGGAAGGATAATGGTAACAGGTACAAGGTCTGAAGTAATAAAAAAAAAAAGCAACTAACTGAAAGTTAAGGCAAAAAAAAGAGTGGGAAACGGGAGGTCTGACAACAAAACGTTACAATAATCAAGTCTGGCTGAAACAAAGGTGTGAGATAGGGTCTTTAGCTATGGTGCTAGGCGATGTTCATTTCTTTAATGTGCTGATCCAAGGAGAGAGGGTAGGATCAAACGTAACACCAAGATTCTTGGTTGTCAGACTTTGAGAAATTGCACAGTTGTTGAGAGATACTGTGACTTGATCAAACTGGTGTCTATGTCGAGCTGGGCCAGTGACCAGAAATTAGGAGAAGGAAAGTATGTGACATCCAGTGTTTCACATCAGACAAGCAGGCCACTAATTTAATAATTTGGGAACAATCATCCGCCTTTACAGGCACATACAGCAGTGTAGCAGTGGAAATTACTTCTATGATTACATATAAACACACATTCCATACGGTTGAGATCAAACTTCCTCCTGCAAGTCAATGAGGCATTGACTGGTATCTTTTCTGCCCAGAGATTGAAACTCGGTCACATGGACAAGTGATCAAAACACCTGAGCTTACACCTTGTTGTGTTGTTTTCATCTTCTGCAAAAGCATCACAAACTGGCAATATGTTCAGGGTGCATTGAAAATATGAAAGATAGAGGCAGGCTGTGATTTTGTCTTTACCTGTTCATACAGGTGTGTGTTTGTCTTGCAACAGTTTGCACAGTATGTGTGTGCACACTATTGTCCTGTGTACATGAGAAAGGTAGGGGCTGAGTGAAAAGGAGAGACACAGAGAGCCCTTTCTTTGTGCCTCTGCTGTATACACCTGGCCTTTAACAGTGCAGACTGGAAGATGGATCAAGATTCAGTGTGGGGGAGGCCCCCAGCCTCAGTGATACACGGGTGCAAGTTGAGCCTGGGAAGACTGGAACCTGAATTCTCCATGTTTGATATAGAAGGTATCTGATACATTCTGTCTGCAAATTTGTGCATTTAAACCACTCTAATCACTCTCTTGTCTGTGTCTTATCTGTGCACGGTCTGTAGCATCTCTTATCAGCATCAGCAATGTAATTTCTGGCTATAATTCAGTCTGTCAGATGGAATCTGGAGTATCAGATGGCTATAAGAGATTAGAAAAAGCAGCCGAACAACAGTGAGCAGGAGTGAATTGCTGTATCAGACTAATTGTCCATTTAAGCTGCCCTGTTATCACCCTTTTAGAGCATGTTGTTGGTGTTGATGCAAAAAAAGTGATCTCTAGGAAGAGTCTCTTACAGCTGCGTGAACAGATACGCTGGTCTATGGATACAAAGTGCAAACTTAAACTCTAATAATGACAAACATTGCACTGATACCCGGCTGTGTTGAGATGTTAGTGTGTTTCCCGGAGTGGCTTGCAGACGCGACGGGAAGGTGTGGAGCCTAACAAGTACCCATGCCCTAATTGAAGTTCAGCTCAGGCTCCAGCACTACAAGCAATTACAGTGACGACTCGTGCTCCCTGTGCTGCTGCAGGCAGAGTTGAGAGTGCTGCAGCGCCGCCGTACCTGAGCCCTCCTCTTTCATGTTTGTCACCGATGACAGCCGGAAAGCCACATTCTAGCCAGTATGTTCTGGAAATGTGTTTGGTTACATGAAATATTCATTTCCTTGCCTGCTCTCTGCCAGTGTGCATATTTACCAGATTTTTTATGATACCTGTGACCGGTTCAGAGGAGAGATAGAGGAGTGTTGGAAATGATTTCCCTCCATGCAGCCTCTGATGGGGGATGGAGGAAGAGAGGGGATGCAAAGACAAAAGGTGCTGATCATCAGAATCAAGGTTTATTTCTCTAACAGGCCACTGCATCATTGGGGCCACTGGGTGAACATGATCAATGGCTTCTCGCGCCACACAGACAATTAATCAGTAAACTGAAGGACAAACCTGCAGTGAGGTCAGTGTTATCTCATATGTTCAGTGCTTCTTTTCCCAGCAGGGGGGGAGGTCAGTAGCCAACTCTGGCGATGTGTTATGCACACGTTCCTGCCTGAAGGTATAGACTGGCCTGTCATTGTGCTTTTTTCAAAGCTAGAACATTTTAGCCAGACATATTGTTACTTGCTGCCAGCTACAGAACTTGCAAGCTTTTCACGTCTTATAATGTCTTGTGTTTACATGTCATCATTCAGAAAAAATAAGATTGTCCCGTATATGTTTAAGCAACATTTACACACATCTTCCACTTATTGTGTTATCCGTTTCTCCAGGCTGTTTGTGAATGTGTTTTTCATGGGAATTTTACATCCTCCTTTCGTTTCAGTGCAAAGACAGTGATATGTACTGTTATTCTGCCTCATATGGCTTTAGAATTGTAATTTTTATGTTTAATTAATCAATTTAGATTATGCTCGCATGAAAACAATAACCAATAAAGAGAACCAATAAGGGGATATTTCATGAGCAGAATTCTAATCCCACTGTGCATTGCTGTCAGCTTCAAACTCATTTTCCAATCGTATTGTTCCGATTCTTGCATGCCCGTTCAGATTTATAACGCCGCTGTTGAATCACAGGGTTCATATCCTTTAAATTCAGTGTTTATGTTAAAAACCTTGGTGAACAGGGCAACACAACCATAAGATTCTCCAAGGAACAACAAACATGACAGCTATGCCTCAAAGAGTAAGAAGTTATTGCCCTAAAGTCACTGGGATACAGGGATGATTTCCATTTCAATTGCGGCCTCAATTTGGGATAACTCATGCATACAGAGGTAAGACGAACAAAGAGCATAGGAATAAAAGTGACAAATGTAGAGAATGGAACAGAGGAGCGCGGTATCATTGGCTTTGTGTCCCATGAAGGGTATTGTGTGTGGCTGCATGGATAAGGTTGCAAGGGGACCCCTGGGACATGGAAGTGAAGGGCACCGAGGATGAGGGAGGACACATGTGACAGACAGGGGACACAGAGGACGTACTGGGACAGAAGTGAAACACGCCTCATACTATGATGCTGTGATGCTGGTACTATTTACTAGTTAATTTGATGGAATTCTGTATCTCAATTTCTCACGCCCCAAATTGCTTGTTTTGTCCAAATAGCAGTCCAAAACCCAAAACCTCATTCAATTTACAATCATAAAAACAGCAGCAGATTTTCATATTTGTTAAGCTGGAACCAGCAAATGTTTTGCATTTGGACTCGATGAATTTCTTAGATGATCAAAATTCTTAATGACTAATTTTATGTCTGTTGATTAATTGAGCAATTTCAAGATATATTGTTAATAAAACAAGTATGGAATTATGTCATATAATTGCCTCCCAAAAGAAACTGTTCTTTTCTTTGTCACCATAGTGCGAAATAGGCCTACTTTTTAGGTAACAAATATCGATATATTTGAGAAATTTGGCTAATTTTGTTAAATAAAAAAAGGGTTCTGTAGAAAAAAAGCTATGGTTCTGTGAGGGTTTACTTAGGAACAGTGGTGCTTTGACCTGAACAATGACAAGGCCAACATGCTGATGTTTTGCAGGTATAAAGTTTACCATGTTCACCTAATTTATCGTGTTAACATGCTAACATTTGCTAATTAGCACTAAACACAAAGTACAGCTGAGGCTGAAGGGAATGCCATTCGTTTTCAAGTCAAGTAATTTTTTTATTTATATAGCCCAATATCACAAATATTTGTGATACTTTAGCTTGAGCTTTACAATCTGTGCAGCACACGACACCCTCTATCCCTAGATCCTTGGAAGAAACCTCAGGAAGAGCAACAGAGGAGGGATCCCTCTTCCAGGATGGACAGACATGCAATAGATGTATCTGTGTGTACAGAATAGAGCATCATAATAAAATTACAGTATGGACAATCAGGATGATAAAATTATAAGTAGATTGTAACATATATGAAGAATGGATCCGGGAGGACGTTGAGCAACGTTTGTGAGAAATCACACAGTTGTCAAGAGTTACTGTTATTTGATCAAACTGGTGTTTATGTCAAGCTGGGCCAATGACAGAGTAGGAAATTCATCCAGTTTTTCACAGCAGACAAGCACATCATGCAGATATTTGGTCATAAACCAAAGTACTGGACAAGTGTAACTGTTGACCTGATGGTGACGCTAGATGAAAAGGGATCCCCCAAAATGATTACAATTCATCCTGAGGTGGGCATGAATGTCTGCACCAAATTTCATGGCAATCTGTCTACCAGTTGTTGAGACATTTCACTCAAAATCACAAATGTCAACCTCATAGTGGTGCTAGAGGAAAAGTCAGGGGATCAGGAATGTCAGTGGGCTTTATCATCTGGGGACAATGAATTGTCTGTACAAAATTTCATGGTGATCCATCCAATTTCTGTCTGGACCAAAGTGGTGGACCGACAGACTGACATTGCCATCCACTGCGATTTCGAGTAACCACGATTGGACGATTCGAAAATAGAAACGATCGATCAACCCTAATTGGTACTTAAAGTCGGAAGGCAAATAGACCTTTTTCACTGCAGACATTTTGACTTGAACTAGCTCACCTAGATAGACTGAACAATTGCAGTCATGTATAAAATTATTAATTACATCTGTGCTTTCCCTCCTATGACATGCCAAAATGTCATAGCAGCAGGTACTGTACAAATCTGTACTTGAGATAATGTATCCCCTAAGTGCTGTAGTAGTCTGTCTGGAAGTAGGTGAGTAATATGTGTCAGTGTGACAGGGTATGCAGTGAGAGCAGCAGTGCTCTATGTCCAGAGGCTTCCCCTGGGACCTCATTACACTGTGTTGGGCTCTGTTGGGTGCTGTAAGTGGACTTCTGGGAGCCCCAAGCCAGTGCAGCTCCATGTGTGTCGATTTGGTGTGAACATGCGAGCCCGGTGTCTGCTTTGCATAGTAAGAGCCTGTTTACTGGCCCAGTGAGGCCTGGAGTCAAGCACAGCACTATCCTCCAAATGGAAGATTAGAGAGCAGATCAAGCATAATTAGAATCATGAAACAAATAGGATGTGCTGATGAGTGGTCAATTTGCTAAGTGGGCTAACACGTGTAAGTATGGTCTTTTTTTGTTTTCTGTCGCAACAGTTGCATTGATTCATTTGCCCCAATTTGCCATTTAGGTTCGATCATAGCTGGAGAATGTGCAGACAACAAATGACCTTTTCATGCTAATGGGGATACAAGACTTTATAGACTTTTATTCACAATATAAAACTTGCCAAGAGATAGCCTGGTCCTGCAGCATTGTTCTGTTATTGGCCATTAGGTACACCATTGCAGTATTTTGCTGCAAGTGCATAGCGGCCCTTTTTATGTGCCAGAATGTAATTATTTTCCTAATGATTAAAAGTTTCAGCTGTTTTTTTAATGTTGTGATAGTTTGTGAAAGTCTTTGCAGTCGTCCTTTAGGGTCTTCTACAAAGAGCCAGAACTCAGCATGTCTATTTCTTAATGTACTCACCCCCAGACAGAGCAAATGTTGAGTGAAAGAATCTTGCCAAGCTGGTACATATCCAAATGAATTCATCAGCTTGGGGGAGCTCCACTCCATTTTTACAAGTGTGACCTGCAGACCACCAGCTATGAACTACAGACCTTCTTGACCTCATTATTTTTACAGCTTCAGATTTTTTGGGTAGAAACCAAGACTTCTTTCAGAGTATGTTTTTATGGCCTCATATCGGATTGCAAACGATCACACCTTGTAACATTTTCTGCGGTTTACAGTGGACTTCTAATGAGCATCGGGGGATGGTTTTGCTGGCAAAATGAGACCAGTCGCGGTGTCTCATTCTGGTTAGGTAGAGCTATTATGATGTTGAGGCTTAAAGAAAATAGCTTGGTGCTAAATTACTAAGCATTTTAGTCACAAATTGACTCATTTGAACACACAAGAGGGCAGTGGTAGGAATAAATGCTGTTTAATTGCATTAGCTAATCAGTGTAGTGCAGGCTTTCCTGAACACAACTACCAGAGTAATTCTGAGTGTAGTGCTCATTATGAAATGCCAACCAGTTCAGCATCCATTTTAATTATTTTCCTTTTAGAAAATAGCATGCAAACACTGTAAAGTAGCAGATTGGAACTCCTATTTCAGAGGATAGTGTAGTAGGTAGATTACAATATGCTTTTACTTTGATAGTTTTTGTGAATATTGTACAGTATATGCCCTTGTTTGTTTAAACCTTGTTTCTCTTTTGTAGTGTAGCAGAAAATAGATTACAATAGTAAAATGTTTAGTTTCACAGTTAGACTGACCCAAAGTTCTTGCTACAAGGTGTTCTTGAAATAGCATCCATGCTTTGTTCCTTTACAGAGATATTATACAGCTGCAGGGTCTTTCTATGGCCATGATCCCAAGAGTGAGAAAACATTTTTGTGCATTGTGTGTTGTGCATACTACGTGTTTCTCCAGAGCAGAAAGACAAATAGGGAATACTGGTAATAAGCTAGTACAGAAAACTTAGCATTTAGCTGTTAATCATGCATTGCCTCTGCGACAGAACAATGTCATCATTAACAGCTAAATGCTAATTTTCTATGTTGGAGAATTACAGATATGTCGGGGGAAAGGAATAGATGTTTGTTTCAGTTTAATCCTGTTGATTTTAAGAGGAAATAGGTCAAAATAGTGCCCGCAGCTCAGTAATAAGTTCATACATTCATCAATGTAGAATCCTCTTATCTAGGGTTGCACTTGTAATACTCTTCCTTACACATTGTTTTAGGCAAACATTATTTTATGCTTAAAGGACACTGACTTGACGAAAATGTTAAAACAACAAATAAGAATAAGACAGACTGCTTTTTCCTCAGCAGAGAAAATAAAATTGCCTCTGGTTCTCGTACAACAGCAGACATCTGTAGGCTGTTGTAAGAATCTGGTTTAAATCTGGTTTGGGTTCATTACATTCTGCAGTAGTTCAGGCTCTGGGTCAGGTTAAAACCAAATCCACATCGGTTTGAGCCAGAATTTTTTAGCTCCATCAAAATTCTTAAGTCTCTGTGTGGACAAACCCTACACCATTTCAGTGTGAGAGCTTTGCCAATTTGAAATGGCTTAAAGGCTTGAAGTGATGGCTTCGAGAAACAAAAACAGATCAATAGAGGTGATCCTAGTGAAATCCTACTTTGATATCCTGGGCTTCAGCCTGGAAATGCTCCCATCAGTCTTCATGTGACATGTAACACAGGCTTTTTTTTGTCTGGATGGATGCTCACTTCTCTGTGGCTTTCTGCTGACCCTTTCGGTTTCCTGTGGTGTGTGACAAGCCAGAGGCAGTGTGTGTCATCTTCCCGGTAAGGACGTCAGGGTGGTCTTCCGTTGTATGATTCAACTTCAGCACCACAAGTCCTTGAGATACGGTACTGTTGTCTTAAACATTGACATTTGCATTTAAATTGACTTCTTGATTTATTTTCTTGAGAGTGACAAGACTTTTTGTCGGCGGCTTTGCCTCTAATTCTCTTGCATCTGCCACAAGTATGATAACAGAAGCAGGATTATTATTCAGTGAAATGGTAGTCTAACTTTGTTTCATAGTGTCCTTTAGCCAAACACCAGCCACAGACCACTTGTGCCTTGCAAATTCTCTCAAAACTGCAGATTAAATTCTAGTCAGTCATGCGTGATGGCTTTTCTCATGAATTAATTGTAGTCAAGAAAAATATTTCTTCACATTGGAGAGAAAATTAAACTCTAAAGAAAATACAGAATGGTGTTCCTTTTGAATTTTGAACATTTTACTTACATTTCTACAACCAAGGTAAATACCTCACAACAACGGAGCTCTATCACTATACAGTATGGGGCCCTTTTGACGCTATATTGGAGACTGACATGTAATGCAGGCTGACGTGTTCTAACACATTTTCACATGTGCTCTTACGCTAAAATGGGCCTCAATATACCCTGTAGCTCCAGTGTCACTGAAAGGGGAATAACACCTGTTTAGCGTTGAAAAATACATTTATTAATCTGAAGCTCTTTCAGGTCGTGTTGATGTCACTTCTGTGATTTATCCACCTTACAAAAATAGTCGAACAAGAGAATGCCAGCTCTGCAGGGGTCATGGTAATTTAGGGGGCCATGGTGCTCATGGGATGACAGTTTGACACAGGAAGTTCGCAGAGATCACCTCAGAAAGCACGTATAATTGACACCATTAGCCTTGAGGTGTGTCAGTTTTCTGACAGCTGATGAATTCACGTGTGCCTACCCTCGGCTATAGATAACAAATTCATACCTCCTGTTTTGAAACCATTTTACACCTCAGTAATCCCTTTTCTAACAGCTACTTGACCCAGCTGAGCCACAGTTTGCACCCTGTGTCATGGATTTGTCATTATCCTTTTCAGAGTGTGAAGTGGGTGAAGCACTGGCCAACATACCCTCATGAAAGTCTGTCCACAAGTCTGATTCCCCCCAGGGTGCGTGTTCTTGTCTTCTTGTCGAACCAGTGCTGTATAGGGCCCTTGGCTCTGCTGTGTGGTGTAACTCACCTGCTGTCGAAACATTTGGATCATACCCTTGAGCAGGGAGCAATCCCTGGTTCCCCATTTGCAGCCAAACCAAAGTTGCAGATGGCTGTGCTTCCTCCTGTGGTTCACCAGTGGAAGAGGTGTGGAGAGTTTGAAGGTTACGGGCAGGTCTTCCTCTGTTGTTCCGTGTCGAATGTCATTACTAACACACGGAGGCCTCTTTAATACTTGAGCCCCTCTTTTTCTTTACCACCTGCAGTGCGGTGGGATTTTAGCTGGGGTCGAAAGTGTGCCACAAGCACTGCTATTAACCCTGTGCATTATGCCTTTCTATGAAGGGCACTCCACTGGCAGACACTTCCCCTGTTCATAATAGAACAGGCTGCATTCCTTCCAGTGAGCACAGACATACTTTGCTGGCTCTCAAAGAACTTTCATGCAGATTTTGCAACAGTGGATGTTCTTTCTCCCCATTTACACAACCCTCATTTTTCAACCCTGTTTAGACCAAAGCTGCTCCTCCTTTGGGTCGGTTTCAGCCATCTCAGTCATGAAGTAAACATCCTTCCCCTCATTCGCTACACGACCAGAGTGTAAAGAACTATTCAAACAGAGTGATAAACAACGAGTCTTCCCAAAGAGAGACTGACGCTCAGTTTGTAAGTTGACAGAGGCACGTTAGCATCACAGTGAGGAGAGGAGGATTTTCCAGCAATCACAGCAGTGGTGTTTTGATCTGCTGCAACAGGGAGATGTGAAGTACTACAGGAACGCTGTTTTCTATTCATGTGTTTCATACACACATTTTATACACACACTGTGTTAGTGATAACAAAAAAGAAGTCTCTATTCAGATATATTATTCAAATATGTTACTGTTGTTACTAAAAATCTCAGATCTAACATCTTTTCTTCACTTGAGGGTTTTTATGAGGTTAGTTAACTGCTTTTTCCCCACAATATTAGTCTCATTTATACATACTGGCTGGCGTTGGAGCTGTAATCTAAATGATCTTCGTGGTTTTCTATCACAGATGGTAGAACAGCTGTGATTGAAAAAAAAGTAAAATAATCTACTAGGCTTGAACTAGGTCTGCAACTAACGATTATTTTCATTGTCGAATTAATCTGACGATTATTTTCACAAATAATCGATTAATCTTTTAGTCTATGAAATGTCAAAACATTGAGAAAAATGCATCGATTAATCCAGTAATCACTGCAGCTCTAGTTTCGACCCTCCTACACCATTTTGTGACTGCATGCTTACTACCCCGGAGAGATGGAAAAAAACTGAATATGTGGTGTGAGTAATGGATAGTCATCTACTATATAGAGACTGTCTGTGAGGTGATTCATATTATATGTAGCTGGAGGAGCATGCTGTTGCTGGGAGTGTGTGTATTGCCAGTGGAGTCACGTCTATCTGTCTGTCTCTTTCCTGTGAATTGTGAAATGGGGGCCAATACTGATCAAGCCCAACCGTAAGCATAGTAGCTCTAGGTGGGGGATTCCATTATGATGCTCAGACTGAAAAGACCCCACACTGGCTCCCACCGGAACCAGAGGGGGGATTTGGTTTGCTCAATAAGTGGTGAAAATGGTATCAAAATGGTCCCCCCCCCCCACGCAGTGGCTGATTTATAAGTCTGCATGTCTCCAGTTTCCTGCTGCTGTGTTAAAGCAGGAGGTGGGGCCATTAAACTGATGACATAGCTTTGCTTCTCTGTCACTGTCAGTAAACAGCACCCAGTTTGAAGGCTGGGGTTGGCCACTGGAGTCTGCTGCTTTGATTTACTTAATTTGTAATTGTTTTTTTTTTCTTTGCACAGACTGCTTACTTTATAACAGCAGTGTAAAACATTCACATGAAAGAGAGAGAAACAGAAAAAAAACAGGTTTGATCAAAGCTGGATGTGCTTAAGTGCATCAAAGGGATGTTGTTCTGAACCATTTGGTTTCTGTCTTGACCCAGTAAATGCAGAAAGGCTACTATCTACAGAAGAGCACGCTGGAGAATCCTTCCTTGTCTGACCAGAGCCAGGAGCTCTGGTGCCCAGAATGCAGAGCACAGCAAGTCCACAGCCATCATCATTAGAGCTGCACTGCTGTGGACACTAATGGCTGTCCCCGTTCTGCTGCCTCGGCACATTCAGAGGGCTCATCGGAGACTTGAGGGTGTGAACACGTGAATTAATTCAAGGGAGATGAATTCACTGTTCCTGTTCCTGCTTTAAAGCAGGACGCAGGACGTAGAAACCTTTGTACCGAACAGCCACCATGAGTGCATTAGCGGTGACTCTCCTCTTTCAAACACTCTCGTATCATCAAAGGAGGCTAATTGGGGAGTTTGTCCTCGTTTATCTTCATTTAAAGGCTGGAAAAGATGGCGTTGTTTACTCGTTTCAATATTGAGAAGGGGGGTGCTGGGAGGAGAGACGAACAGTGGTGGCAGTGTTAAACTGGGGGATGGGGCTGGTAAAATAGATGTTCTATGGATGTGCTATCCCTGGACTCTTAATTGCGTTTTAAGATTTCAAATAGCCACATAAGCATCTTCATATGGAAAATATTCCTGCATCAAAAGGTGGCGTAGTAAATGAATGCATATTTAGGTAGAATGAAGATTTATCACCTCTATTTCTCAAGAAAGTATTAAATGCGATGTTTGACAATCAATACAGGGTCACGACAAGGCACATTCATCATGTTTGTTTATTTCTTCAGTCATGGTGAAAAGCTTTACATGGCCATCTTTTTCCAATTACATGCAAAGGCGGACATAGTCTAACCCCCTTTCTGTTGTTTTTGTAGTGGCAGTATAGATTTTCAGCCATCCAAATGAACTCTTTACGGAAGAGCCTGCAGTCATTGTGCTCGGCCTTTTCCCTAGTTTTAGGCACAATCACTCCCTCCTCCAAATGTACACTTTACAAATCAATAAGCTTTCACGGTAATTTACTGTAACTGTGTGTGCCCCTGAGAGCTTGTGGTAAATCCACATTTCATATGTAGAATTAAATCAGTGCGGTTCCCTGTTGTCCTTGCCACTGAACAGGCTGGTTAATTGATGTCATGGCAGAGACTGTATGTTTTGTTTTGTTATTTTATTCTGTGTAAGCCACTTATAGGGTTATCCAATAGGATGCAGAAAGGTAGCCTAGTACTTGGTTTTCTGCTTGGTTTGGCTGGATTTATCAGGTTTTCGCCCCAGATAGTGCATGATTTATGATTTGACTTCTGAATCCAATGTGATTCTGGCAAATAGGGCATCATTGATGACGATTAGCCCAACGGCTGTGCTCTCTCCTACCTGATGCCGATCAATACTCATATTGCAGGAGATCAATCCCCCATATGGAGCAGTGGCTGGGATCCCCAGTGTTGCTTTTTGGTTGGAGCCTGACCAAAACTGGACTTCTAGGAGCCAATGCTGATAACACTTTTCAGGAGAAAAATATTCTAAGGATAGTATATCAGCTAATATTTCTTTAGTTTTGATTATCAAGGAGTAAAGATGGTGGTAGAGCGGGGTATTTTACAGCTAAAGAATAAGTATTCTTCATGTTCTCATCTGTAATATGCTGCTCTGCCAACTCAGATGTATTGTGATACCAATCTGTCTTTGTTAAGCCAATATCTGCCAATAATATCAGCCCTCTGATATATCAGCCTGGCTCTAATTTCTGGTTTTAATCTTATTACCTTTGATTCCTGACCAATGAGGGTAATCTCATTAGTCTTATGGAAATGGCAAAACACAAAATTGGGCATGCTGGCAGAGGGCTACAGTCACTTGTCCAAGGCAGTTACATTTTTGTTTAATCTCTCTGAATGTCCTCTGACAAATGCGTCCTTTTGATAGTCTTGCTATTTACAAATGCAGCCTCAGAACGGTTGCCAAGATACAGATTTGATGTGTTTTTAGACAAGATAGGATTTGTTATTAGAGTATTGAAATAAAAGTAGAAGGTTGTTGACACTTTCTTACCCCTCTGCTATCAAGTGACCAGACTTTCATCTCCATAAATCCACAAGCACAAGTATCAGTCAGTATTGAATGTGCTTATTGTAAAATAGAAACATATCACAAATTTCATCCCAACACAACAAAACATCTCCAAAATTAAATGTATTGACATGGATTTACAATTGCTTGTTAGAGAGGTATGCTGTTTGTAGTTCACTTGCATTTTGATCAATTCTGTTTTTCAATAAGCTCATTGTGGATTAGCAGCTGAGCGCTCGGGCACTGCAGACAAGTGGTGATAGAAAATCTCTACTGAGAGGCGTACGCATGTTGCTAAGATGCAGAGTACCAACCATTGTTCATCATTAGACAGAGCTGAGGAATATGCATTATGGATGATGTAGTCATTCTAAATGTAACACATAAGCTGTTAAAGGCTTTGAGATGAAAGCTAGGACGTCAGACAGTGAAGAGCCTGCCTCGGACTGACCACAGATCCTGCTGTGACCACAGCATGAGATAGAATCAGAGATCAATCAAAGCCTTCGTTAATGGAGTCAACAGCGCTGAGGAATTCTGCTTGGTCTAAAAAGCAGCAAGGTGGAATCAATTAAGCACTTTTGTCTGTATGATAGCTTACTGCTGTACTGCTACTTCTGTAGGTATGTGAAAAGAGACATTGCCAATTGAAGTGTAAATTTGAGCTATTTAGGGTCTGTTAAAGGCATATTTTTTCTTTTGGATATGTGGTTGATTTTGTCCTCTGTCACAGCTAGAAAATGTCATAAATGAGGCACAGTCTGCCCTTATTGACTTGTTCTATTTGTCACAGAGTAACATATTAGTGTTTCTTGAAACTTTGTGAAGATGTTTAAAAGACAGGAAAAGGGTGAATATTTTTACTTTTTCTTTTCATTTTGTCAGTGACATTTTATATCTACATACAAATAATTATAAAAGTAAAGAATTCAAGTAAAGAATGCATAATTACTAAATAAAAACAAAATGTTTTCTAGGAAAATCTACTGTCAAATGCTCTCTCCATGCTGTCCCAACTTCAATATGTCCAAAACAGAGCAATTCCTAAACCTCCCTTTAATAGAGTCTTTCAGGGAGGCACAGGAAGAGGAACAAATGCCTCTATTCAGTAGCGTCCAAAATGCTAATGCCTCCGGCTCTTAACACGTTTATAAGGGTTCCCATGTCACGACATGGCATAGCCCTCCCTAATGGTGGCTGTGGCTGGGGACTGCATGAAAAAGGCAGACACATTACAGGACATGACAAATATGACAACAAGGCCACTGGTTTCCTGGGGAACAGGGCATCTGAATTCCCTATTTTCCTTCTGGAAGATGCACGCAAGCATGTTTGTCACACTGAACATTGAGGTTTCTTTTCTTCACAATGACCACAGTCCCTGAAACCTCTGTTTGGAACAGAGCATGGCCCTTGACATTTAAAATATCCATAAAAAGTTACTGGCATTGTGTGGTTTTTTGTGTTACTATAACAGCCCCCACATCAGCATAGTCATAGACTTTGTGGACTTGTTAAAGGGAAAAATGAGGCAATAAAGTGACCAATAGCACAGGTGCTGTCATTGGAACTGTTGGCCATTCCTGTGGGTGATATTGAATTCCAGTAACTATGTGCTCCCATATGTAAATGATGGTAATGCAAGGTTCTGTATTGGAGAGACTTTCTGCAAGCAAATAAATGAGGGGCAGGCATGGGTTTAGTGATTGCTTGGCAAAGTAATTACTCCTTATCTGTATGGGTGCTAGAAGGCAGTCTGCAGAGCCAGGCTCCAGCATCCAGGACATTTTGGATTGATATAATGTCAACTGCTCAAAGGGTATTGAGTGACATTCTGGTCAACCTGTGGAACGGGTTCAATGTTGTATTGACCAGTTTAGAATGATTAGACAAGAGTACATCAAACTTTTCTCTCAACTCTTAATTCCATTTTCAATATGTCATTTCATGATCCAAAGCACACAGCTGTTTCGACATTTGTTGACAAGACAAACATTGGATTGACATCATTGAACAATTCAGAGAATGAGATGGAATCTCTCAAGACTACACTCTCAACAGTGCTATCGATGTTTTGATAGAGAGTACATGATAAACATTAGTGACAACAAGGCCACTGGTTGAATATGAGTGACAAGCTGTCATCAACGCTACTTTTTAACAGGAGTGAATTACAGCATGGTAGTGCTTTTCCCATGTCTTTCCTCGAGTAATATCACCAATGGATCATTTAAGCAATTCAAAAACCGTAATTACACATACCAGTCAACATTTGTGCTCAGGTGTGTCAAATTCTGTGTTTCCACTATCAGTTACATTCATTCCATCACGGCCGCCTGCCTGCTTTGTTTCTACTGCCACAGTAATCCCCTGCCTCATGTTACCTTACATAAAAATGATCCCAATCGCACTAAGGTATACAGATTTAAAATGTGGAAAAAACAGCACTAGTATTGAACCGTTACTCAGATTTGGGAGATGTTGAGTTGAGGTATTGGAATCGGTATTGGGAGAGAAAAAGTTGGATGGGTTGGATGTTTGTATAGGTTTTTTATTTGTCATATTAAGCTTATTTTCCAATATTCAAAATGAATCCCAATAAATGTCAGTATTTGTTTTATGAAACCAAAAATTGTGAGTTATGAGCTCTGAACGTAAGCAAAGAGTGTGCATGTTTCGCACATGGGAGAAGTTTGCCTTCAAAGCTTTCTGCCAGAAACCGTTTCTAACATCTGGTTAACGTTGTGAAAACGGTCGCAGTTTGGTTGGGTTTAGTCACCAAAACTACTTGGTTAGGTTTAGGAAAAGATCATGGTTTGAGTTAAAATAATAATTTAAGTTTCACACGGGGCACAAACAGCGGTCTCCTGGGTGGAAGTCCGGTGTTTGACCCATTCATCCACCCTGACTTCCTCTTTACACGGACTTTGTGGCTCTTTATACTGCATCACCTGACTTCCTCAAGGCTTTCTGGCAGAAACTTCTCACATGTTCAAAGGAATCTTTTAGAACAATATGGTCAAATATTTAAGCATTCTGCCACGAACAAATGGACTGCTGCTATTATGCCAAGACAAAAATCACTTGCCATTGCTTGGTCAATGCCACATCCGTTTTGATGACCCACCTTTGTTGTCATTGTTTCACGGTTCTTTTCTTATGTAATACTGAGTGTACACTTCATCTTCACCATCTCATTATTGACATTGCTTTTAATCTGTTGACATACGTGCATCAAAAGAAATAATGAGATTGAGGTTGCTGGTACCTTATAGTCGAAAAGAGCTCTTCACTTTTGTGTTGTTTGCCTTTGTATGGCCTGTCGTGGAGCTCACAATGCTGTGTGTTCAATCATCAGTTAACCTGATTATCCAGCCAACACATGGAGCTACCGGGAGGTCAGCTGCGTGCCCGGCTAGCCATCAGATAACCTGTTACTGGGATGTGGTCCAAACCACAAAACAAATCTATATTGCGCCGGTGTTTAAAGTAGCATGCATGATTACAATACACCTTTCTTTCCCAAGGCTGAGTCTATAGATACAGATAGCATGTCAGCACTAATGATTTTTATCTACATTTCCTTTGCTCACCCTTTCCTGTTGTACGTTCGATTTTATGATTACGCAAATTAGATTTTATCCCACTCAGTGCAGGTACTAGACCGCAGCTAAATGCGGATGCTGCATCAGTACTTACATACTCATACTCAGAACCTGAGGACGCCAGTCTCCTTTTGCTCTCACTACTTGATACCTCTTGAGACCTGAATTAACTCCCACTTTGCTCATTTGAAATGTAGAGCTTTTTACTGCTATTACCTCTCAACATCTGACAGCTTAACCCTTTATGCCACATGTAACATTGAAAACTAAATGCATATGCCTGGTTTTCCAAAGCTCCATAGAATAATCTTTGTTATGTGCTCTGAATTGTCAACGCCTGCTTGAACAAAATAAGCCCAGTGTTTGATAAATGGAAAAATGAGAACTGCAGCTAATGTCACCACTCACGACTCATGATCTGGACACAAATTGTATTGATTGGCCTACAGAGGGGTGCTATAATCGTCTCCTCCAGAGCTTAACCTCACTGTGCTGTTAGTTATTGAGCTATAAGCTGATGTTGTGTGCTGACAAGATAATAAAGTTATTTTTTGATATTGAGGCAAAAAAGATTTTCTAATGAGGATGTCTTGGACAATTCTTTTTGCCCCAGATTCTTATCTGAGCTCTCTAATATTGAGTAAATGGTACTTTTATTTTTCAAAAGACAATCTGTTTATCTGTGTGTATTTTGAATATAAAAATGGGTGAAAACCATTGCAAAAAACATTTTATTGTAATGCTTAAATTGCTTTGTACTTACTACCTTATTATTCTCCTTTCTATTGCATTACTTTGTATGTGCAGGGACATCAAATCTGGATGAAAATCTGTATAAAACAATCTCTATACTGTAAAACTGGAACTGGATAAAAAAAATAGTTGTCAAGCTAAATCACAAATTGGCGTGATAATAAATGTCAATATGTGGGAAAAATACAGCAGTTAGTTCTCCTCTATATGACTTTTAGTACAACAAACAGCAGACCTCCACCCACACACAGAAAACACAAAGCTATATTCTGTCTTCAGGCAGCGCTTTTGATGTTAGCCTGACAAAAGCACCAGCTCCAAAAGCCCCTTTCACTGGATTTTTAATGCCCCATGTGTTCTTTCAAGTTGTGAAAAGATAACTTTCTGGGTGTGCCTCGTGTTTCAGTTTGAAGCAGCCATTTGTTTCATTTGTTCGAGCATCCTTTCAAGTGGCACCAGCTCTTAGAAACATTGAGAGCTTTAAGCTCTTGATTCAGTGAGACACTCCACATCTGTCATAATGGTTTGATGTTGGGTAGATATTTCGGCATACCTACATTGCCCTGTGGTTACATTTCCTGTTTTATGACTTGTTCCACAGTTATCATTGTACTTAACAGTAAAATAATGATGGAAACCAGCCATTTTTATGATTGGCCATTCAATAAGAAAACTGTACCTTTGCCCCAAGTCACCAGGTGCTGCTTTATGCTCATCCATACATTTCTCAGATACTGACATTCATGAGGTTGTAGGAATATGTCAAGTTCTTGCGCTTCCTCAACAGCCCTCTCCAGACACAGTGAATAATTTATATTGATTTTTTAACTATCATAAGCCACTACTACCCTGAGCCCCAAGTATCCCATGCTGTGCTTAATTTTCCTGCAACATATGTAGCATAAAAATATGACTAGACGCTGATCCATCACGTGAAGCCAGAAGGGATATTTGCGTAGCAGTACGGTTCCTGGTGTACTTCATAGAATTGTGCCTGTGGGCTTCTACACCTGACATGAGCTAATTGGCTATCAAGAGAGGCTCTGAGAATAATAGGACTACCGGTTTCCCACCACTGCATGCTTCCATAAAGACAACAAAGAAATGTGTGGTATTGTTGCAAGGTAGGGTCCTCCTAAATGGACACATTTTGAGTTTAATATCGGGGAATCAAGGATTTCCCACTGTTGCTAAGGCAAAGTAACATCTAGACAATATTGCCAGCCCACACACAAACTGAAGTAGACCCGCCAGTATTCTTTTTATGTGCTCAGTGAATGGCCATGAGCATGAAGCTTGAAAAGTTTTGTAGCCAGCCTATTGACGAGGATGTCTGTGTTAAAACACACACACACAGACGAGGCCTTGCCCTCAACACCCCCAACACTCACACACACACACACACACACACACACACACACACACACACATCTTTAATTCGTCTCAAATATTGGTCTGCCTCCTCATCTCTTGCTGTGCGTCCATGTGAGACGGATCCCACCGACATTTTCCACCGCAGGATTAACTGTGTAGCGCGACGGGCTGCTCTGCCTCAGTGCTTCTGAAGGGCTGACCCCGAGGTGTGTGCGTGAAGAGATGGCCAGCAGGACACTCCTTAGAAGGCTATTAGATCCTTACTGCTTATTATGAGTGGGCGTGCAACTAAATTATCTGGCCTGCTTTCCCTTGTCATAGGACTATAGGCGGAAAAAAAAGCCTGTTTTCCGGAAATAATTAATCCTACTTGTTGGCATAATAATACTGAGGAGAGCACATTGCTAGCGCCTTGAGTGTTTCCTGATGAACCCTTTTCTATGACAGGTGGGCTGCTACTGATATGATCATCTTCTCGTTTAGCTTCCTGCCTGCAGGACCTTTCAATCACATTACAACGGAGCCACCCTCTCTGGAGAAGGGGATTTGATTCAGGTTAGAGTGTGCATGTGTGTGTGAGCAGGTCTGTGTGTGCGTGAGTGTATGTTTGCGCACATTGTGTGTGCGTGCCAATGTGTGTATGCTGATCCCTTCAACCATTTGGAAGGCTGTGTGTCCAGGGTGTATCTCAAAACCAGAGCCAAGCCTGGTTACCATGCCTACACATTTTACTAAGAGACACTGCATTTATCTTAATGAATTCATTTTCAAGCTTATGTTTGCCTCTGTATTCTGTCAGCTGTGTACACACTCTAAATAGCTATAGAGTAGAGGCCTTTTCCATTGCTAAAAGTGACCTGGGAAAAATAGCATATTGATTCTTGGGGAGGAAACATGATTAAATTGAGGTCCAAGTGGACACTTCATCTGAACAACCAGTTTGCTTTTTGTCCAGGATCTAGTCTACTATTTCCTCCTTAATGTGGTTATATTCATTGCTTGCTTCTATTTTTTAGAAATAGGTTGGCACATTTTTGTTGACTTCATGTTTCAAGTAGGTTGAAGTAAAAAAAAAAAGGGGCGACACAATTTTGGTTAAACATATAATCTTGAAACTCTCTCAAGAAAAAGTCTTGAAGATTAAAATTATTTTGCTGCACTTTTGACATCTTGCAACATTTTGAGCTTGAATCGTGTCAAATTATAAGGACATGCTTTTACTGACATGCAAATGTTCTGCAAATATTAATAGTTCTAATTAAATAAAGAATATTTTAAATGATGATTTGTGCAGCTTGTGTGACAGAATGTTAATTTAACTGTGTGTAAAAGTCGTGTCTGTTTGCTTACTGTAGGTGTAGGTGTAGGTACAGCCAAAGATGGAACAGACGTTGTTGTGCACATTGTGTTCAGTAGGTGTGCTAATCAGGAGTAGAGATCCCCTGATCACTGCCATGATCACTGAGCGCACCATCTGTGATATTCTGATGGCCGGCAGTCTGGCTGAGAGAGCTGGATAACAGTCTGGTACAGTCTCTCTCCTGTGCCCCCCCTGTCCTCACAGGGCTGCAGTCAGCTCTCTCCTATGAGTGTGCTCTTTTACTTGTCTTGAAAAACCTGGAACCTCTTAACCCTTGCTTGCAGACACGTCTTAAGCTATACCATTATGACAATATTAAACATTTTGTTTTTGTTTAGTTCAGATAAACCACATAATGTGTGCACCCCCCCTTGGATGTTTTTGATGTATCTGTTTTAGATATCTGTTGTTTGATCAGTTTCTCTGTAGTGTGCCGCACTGAATAAATCAGCTGTCAGCGCGGATCTGGAAATAATTGAGGAGACTGTTAAAGTGCCACGGATAATGGAGAATTGCACATAAATGTGGGCAATTTCATTGCTGGAATTTTGTCTGTTTTTCATTTGCAGTCACAGGTCATAACAAGTACCAGTCACGTCTCTGGCAATAATCCACGGGTTCTTGCTGAGTTCATATAGAGTTTGTGATGGAATTCCCAAACTGTGACCTGAAATAAATGTATAAACACGCTCATGTAGCATGCTGCACTAAACTGCTCCACAATGCTTCAACCCAGGACAACTTTTCCTCAATGCCTAAGTGATCAGTATGAAGATAGGGACACCTGTTACCATGATAACATGTAAGAAAACCTTACACAGAAATGCATTGGTTTTCATATTGATTCAGAGCTCAGAGAGTAAAGCACATGGTATCAGCCAAAGGCAGGTTGCCCTGCTTTTATCCGCGAGTGCCAGGTTAGAGGCTTATTGACCGTTTTTGACAGATTGAGTAACAGACGACTTTTTGGTGAAATGGGCCGTGTGCCCAAAGTTCAATTAAAAGACTCACACTGTGTGTAGCCAGCATATTTGCCAAATGGTGGAAAAAGTGTAAATCAGTCTTCATGCCACCTCAGCAGTCTAGTTGTCCTTCAGGGATATTGATGGCTCTACCTTTACTCATTTTTTCCCTTTAATGCTTTAACATTTATCTGAACAGGTTGAAGGAGATTTTTAGGTACCATGTGAGCACATGCTTTGGAAACACATTTCTACATTTTGAGGTTTTAGTGGGGCCATGAACTGCGGGTGTAACCACCTGCGTTTTTCTTTCTCTGCTCTCAAAGCAGACAGCGGGGGAGCAAAATGGCTTTGGTTTTTGAATGGGCCTGGTGTTGCTTGTGCTTTCCTCTTATTCGGTCCGGTCTTGCCCAAGAAGGACAGCAGGTCAAGAGAGCATTATTTATTTCCCCTGACACATTATGGCTGCAGACCTCCATCTTGTAGCGGTCCGATAACATTTAGTGATTGCTGCTTGAGGGAGATAAGAGGTGTGTCATAAATTAAAGATGTTGTAAACATTTGCCGTGAGAGCGCAGTGGATTATCTCATTTTAAATTGAATTTCTGAATGAGTGAAGTCAGAGTGTATGTTCAAACCATATCAGACAGGGAAATGTGACAAATGACACATCAGGTGCCAGTGAAGCATGGTGACAGCAGAAAATAAGCTGGTTAAATTTATGAGAGTTTATTGAGTTGCAAGATCAGCTTACACTTTCTCCCTGACTTCCTTTATGGCATTTCAACAATTGGTTCAAAGTGTGAATAAATGTTTGCCTTCTTGCCTCTGTAAGTCATGTCCAAATCAGTGAATCAACTGGGCTGGAAGTGTGAATGAGCCAGAAGAGCGGAGAGAAAGGGGAAGAGGCTTTCCCCGGGGCAGTGCCTAGGACAATGTCAGGTTTGTCTGGCCCAAGTGCATGAACACTAAGCTTTTCGGAACTGGCAGCCCGCCCCGGTACCTACCCATCTCCCCCGGCTATCCAGAGCTGTCCAGCCCTGGAGCACTAAGCGTTTGTGCAAAGTTCATAAGGCGTCCCTCTGTTTGTGTGGCCATAATGGCAGCTCCATCCTGTTGTAGCTCAAAGAGTGCTTATGGGCTCTAAGGGCCTTGCGCTGGCGCTGCAGAGGCATGTGAGTGTTCTCAGTTACTGACTTTGGCTGACTGCTCTCATTATGAAAAGACCAGTGCCCCCCCCGACAGCTCCGAATCTCAGCCTCCAGTATCAGCATTTCCTTCATGTTCTCCATCTTCCTTTTGAATCCAGTTTGCTAAATGAAAACCTCAAGCTAGATAAAGTGAAAAGTCAGTCCGTTCACTTCAGTCCATTCATTGACTCAAATAGCAAATCTGTAAGTTAAATCAAGATGATTTATATTCAATATAACAGAAAAGGCAGGTAATGTAATTAGTCGTAGTCGGTTGAAATAAAACATTTTTTTCCCAGTAAAATGAATATATTTAAATTGCCCATAACAAGCTGCTAAATTACTTAATATAGCCTATCTGTCCAGTCCTATAAAGGTACACAATCTCACCTCCACCATTTCCCAACTGTCAGCATTTGTGAGGCCCAGCTGATAATAACCTTGTCATTTGTGGCTGCAAGTTCCGTCGAAGCAGCCGTGCCTTTGGTTGATTTTTCACCGCGGTTACGACCCACATCAGCATAATTCAAGCATGACCCTCCTCCCCCCTTTCATTTTCTGCCTTTCTTCCCCGTTAAAACCCAAGTCTCAGACTAGGGTCCACACCATACATCATCCAGACTGGGGGTGCTTCCTCCCTTCCCCCTCATGTGTCGTGGGAGAGAGACTGCGCATTTTTTTCTTTTTTTTTTTTTTGTTGGGCTGATGGAAGGCTCTTATCGACAGTCTCAGCGCTCTCTGTTCACTGAGCTTTCCCCTGACATGTCATCCAGCCTCCACTCCAGTCCATCTATAAAGCCGTGGAGTCCCGGTTCACCAGCGTGGAGCGATCAGGTCCACTTGAATCCAGTTACATGTTAAAAAAAAAATAAAACACATATTCATCAAATATCCTTTTACAGTAGGAAGAGAGGGGTGTGCTTCAAAGCTCCAACAATGCTGGACTAATGCTGGGCGACAATCTTCAGTAGTATTAGCAATTAAGGAGATTGTCACTGGCTGACAGAGGAAGATTGCAGCAGGAGCAAAACTCAAACAGATTTTCACCCAGTAGGTGATCTGTGCTCCCATTTAGTGTACCGTTATTTTTTTTATCTTCAATTGATCAAATAAACGCTTTTCATTGAGCTTTCAGGTGCAGCAAACATCTTTCATGACACTGGGGGGGGGTCAGATGGAACTTGCATTCCTCCACTCTCCTTTGTACACACCCAGTGAATAGCCTTTAGATCGGGCTTTGTGAGAATGATTGTCAGTGGCTTAATGAGCGTCTTTGCCAAGCTAGAGGCTTTGGCAACATATGTGACTACAGTGCCTCTGTTCCTCTCCGTCTCCAGCCTGTATGACACAACACAGAGCGGGCTCAGCACTCTGCATTTTTCTGCAAATCTGATTTGACATAACTCTTGGTTTCCTTTTCTTGTGGATGGTTATTACCTGGAACGGAATAGTTACTCCTCTCATGGGGACCAGAGCTGAGAATGAAGTAAAATCTTGTAAGTATCCCATAGTATCTGGGGATTTCTATAAAGCTGTTGCAGCACATTTGGGCTAAGCATGTTTTGGTCTTTCCATGTGCAGGCAGGAGACACTCTGGGAGACATTCAGTAGATTTTCTTTATACAAAAACGAAGACAAAAACCATTGGTTTAAGAGTCACATTGTGAATGAGTTGAACTGCCATAGCTACATTAGGTTGCTTTTTGTATATTTTAATGTGAAAACTGAGCTTCATAGTATATAGTAGAACAATCTGCCATTACAGGTTTTTATTAATAATTCATTAATTTTTATTGTAAGTGACGATGTCAACATTTTTCCCTTGTTTCTATCAGACCACACCAATCAGGGTCACCTTTAGAGAGTTTTGAACAGCCAAGTCAGAGCCAGATCAGCTCTATGGCTAAACAAAGTAGTCCTCAAAACCTTGCAACTCCAAATACTTGTCACAGAAAAATCAACAGTTTATAATATAACAATGAAAATGTTTACTTCACAAGACGTTCTTGTCTTATTACTACGATGTCTAAAACACATCTGAGTTGGCTGATACTTGAATTGTGGAACACTGAGAAGTGTTTCATGGGAGATATGTGACAAGTTAAAGTAGCATCTGTTTGCAGCTGTAAATTTGGAATTGTGCCAATAAAATAAGATTGAATGTGAGGAGTATGCAACGCATGTTAAAATAATAGTTCCTTTAGTCAAAGTAAGTTATGATAATAAATCAGATAATTCTGTATACTGACTAAACTAACAAACAGATGAGTTTAGTGAGATTAGACATACAACATAAATACACAAGTTCATTGACCTCAAAGCTCTAATGTTTATTATGAGATAACTTATTTAAGAGTCATTATGGGTTAAAAACTATTACATTGAACTTATTTCTCATCTACAAGGGAATACTTCTGTTAATTTTCTTGAAATGATAGATGTTCAGTAATTTACACTTTTGAATAAGTTGATGCTTGTGTAAGCTATGAGCTACTGTAGCTTTGAATTGTACTGTAGTTACTGTATCTGTAAGTGTAACCAAACTAAGGTGTAAGTATTAGCTTAAGTAATAATATTAACGATGGCTGGTGTCCCAGTAAGCCATGTCATTGAGTGAGCATGCACAATACCAGATCCATGCCAGATCCCTGGAACCGGCTCTCCTAAATGGGATGCAGCCATCATTAATGTTATTAATTCCACCTGTGCTTTTCCTGCTTTGACAAGTCAAAATGTCTGCTGTTAAAAAGGCTATTGGGTCAAAGTTAGCTGTTAGCTAAAAGTTTTATTAGTTTTATTTTAGAGAGGAAAACAGAGAGAAGCAGAAAGTGGAAGAGTGATGCCCCTTCCCATCTCTCCTGTCTTGTCTGAGATGTTGCTTGGTGATGTTATCAAACAGTGAGTGAAATGTATTAGGTACACCTAACTGCATCCTCCAAAAAACACATACAATACACTCAGTTGCCAGTTTATTAGGTACAACTAGCCGAACGAATTCAGACGAATACAACAGTCCTGCAATAAACCCTCCCTTCATGAAGGTTATAATGTTTAGTTTCTGTTGAAACTGTTTTAGAGAGGTTTTGATTCAACTGTATGATCATTTCGGAGGCCTTGGAGGTTTGTGCTGCTGTTAAACTGTTGATATTTGGGGTGGATAAAAAACATCTGTCAGTATAGCACAATACAATTCAGCAGCACCTCAAACTGCAGCCTCCAAAACAATCATACAGTTGAATCAACACCTCTCTAAAAAACAGTTTCACCAAAAACTGAACATTACAACTTTCATGAAGGTAGGGTTTATTGCAGGACTGTTGTATTAGACTGCATTTGTTTTGGCTAGGTGTACCTAATAAACTAGCAACTGAGTGTATACCTTTTTAACCTGGTAGCATGTGATGCAACTTTGAGAAGCATCATTTTGAGTCACTGACACTTGATTCTAGAAATTACTCTAAACAGTAGCTTCATAATTTCTGTGACTGACAGTTGTATCACATTTTTAAGAAAAAGAAAAAAAGAAACAAAGATTAAATTACTTATTATGTTGGATTTATTGTTGTTGTGTCTGTAGACCGTGAGCATCCAATGTGTGAATAGTGAGATTCCGCCTTGTCATATTGTCGTCTGGTCTTGAGCTCATTCCATTCGATTTGTCTCAACACAAGCTAAGTTCTCAACCCTATTAAGTGCTGGAGAGACACAGGAACTGGGCCACATATCCGACAGCTGTGTCAAACAGCTTACCCAGAGTAACACTGTCCAGATGCTCGGCTCGAGCACGGAACAGGAAACCCAAATGCTGAATTACAGTCAGCAGAGAACCTCTCATTTCACAGGCTGAAATTATGATTTTGACTGTATGTATATTGAACACCTGAAGGGATTAAAAAATAGATGAAGTAGCAAAGGTATTTCTGTAAAAATGTGGTTTTGCTGCTGCCCTGTGTGCTGCAGGGACATCAGAAATTCTTGGTTGTTGGCAGAAATAAATTGCTTCGGGGTCTGATGGAGGTAAGGATTTGGGATATAAGAGCCATCGATCATGTCTTGCTGTGGCACAGTTTCGTCTGGGGAAATTGCCAGCATCAGACGTCAGACGAAGTGAATGAATGTGGAGAGGAGCACGCTGTGTTAGTTCACACAAAATAATATTCCAGTCCCTGCAGTCCAACTTGTGAATTCATCTCTGCCGGCTACTCAGCAAGGATCACACACTAATGTGATTATTGTCCTGGGCAAGGTGCACTCCTGTGGGACTTCAAAGAGAGCAGATCAGAGGGAAAATGAAAAAAAAGCTGTAAGCTGTGATGCACACAGATGTGTGCACTTTTTGAAACCTTTTCTTTTGCTTTAAACATATTAACAGGTTCAAAGTGAGGACAGCATTGGTTGTGTAGTTTTAGTCTACATAGCACATACATTCTGCATGATTTATTGTCATCTCACGTCATGCTCTGGTTGATCAGTTTAAGTGTTTTCATTCAGCATTTACATGAGTCAACAGACTAGAATTAAAAGTCATAGCAAAAAAAAATGGTTAGCTTCTATAGGGAGATACTACCTTAGGTTTTATTCAGTACAGTTTTCATTGTTATTTTGCCTGAATATTCTGAGCAGAACTTCATATTTTACAGAGACAAACAGCTTTCAGACACACAAAAGAGCAGCTAATTAGAGGCTGGGGAAAGCCTTCATACTCTTTGTTCATGAAAAATGGAAAGCTTTTAGAAAAATGCACATCACTGACAAGATGAAAACCTCTAGTCGTTGGCAGCCTCTTCAGTTGTTTGTTCTCTCTTTTTTCAAATGAACTACATCATACATTCACTTGTTCCAGGATGTCCAATCCCAGCTGGTGACATGATCATCCTGCTGTAGTACTGTATGGAGTTACATAAAGCTCTGCAGGGTCACTGCAGGTTATACGTGGTGTATCCCACTCTCTCCCTGGTGAGGAGAGTTCATGTAGGGTCATGAGGATCGTTCTTCATTAGTTCATATAACACAGGGGGTCACAAACCCCACAGTTCATCAGTGCAGCTGCTCTATATCTTTCTCCAACCCTCAGCCTCCTCCATCCTTCTCCTGTCACTCCTCTGCCCAGCTCTAGCCTCCAGTCCCCTCATCCTGCTAAAGCTACAGACCTCGGTGGGATAATTGAACTGTCGTGCTTTCTGAAGTGCAGTAAAATCGTGCCAAATCTCAATTAGACAAGCATATTATATAATATTGCTCCCACTTCCTAATCTCATTTAGCGTCTTGTTTCTCTTTTTTCCCCAGCTACTAATATTTTAATAATAGATGAATTGCATGGCTAAGCTTGTAAGTAGAATATGGAGAGTGCAAATCATTGCCAAAGGTCAGAATACAATCTATTTCAAATTCTAAAGAGCAAAGAAAAACCAAAATCTCTGGACACAGAGGAAAATAAATTCTACATAAAAAAGTTTTACCACTTATACAAGCTTTGTTCTTCACTGAGAGCTTGAGTGTCAGGTTTGCAAGCTAAATGAGCAACTGATTGGCCAAAAAGAATAAAACGACGACAGAAAAAAGCTGTGCACTCATTGCACACATCAGAAGCAACACGAGTCAATTGCCGCTTAGTGTTAATCAGCTAGGCCTTTGTTTTAATTGTTCTTGAATGATCAAATGGGAATCAGTGTGGAGGCATTATCAGGACTGTGCGAGGGGAGTGTGGAGCTGCTGTCTTCCCGTCTCAGGTCTTTAGTGAAGAAAATATTTTAATCCAGTCTGACAAGACGAGGATCTGCTTAATCCTATTACAGGCTTGCACATAAACTACAGTAGTCCCACACATCTCTGCCTGTTGTCTTTGTGTGAGAAAGAAGCAGATGGTGCCAGCTCAAGAGCCTACTGTAGTGAACTTTGAATGGTTGCGCTTGGACCCCACCCCGTTACTAAACAACACACCCACAAGAGCGGAGAATGCTCTAGGAAACAACTTGTTGTTGTGGTGCTTTTTTCCTTGAAATCTTACTCATATGCTCCTTACATTGTGTGATTCTTTTTATATATTTGCAAGTGTGTTTATGGGTCAGAGTTAAGGTGTAATGCTAGACCAGATGGCTGAACTATAAGAGTCAAGAAACAGACAGAGCTTGCCAATTGTACTGTGTGCCAAAGTCAGTCGAAGCTGCACAGTTATCTGAGATACAGTATACAATAGTTTTTGAAAGACTCTTGGACCTAACAAACTAATAGAATTGAAGTGAAGTAGGGCTTGCTGATATAAACAATACACACTGGTCACCATAAAATTAGAAATAGCTGTACCGTTGATAAGTTACATTATTAACAACGTACTAACAACTTATCACATCCTATCACTCAGTAACGCAGTTACTTCTAACCAATTATATGGCATTTTTTTAGGAACTGACAGCCCACTTTTCCAAATAAATACAGTGTGGTTGTTTTAGTCAGCTGAACACACCACATGCTGTTGTTTCAGTATCAAAAATTGGACAGAGGAGAGATGAGCGCTTGCTCTGAGGAAACTTTTTGTTGTCACAGAAACCAAAATGAAAACCAAAATGTAAAGAACTGTTCCTGATCCAGTTTGCACACTTATACCCCTTTTCCACCAGCATGGACTGGGTTTTGTTCCAGTTCGCACTTATTGTGAACCGTTTGGAGCATTTCGACCAAAAATAAATTGTTTGGAACCTGAAAAGATAAAAAAAAAATGCAGGTTTTTCTTGACCTGAAGTGCGAACCATGACCATGCTTGTTTTTTGGATAAAAACAAATATCTGTAATAACCAAACAAAGGCTGATAGGTAATCAATGCAATCCGCCATTTTGCTACTGCTGTTTACTTCCGTTGTGCATTGCGCAAAGCCATCCTTGATTACAATGGTTCCACTCAAAACTGGTGGAAATGTTTGCTGGTTCGCTAGATAGCACCAGGGTTCCAAGAATCCTGAATGGAACCGGTTCAAGAACCAGAGTTCATTTGGTGGAAAGAGGGCATCAGTGGATGAGACCATTCCAAATAGGGCTATGCTACAAAAGTCTAGATAGGTGATGTATGCTGTTAACTAAGCCAGAAATATGTGCCAACAAAGATGGGAAATACCACAAACCATATTTATCACCTGAAGCATCACCATCTAGGGCTGTGTGATGCGACCAAAATCTCATATCCCGATATAGGTCATTTCATATCCAGATAACGATGCATATAATAGTTTATATAAAATGACCACAAGAAAAGGCCCATTCCTTATTACATTTTGAATTAAATACTTGACAAATAAAAGGTACTTACTCATATTTGATCATTTTTCTCCTTTTATTTAGGACCTTTGTGCCGTGAGCAAAAGCCTCTTGCAACTTCTGAGTCTGGGGTTTGTTTTGAGCGCTCAACTGTGCTTTTGTGGCTCTCATCCGTAGACTCTCTCCGTACTGTTTGACATGATTTTTGCGTAGGTGGTACAAGAGGTTAGTGGTGTTTGAGTCTGTTGTGGGGACCAGTCTGTGGCATAATTTGCAAAGTCAAGTCAACGTTACGGTTTTCTGGTCCATGTCAGACCTTTAATACCCTAACCACCTCGTCCAAATGATGAAAAATATTGCTGTAACGAGTGTGATTTGCGACACAACAAAATAAATGATAGAGCATATGAAACAATAGAGGTTTTTCTATCCTCACATGATATAGCTATATTGTCATATCGCATAGCTCTATCACCATCCAATAAAGTGTGCAGAGAGCAAGTGCCTACACGCTCAAACACCAGCCATTAAACCCATCCCCTGGAATGAGAGAAACACCTCTGCAACAAACTAGAATGTTACAATGTGCTTTCACCTCATTAATAGACACAGGTGAAGCTTTTCACTCAGCATGTAGCTCGTGACAGGATTTGGGAAAGTTGGAAGCTTGAAAACTGTCTGGGTATCTTTTTATTGTGGTGAATTAATGATGATGGGAAGAATTAGGGTAACAATGCCTTTGTATCAAATTGGTCTACATTAGAAAGTAATTTGTTGACAAGGAGAAAGTTTGTCAGAGTGTGCTCTACATCTGTCACTCAGAGGGAGCTTTAAAGTTCAGAGGCAGATTTTACTTGGCCCACATCTCTTCATTTCCCTCTCCGTGCCCACTCCACCGCAGAGCTTCTGTCCCCTCTGAGCCTTGGCTAAGTAAGGTTAGGGTTCATATTGGCCTTCCCACAGTGAGCAGCTTTTAACCTCCTGCCAGCTTCATCAATCTCAGGCTGGTGTGATCGCTGCTGAAAGGGGCGGGGATTAAGAACAGCCTGCGGTCTGTAAATCAGGCGAGCTTGAGGGGGCCCCTCTCATGTGCACCATATAGGTACAAAAGGCACCATACCCTATGACTTCAATGTATACATCAACACTCGCAGCAGTTAAGCCCTAGGAGCGGACCTCCCTTAACCAGATGGCCGAGCTGGTTCTCAATAAATGTTTAACGAGGGGAGAACAAATTAAATCAGAAGGCAAATGATCAAGCACAGTTTGAACTAAGTGTAATCCATCTAAGGTGGTGTTAGGTTGGTAAAGGATTTTGGCCAGCACAATAGCACAATGAGAACAGTGAGAACAATGAGATTGTAACCCCCCCTCTCCTCTTAACCAGGCCAATCTTACCAACAAAGCACAAGCCAATTAGCACAAAGCCCTTACCTTTTGATTTTAATCTGTGTTTAGCAACATAAATCAGCATGTCTGGGAAAGACTGAAACAAAGGAGCCTAAGGCATTTTTCTGGATGACTTATAACTTTTAGACACCAATCTTCAGTTGGAAATAAAGTCAATAGGCCTCAATTGTGATTGAGTGTGTGTATATTGTATGTATAGCTCAAACCATGTTGGTGATGCTGTAGGTGGGTGGGGCAGGGGTCACAAGTTGGTTCAGAAAGGCCAGTATTGAGTCACAGACAGAGTTAATACCATTACCATGAAGCATGGTTGAAAAGTTCAGAGTGCACGTTCATGTGAAAACAGACCCGCACCAGACAAATGAAATCGACTCTTTTGTTCCCTGGTCAATTATTCAATTACATCTCTTGAACAAGAGTTTGACCTCTGTGTTTCCTATTGAACTTGTTAAGGCAGCAAGAAGATTAAAAAAAGAGAGAGAGAGTCGGATTCAAGCAATATTGTGAACAGCAAGCTATTCTCTGGACATTGCACAGCTGGTTGAGCATGCACTAGTTACTGTACAGCTCATGTCTGGGTTACTACTGCTTAACAACACACATGCCTCCTTTGACGTCATTTGCCCTATCAACACTGATACAGTAGTTGCAATTACTGGACTTCAGCAGTGTGATGCTCATTGCATGTTAAACCAGTTCTGTTTTACATGAACACCAGCATACTCCCTGTAGACTAACAGCCTTATGATTTCACATTTCTCTAAAACTCTAATGTTTTGCTGTTTTTTTTCTTTTTGTTACAGTGTGTGTTAGTTGTTCAGCTAATTACTCCAGCGTGACCTAGTGAGCTGGGTGACAGCCAACACGACGAAGACTAATGAACTGACACCCCAGAGGGTTTGCAGTGCACTGAAACACTGCTACAGACACTAAAATTCCCATACATCGCTCTTTTCCGTCCTCCTTCTGCACTCTGGACCGATCATGTGCTCATTATGGTCCAGACTCTGGACTGTTAGCTGGAAAATGATCCAGTGCTCTGTATTCTACAGCCTGTCAGTGTGTGAGTGCAGACAGCTTACTCTCTCTGACTGTTAACTATGTACGCTATTTACGCCTAACACCCCTCAGGCAGCAATATTTGCTGCAATAATAGATAAACGTGTAGCTGCATAGTTAATCTTTTTGCGTCATTGTTATCAGAAACATGCAGGCACAGATCAAAACAGCGCAGTGATTAAATCGGCTGAATTGTATCTTAACTTTGATGGTAATTTTGATTTGAGTCTTGGCTTGGTTTTGGAATAAATGCCTTGTCTTCCGGTAATTCTGAACATCTGCCATGCATTAATAAATCCACAGGCTCCTTCATTTGTTTATTTCCATTGTTGCATGAAAAATACACTTTCTGCTATACACTTCCACAGACATCAAACTACAAAACAGTTTGAGTCCCAGGGGAAGGGGATGATAGGAAGCTTTAATGTGAAAATTTCTTTGTCACAGCAAAATTTGAAGTAGTGCAGAACAGAGTCCCTGTTGATGCAAATGAAAATGTGCGGTGTGCCTGGTTATGCCTGGCTGAGCAGAGAGCAGCCGGGCTCCCAGTCACGGGGGATTTGTTGTGTTTGGGGTTTGCCTTTCTGTCTGCCAGCGCGTGGGTGGATTCATGGGGCCTTCTCTGTCTGTGCTGCCTTCACAGGTACTGCATCCTCAGCGCGCCAGAGAAATGAACTGAGAACGTAGGAGAGAGCACTCGTTTCTTGAGGACATCCAAGATTTTTACCGTGAAACCATGAGGTCGCAGAGGAGCCTGGGATTGGTCGCCGTACTGGGCTTGATCGCCTGTATTTGTGCCTTTCATATGACTACAGCCATTGACATCCCTCTGGAGGGTGAGTGTTGATTTGTACTATGCAGTAGGGTACACATTTGTTTCAATGCTGCTGCTATAGTTAAAGGGGCGGTTCACTCAAATACAGTGGAAAAATCTTATACCTCTCTGTCTGGGTCAAATTGATCACTATAAGCGGATGATTATTATAACAGATTTTTTTTTCTTTATTTCCTATGCAGATTATCATCTAATTGACATTTGTATATTTATTACATGAATATAATGTAATGAAACGGACAGCTTTGCAATATACTGAATTTTATTGACTATTTCAAAATACAGTACAGCTGTTTCAAATGCTTTTCAAATTACTGTACAAATGAAATTACTGTACTTAGCTTAGTACTTCCTGTAAGCGGACTCCTCTGGATTATTTAAACAGCATTTGTATAGGAATGATTGTGTCCCAAGCTTTTTGATCCATATAAGCGGTTGATCACTGTAACTGTGATCACTATAAGCGGTTTCCACTGTAACAAAAAACATATTTTCTCAATTACTCCTACACACTGTCAGCAGTTTTCATAGCGACTACTGTCTGTCAAAGAAAAAGTTCCTATTAAAAAAAGAATGACACCATACACTACCACCACAAATGAAATTCCATTCACTTCCATTATGTTACAGTGGAGGCATAAATCTCAGAGAAAGATATCTCAAAATCTGGGTTAATAAAACCAAATATATCTGGATAGATGGAGAGATAATTTTAGAAGTATGGAGTGAACCAACCCGTTAAATCATTGCCCTTTAAAACATTGTAAACTGGTTCAACTTAAAAAAGTTCCCTAGCTGCCTTCAAAATGTGAGTTAACTGAACTTGAATAACTTGTTCACTCGGCTCATGAGTTGTGAAAATGTGAACCCAACTGAGAAAAACAAGTTCTATTAACATAACATGTCTTGTAATACATGTACTTAACATGTATTAAAAGACGCACACACACACACACACACACACACACAAACACACACACACCAAGTTTCCATCATTTGTGTTTCCTTTAAACTACGAGATAAATAAAGAAAGGTTTCTGGATGATTTTAACCCTCAAATAAAGCATGCTGGGAAGCCTGCTAATATGCTGATCCTGTTTGTTTAGAAAGTAAATTTGATGAGTTTAGTAAACAGAACTCAACAGGACATTCATTCACATAATCATTTCAAGTGAGAAGACCTAATGTTTATTAGTTCTGAAATGGCTCTGAAAATGAAAACTAGAAATCTGAAGTTAAATTAACTTGAAATGAGTCAAACTTGTGCATTTATATTGGGTTAATGATAAAAGATGAGTTGTATCCACTAAATTGCTGTTTGATGTTTTACAGTCTAACAATTCAGCATGAATCGGCTGAATTTAGACATATTAGACACTTAACTGTACTCAAACACACATTGTAAGCTACTTCAAGTTGATGATTCAAGAAGATACAGTAGAGTATATAAACAAGGAAATGCTAGAGTCTTACAATTGTTTATGCTCATTGTCTTGTCTTGAACTTGTCCTTGGTTTAACTTAAATGCTTTTATCAGGAAAAAAAAGTGTTGAATAATTTAGAGGCTTATAAATCACACCATAGAGAACTGTTAAGATCATCAAGCATTCTGTGAATGGAATATATTTACAGCTATTATCTTGTTTGAATCAGGTTTCCTGTGCCCTTTGTGTTGGATCTGCGTGTATCCCAGTTTCCTTGGAAACACATATCAAACCTCTCCCTCTAAATTATTCAGAAATATCTGAAGGGCTTGATGAAGAACAGTTCAAACAGGTTTTCGGAAAAGGCAAAAGCATTTTTGTGCTCACTGATGTCAGAATATCTTTTTAATTCAGTCTTCTGCTTTGCATTACTCATGTGTGTGTTTATATAGAGAATGCTAGTGACATGAAGGGATTATTCCCAAACTGTTGACTGTTTTTGTTTTGTTTATTTTCCCCCGGCTGCCATGGATTTTGTAGTTTTAGGTCATGTAAACAGTAAGTTCACTCTGCCATACTGTAGCTGGTATTAGTGACGTCCTCGCTCTTCTGTTAATCTCCTGGCTCGCTGTTAAGCACAGCAGCAGCTTTACTTACAGCCATATGTGTTGGATCTGAATCTCATGTATCATCAGTCATGACTCCATAATACTGGTATTCTAGCTTCTAGAACTCATGGCATGTCCTCATTTTCCTTTACACTCGGTCACTCAGTACTATTAATACTCATTGTGTTGTGTTTTTTCCATGCTTAGCACATGTCACAACTCTGTCATCATACGATCATACAAGACCAAATGAGTGAGAGTTTTATACCAAAATAAAACCAATCTAACAAAATGACTGATTCATTTAAATGGCAAACCATCAACTCTATAGACAAAATAATACACATTTTAGTTATTTTAAGTAAAGCTATTGTCAATATTTTATGTTTTGGGATAGAACTTTGCATATAGAGACATACAGTAATAAACATCATAGCACAGTGGTTCCCAACCTGGGGGTCAAGACCCCCCAAAGATCCCGAGATGAATCTGAGGGGTCACAAGATGATTAAAGGGATAAGAAAGAAAGTATTGCTGTTTGACAACATTCTGTTATGTTTCTGACTTTATTTTACAAATTTTTGCTTATTTCTAATGAAATACTTGACATTTTTACTACTTCAGGCTTGTTAAAATCCTTCAAATGAAACAATCTGAGGAGTAAAAACTACTCATGAGGTGAACTTCTCACAGGTATGCCCTCACTAAGGCCATATAACCTGTGATGAGGGGCCAGAAGTAGACATTGCTTTGTTTGAAGGGGTCACAAGCCCCAAAGGTTGGGATCCACTGCCTTAGTATCATGTTTAATATGTGATACTTCTGAATAGAGCTCTGTATTAAGGCCTGTGTTGTGCTTCTCACATTTTCATGCTTGTTTGTTTGTTGCCCAGTTGAGCAGCTGCCCACCATCACAGCGCAGTCGCCCAGCTCTCTCATCGCCTTCCCTTTTGATGAGAGCTTCCCCATGACTTGTGAAGCCAAAGGGAATCCCGAGCCAGAGTGAGTACCGAGCCTTGCATCACTTCGGAGAGGATGGAGAGCTTGTTAGCAGCCAGACAGACAACAATAACAAACAACAACAACAGTTTGCCATCAACATGGGGTGCTTTGGTTTAGAACACTGGAAAATGAGCATGCTGCAGTCTTAGCTGAAGGACTTGACATTTTAACACTAGCTTTCTTTATGTAGATTCAGATGGACGAAGAATGGCCAGGAATTCGACCCCTTTCTAGACCCCCGGCTGATGAAAGAGGAGAATTCTGGGACCTTTGTGATACCCAATAATGGGAACCTTACAGAGTACCAGGGAACCTATCGCTGTTACGCCTCAAACAAACTGGGGACCGCCATATCGAAGGAGATTGAGTTCATTGTGCCCCGTGAGTAACATACATCTGTGAGTGTGTGCATGTGTGTGTGCGGGGGTGCTCTGTTACATTGCTTTCAAAGTGATTCAGGGCCAGCAGTCCTGTGTAATGACTGCACCTCTCCATTGTGAGCTTTTCATTGTATTGGACGTGGCAGAAAGTCATTGAGGCTCCCGAATGCTCCACCCCTCGCAGCATCTCATCTATAGCTCTGTATTGGAGAAAGCATCGAATGTGATCTAGCCTCTCCATCATTTCCTTTGCTACATTTTTCATTTTGTTCCCAAGCACAGTACATAAATTCTCAAAGAATATCCACTCCAGCGGGGACTTTGACTAAATTTGGCTTGGCTTCAACCACTCAGCAGTGCTGACAAGCCACACACAATAGTAGTAGTGATGTCTGTTTTGTTTCTGCAGGCCAAGAACTGAAAAAAGAAAATCCCATAGAATGATATTACTGCCATCTTCTGGAGAGGAAGAGAACTGCATAATTTATTTTATTCATTCATGTCCGGACTTCATTTACTCACTGTGGGTTCTGACTTTTTTTTCTAGATGTTCCAAAGTTTCCAAAAGAGACACTTGAGCCTGTTGAGGTGGAAGAAGGACAGCCTTTTATTTTAAAATGTGACCCACCTAAAGGAATACCTCCTCTGCAGATCTACTGGATGACTATCAGTAAGTGATACCTCTTATTTATGATAAATGAATATGCAGTTTAAACATATTTTAACGATACAGCTTTTATTTTCACCCATGATATACTATATACTCCTGAACTGAAAACCTCACTGATCTGAAGGTGGGTTGGCCATTACAAACTCATGCTGTTCAGACAGACATCGTTCATCCCAAAGTTCCCACAGGTACTAAATATGTCCTAAACATCACATAGCTTTAATGAAGAGCTGGAACAAGCTGATACAAAATATACTGAAACAGTGTGGAATACGTTTTTTGGTGAAAGGTGGCAGTGGTGGAAGAAGTATTCAGATCCTTTACTTAAATAAGAGTATTATACAACAATGTAAGAATACTCCATTCACTTAAGTAAAAGCACACATCAGCAAAATGTGCCTAAAGTATCAAAGTAAAAGTACTCTTTCTGTAGAAAAATGTCCCCTGTGACTGATATGTTATTACAAGTGACATTATTAGATTTATACTGATGCATCAATGCCTAACCAGCATTTTACTGTTATAACAGCTTGAGATGGAGCTAGTTTTAACTACTTCATATACACATTGTGACCCCCTTAAAATTGTCACAAGATTAATCTGCGGGTTTGTGAGATCATTAATGGGGTACGAAAGAAGAAAAAACTAAATTCTGCTGAACAAATTCATATATTTGTTTGGACTTTTTCCTATCTTTGCTTTTTTATTTTTTTATTTTTTGTGAAATATCGGATACTTTGGCCTCTTTGTGCCTCAGTTATTTAAATGAAACCATGTGAGAAGTTTGGATGGAGAAAGCATTCTTGGATGTAACTGCTAGCAATATTGAAACATGTGACGAGGGGCCCAAAGTATACACTGCTATTTTATGAACAGTCAGAAGCCATAAAGATTGGGAACCCCTGGTTTAATACATAAAAATGCATAGTATTTTATAAACTTAGTTATCAATATAACTATTTGTATGTAAAATTTTAATCTGAAAAGTTTCTAGTAATTATAGTTGTCAGACAAATGTAGTGGAGTAAAAATTACCTGAATGTAGTTACATTCAACCACTGTTTAACGGGGAAAAAAACTATGTTAAGGTGTTAAAATAGAGTTCAGTTATGTCAGACTTTTTCATGGCTGCAAATTGCTTTGGTTTTAAGACAAATGACAAAAAAAACAGAGGCTATGATCTATATGAAATAATCATCTTTCTGTGCTCAGATCTTCAGCACATAGAACAGGATGAGAGGGTGTCTATGGGCTTGAACGGAGACCTTTACTTCTCTCACGCGGTGGAGAAGGACAGCAGGAGAGACTACTGCTGCTTTGCCGCCTTCCCAAGAATACGAACCATTGTTCAGAAGAACGCCATGTCTGTCATTGTCAAGACAAGTAGGTGTCACTCCAGCTTCTTTTGTCGTGCTGTTTTCCTCTCAAATCAGCATGATGCAAACTTCATCATTTCCAACATGTTCATTGATGCCCATATTCCTAGCTACACTTCAAAAGCCATCCAAGTGTCGTGCTGTCTTGTTTATACATCTCCTTGGTTTTGTGTTGTGATTTTGATCTTGGTGATGTTTGTCATGATGTTTCCACGCTGTCCTCATGTTCATTGTTTTTTGTTTTTTTTTGTTTGTTTTTTTATTGTCTTATCCACCTCCATTTCAGAAAACAGTGACAGGAGCCCTGAAACTGGTAAGTTTGAAGTTTTTAGAGTAAAACACCCTTGTGCTGTGCATCATCTACAATCAGATGTGTGCACAAGGCAGGCGTGTGAATATACATGTATAAAATATATAAGTGCAGCCTTTGGGAAACTGCATTACATGCCTGATTTCTATTATATTGTCTAACTATCTGCTATACTTCCTTAGCTAATGCAATCCTTGAGAGAAGACCCTCTCTTCTGACGCCCTCTGGTGACAGATCAGAGACACAGCTGGTCAAAGGAGAGGACTTGAAATTGGAGTGTATTGCTGAGGGATTGTAAGTAATACTGCCTTTTTAATAACTTGAGTTTCTTACACATTTTTTAAAACTGAGGTGAATGTAAAACTGAGTTATCACATGTCATTTATAGCCAATATCGAACTTTTTTAGACTCATTTTTTGTCTCCTTTCTGTTAGTCCAACTCCGCAGGTTGAGTGGGTGAAGATGGGCCATCACCTTCCCAGTAAAGCAAAACTGGAGAATCATGGGAAATTGCTGATTGTGCCGAGAGTTGAACAGGAAGACAGTGGGAAGTACATGTGCAAGGCAAAGAACGCACTTGGACAAGCTGTCCATTACTTCACAGTGACAGTAGAAGGTAACTACAGCGTGCTGTGAAGTTACAGTGGCGTTATCACATCTGACTTAAAATTTGAGATCATTAAAGAGTTGTTATTTGAATAATAGACTGATCCTTCACTTTTTTTAAAGAAACGCATAGAGCAGAATTAGTAGCTCTAATAAAACACTATTTGATGATCCTTTAAAAGGAGAAAGATTAAGTTCAGTGTTGAAAGAAGCGCTCAGATCCTTTACTTCAGTAAAATTACAAATACAACAATGTAAAAAGTATTATCAGCTAAATGTACTTAGAGAAGTACTCATTCTCCATAAAAATGTGACTGAAATATAAGAAAGAAGAAAAAACAAAGTTTCGATACACAAATTTGTATTCATATTTTGGACTTTCCCTTGTTCTTTGCTTTTTTTGTGAAATATTGGATCATTTGGGCCTCAAAAACTTATTTAAATGAAACCATCAGAGGGGAAATGTCTCTGGTGGAACTGCTAACAACTCATAGAGATCTGAAATCCAACACTGGACACCTACCTTTTGAAATGCAGTGGAGTAGAAGTGTAAAGTAGCAGAAAATGGCAATACTTAAGTAAGTACAAGTACCTAAGTACAGTACTGCTGATTAAGTTTAGAGAATATAGTGTGTGTACTGTGGCTGTTAAAGAGGATGTTCTGTAAATAAAAAGAAAGGAGTGTAGTTATATGTACATCACTATAGATGGAAAGCTATTATAAATGTAGATTGTGTGTGTGCATGTGTGTGTAAATAACCACAATGTTATGCAAACTTATACATAATGCCTAATATGTGGCAACAATGATTCTGGTGAGACAGTAGGCAATGTCTGTCTGTCATGGTTAGACCTGTAAATGTAACATTTATTGCAGCAAGACTTTTGTATTGAATTACATGTATTGCATAACTGTGATTGTGTCCATTCTCTGTAAATGCTTAGTGTCTTTCTTATAATGACACTCATCAGTTTGATAATACCATGCTGACTATGTCTTCCCAGAGCCTCCAGAGTGGGCGTCTGAGCCTGAGAGTCAGCTCAGTATGATCGGCTCAGACGTGCTCATCAGGTGCTCTGCCAGTGGGACTCCCCAGCCAACTATAACATGGAGGGTGAACGGCGTACCTCTGCAGGGTCAGTCCCACAACAGTCTCACTGTAGACTCACTTCACTATTTAAAACCTTTCTCCTGAGGGCTGGTCCTGATCACTGGGCTATTTTAAATGAACAAAAAGGCAAAATGTTGTTTTGCCTTGCTTTCCTCTTTTAATACAACATATTACATAACATGTGACATGTGGAGAGAGTGTTTAAAAGTGGACGGGAGAGATAGCCATGGCTTGTTGGACTAGGGGTATGATTCTTCACCTGTGAGAGGTCCTGGGTTCAAATTCCCGAAGGAGGCCTGTTATTGTGAATTCACCCCTAGTGATCAATACAGTCTTATCTGAAAAGTAGATTTTGATGTAAAATTCTGAAGGGAAAAGTACTTTTAGCATGTTTTATTAAAGGGAAACTCCAAAGTCTGTTGACAAGTCTTGAGGAGTACTACTGTCAGGGTTTGTACAAAGTCTTGAAAGTTTGAAAAATGCTTAATTTTGATTGTTATGTTTTTAAGGTTAGGTATATGCTTGAATTTGAATATAATATTGAAAAATGGCTGATTTTCAACATAATCTACTATTTCATCTACATAATCACTCATGTAAACCAAAAATCTTTTAATATTTCAAATGAAACGATCCCGTCATCATATTTGTTTGTTGTTTCCTGGCATTTATAGTAACAATTTCAATGTGATGATAAAGTCTGGACATTTTTGATTTAGGTACCTTGAAAGTGCTTGAAAAGTGCTTGAATTTTACTCTTAAAAAGCTGTCCGAACCCTGTACTGTATTTTTGAAAAAAGTTGTATAAAACCCGTCGTGGCTCCAGATGGAGTCAGCGTCGGTTAGAGCGAAGTTTGAAAATGAAAAAAAAAAATCTGGGGGTGTGGAGTTAGAAAGAAGTGAGCTTACCAGACCTCTGTAGCCCGCTCCTCATCTCTGCTTGAGACTGGTGGCTCGAGGCTGCATTAGCCGCTACTAGCATAACACTCCTGAATCCCTGACCAAACTGTCTGTGCCCAAGTTGCATTGTGGGTAATATAGGCATCAGATTTTGACAAGGAAGAAGAATGTGGGGAATAAAAATGATGTTATCTCTTGTTCTGCTGCATTGATTTTGATCCTTTTTTATTAAAACAATCCATTGTGAGTCCGACAGTGTTATAGTAGTGCAATGCTAAATCAGTGGGGTACTCTTTTAAACATTTGATATGTAGTATTAGCTTCAGCAACAAGCTTCAAAAGTTTCAGTTCTCTGTGATTAAGGCTGTGAGAGGGGATATAATACAGTTGACAGTTTAGATATTTAGCAGACAACTTGCAACTGCAATATTCAGTAAGTGCACTGTAGATGGCCAGTGAAGTATAGATAATGGGGGGGGGGATTTAAACTGAGATTTAAAGTTTAGTTACCTTTAACTATTACCTCTCTTTAATCTACATATAGTGTTGCAGCATGAATGGTGATGATCTAAAACTTGTGTGTTTACTGAATGTACCTTTGGTCTATTACAGAAGCCCCTGCAGCCAACAGGAAGGCGTTAGATGGTACCATAGTTTTACATAACGCCAAAGCCTCTGACAGTGCGGTCTATCAGTGCGAGGCCTCCAACAGACATGGAACCCTTCTGTCCAATGCAAACATCATGATTATGAGTAAGTACGGCAGCTTTTAGTTCTGTGAGCCACTGTTTTCATCAGTTCAGTTTCACCATCATGTTTTTTATCAAGCACATGACACAGCACAATCTGAAGATTTGTTATAAAAAGTATTTGTTTCACAGTGTTTGTGAGGAAGTGTCAGACCTTGCAGTGAGTCATTGGGAGGCTGCTGACTGATGTGTTAAGCTAGAGAGCTGGCGCTGATGTTGGCATATGCCCATAAAGCAGTGAGGAGCCCAGGGAAGGAGGGCTGTCTACAAGCTGTACTCCTTCATTCTGGCTAGCGGTTCTCCCTGTGGAGCAACAAGCCCAGTTCCCTGCCATTTATATGCTAACAAGTTCCCCCTCAATTCCATACTGATTTCAGGGCCATAAGACAAACATGTGCTGGTTTACAAGTGCAGATAAAAAAACGAAAAGACAGATTGTTGCTTTTCGTCGCTCTGCACAAACGTGGGGAGTTTGTTCTCGGTGACACAGGAGTTAATAAAGCTGGACAGCCTCTGAATGCTAAGTCCCATCTGCTGCCTTTGTAAACAATTAGGATAGACAGACCATTTTAATGGGAGGCTTTGGCTACAACTGATAAGGTGCACATGCTCAGCTAACTCATTATTCCATTGTTTTCTTCTTTGATTTCATTTTCACATTGACACATTTCTGACAACCTGAATCACTTTTTTACACAAAGGAGCCCACAATTAACACACAAGGAATGCAACAGTGTTGTCTCCTCGTTTAACCGACACTACCTCATCCCTTCCTGTTTTGTCTGCAAACCTGATCTTGCTCAGTGTTGTTTTTACTGCCTAAAAGTCCTGAAAGTACAGTAGTTAAAGGCCACACCTAGGTTCCTCCGTGGTGGAATATCCGCATTAGTGCATCTTCTGCTTTTCTATCAGTTGTAGATTGATGATTAGATTCTGCTGCATGGTCTTTACAGATCTGCCCCCCATGATTTTGACCAAGGAGGGGGAGGATTACTCTGCTGTGGAGGGGAAGGGAGCGATGATGCACTGCAAGGTCTTCAGCTCTCCTCCTTCTACTATCACTTGGTAAGTGTGCCGTTTGTTCCTGTCTCCCATACACCAGCAGAGAGCAGTAGATATCAACTGGTTGTTGCATAGAGTCCTTCTGTATACAGCGTGTTTCTTTACTGGTGACCTGCTGTCTCTTTAAAACACGCCAAAGTAACCCTGTCGTTCTATTCAGCAACTTTTTATGTCTTCCTTGCTGCCACAGTGCAGTGTTTATCTGTTTAAACTGCTGCTGTGTTCATATTTAATTTGACCTGAGAGAACTTTGAGACTTTAATGGGTGTTTGTTCTCAATGTTTTCCAGGAGCAAAGACGACTCCTCCGAATCCGTGGAGGGACCGAGGTTTACCGTTCATGACAATGGGTCGCTGGAGATCTACAGCGTAGAGAAAAACGATATGGGGCAGTACACATGTTTAGCTAAAAACACAGAGGGATCGTCTGCCATCGACACCATGCTCTATGTGAAAGGTAAACAGTTTTACCTGTTAAAGTGTTTGCAGTGGCTCCCAGTCCTTGAAATGTAACTAATACGGTTGTGTCTATGGAAGATCCCACTACAATAGTCGTGGCCCCGGAGGACCAGCAGGTCTTAATAGGTACCACGGCCCAGCTCTCATGCCTCGCAGAGTACGACAAGTCCTTCAGCAACGACTTTGAGCTCCTGTGGGAAAAAGATGATATGGAGATAGCCCTCAACTACACTGACAATTCAAGGTAGGATACTGATTTTTTTTCTTTTATAGCATTGCAGACTTTATCCCAGCTGGAAAGTCATTTTACTTTTCAGTTTTGTCAATCAATATTGTGTCTCCATCTTTCTGTCAACAGATACTTTGTGGAGGATGGTATTCTTCAGATTATCAATGTAAGCCACAGGGACCAGGGTGTGTACACATGTGTGGCAAGAACTCCAGTGGACCAACACACGGCCTCAGCGCTGCTCATGGTGTTAGGTGAGCTGACATATGAACAATATTTCTGCTCCAGGCCAAAGGATCAGAGACCTCCTAGTGCTGCATTCATGTCTGACACATTTCTAAACGGATCAATATGTCAGGAAGCCAAAGCAGAGCATGAACATGCAGACCATGGCTTTATTAGCGCTGTGCTTTGTCTGATTTGTTTTGAGATATTGGTGACATCCTAAAGTCTAAAAGAAATAGTGGCAGCCTATGCAGCGATGCAGCTCGTTCCACATCCCCTGGCTCTCGGGATGATTTGATTGAACATTTGTTCCCTTGGCCTTTTTTGCTGCAGAGATTGATGTGTCTGTGATTTTCCAAAGCCATGTTGTTGTGATGGTTTTCAGACGTCCCTGATGCTCCTGAGTACTTGGTACTGTCTGAACACAAGAGCAAAAGTGTGAAACTGAAATGGATCCCAGGGGATGATCACAACAGCTCAACCACAGGTAAAAGGAGCATCTGTGTGTACAGGTGGTCAGTGTATACACAGTATAGTATATACTGAATCAGTGCCTCTCGCAGTGAACGATATTAATATGACATACACACTTTTGGGCATTGTTCTGCATGTAAATAGATTTGTTTGATAGCATCTTGTACAATATGAATCAATTATTGATTCATCCAAGCATGAATTATGATTAGTCTCCCTGAGGAATACATAAGCTCAGAGCAGGGTTTGAGGAGTTTTCTGCACAGCTGGTGGTTAGATAAGCAATCCTTTGGCATGAACCATAGCAGTGAGGGACCGCTCTGATTGTCTTTCTGCCTGTCAACAGAGTTTATTATTGAGTACGAGGAAAGCCAGTGGGAGCCGGGAAACTGGAAGGAGCTGCATCGAGTACCTGGGAACCACAAATCTGCCGTCCTCGAACTCCATGGCCACGTTGACTATCGCTTCCGCGTGTCTGGTGTGAACGGTGTTGGGAGGGGTCCTCACAGCGAGCCCACAGAGAGATACAAAACCCCCCCAGCAGGTCTGAGGCGTCCTCCTTTCATTGTTTATTGTACTTTTTGATAAGGTCCTCGAGGCCACTCGAGCTGCCAACACTGCTGCTCTGTGAACTATAAAACACTCAAACCTGCTACATAATTGATTCCATTTTTGTTGAAAATCTGCTCTCTTGTGTGCCTTTTTCACCGGAGATTTCTTCCACTAACAATGCCAACAAAATCTATATTCCTTCTTTTCTACAGCCCCCGACAAGAACCCTGAAAATATCAAAATCGAAGGTCATTTGCCACATGAAATGGATATCAACTGGGAGGTAAGAAATAGAGTTTGGTCTTTTATTATCCTCTTACTGCAAATTCTGTAATGTTGGCTACCTTTACAGACTGAATTATTCACATCTGATACAGTTTTTGGAAGTCAAAGAATTTTTTTAAGAGGACAGAGATGAAGTTTTATCAATGTTTCATAGGCAATTACCAATAGGAATTTAAGAAAGAGAAATGGCCCACTTTTGATATTTCATTCTGTGGTTCAGATCTTTAGAAAAGCCATTTTCTGGGATCACTCTGAGTGAGTTTCCATTGAAAGCTGGTCCTTTTCTTTCATTAAAAAGAGAAAGGAGAGCTATGACAAAGGAAATTTTCTTTTAACACATACAGTAATATATTCAGATTTATTGTAGAAAGATAAATCTCTCCTTCACTTATTATCTGGTTGCCCTGTCATGGTAATGTAGCCCCCGAATCCTGGATTCATGAGCTCTCCCACTGTTAATGATTTGCTTTTGTGGATAATGGTATCTCATTCTATTTCTCACGGTCCAACTTCTGTGAGGAGATAAATCTTTTCATCTATGATGTCTTAGCAAGCCCTGTATCAAAGAAGTGCCATGCTGCTAGACCAGGTCAATTGTTCCATTGTTTTATTAGATAGCAGGATAAAACACTGCCAGTGTTCCAAGCACAGTTCACTGGGCTAGCTTGTCATTTTAATCCCACGGAGGCAGTGACATTGAGCGGTGAAATACACGAAACGTCTTATGCAACTGTGAAAGTCTCTATGAAACCCTTCGCTCCATTGTTATTCCTTTTTATTTCTGCTTACTTTTCCTTCCATTATTCAGCCCTTGTTACCCATTGAGCATAATGGTCCCGGTCTGGAGTATAAGGTGAGTTACAGGAGACAGGATGTGGAGGAGGACTGGAAGGAACACATGGTGAAGAGACACTCGTTTGTTGTGAAGAACACTCCTACCTTTGTGCCATATGAGATCAAGATCCAAGCCAGGAACCATCAGGGCTGGGGCCCCGAGCCCATGATAGTCACTGGCTACTCAGGAGAGGACTGTGAGTAGTGATCTTTGTTGACCTGATATAATTTTATGTAAAGTTGCACCAGTTAATATTTTCTATATTAGCATTGGATCAAATGACTATGAGACATGTGAGGTCGCTCATAGTGACAAACCCGCAAAGAAATATCACCCAACCCTGCAGTTCCTGTAGCTCTAGGGAGTGTTTTAGCGTCTTTCAGCTCATTGTTTCGTTTTCCCATCCGCAACTCCGCTCTCATCAACCTCGTTTCTAGCCACAGCAGACAACTATTTTTAGCAAAAAGCTCTGATAAACCCACTACCTGCCAAGTCAGACAAAGTTAGTGACTAGCTGGTGAACATAGTGGAGCATTTAGCAGCTAAAGAGCCAGATATTTTTCACAGGAGTTGGAATAGACTAAAACAATGCTAAAAGGAGAATGAATATTGGACATCAGATGCCAACAAACACAACTCCAAATGAATATTAAAGTGTTAATATGTAACTTAAAAATAAAAATAAACAGTGTAATAATATTACTTTCCCCATTAACGAGTAGTGTAACAAATTACTAATAAAATTTCAGTAATAATATCACAGTTACCCCCGCAAAAATAACTTGTTACAACCTTACTTTTGTTGTCCCCAGATTCGTTTTCGTAATCATTAAACAAGTACATCACCAAGGTGGAAATGAAAACATTCAATATTCAGCTGCTGGAAATGTACCCATTACTTTGATTTTGTTGGGAGGAAAGATGACAAGAACATCGTTGTCAGATGTAAATTGTGTGCAGTTAGTGGTACTACGACTCTTGCCACTGCGAAAAACATGACCTCAAACTTCCTGAAACACCTACTACAACAGCACAACAATGTGAAGCTCGTGGAAATACACCCCACCAAAGATGAGCCCTCTACGGCCGCGGAGGATGCCTGTAGCCCTACAATGGCTAAACAACCAAAACTGGATTTATTCGTGGATAACGAGTAGTGTAACAAATTACTGTTGGCAGTGAGTAATACGTAAAGTAATAATATTACTTTTGAAAAGAGTAACAAGTAATGAGTAATAAATAAAATCTTTTGAGTAACAAGCCCAACAATGAAAATAAAACACAATTTTCCTCTTAAAATGAAATGTTGAATTCAAAAGCAATAAAAATACTCTAACTCAATTCAATACACTGAAGGGTTTTGTTGTTACAACCTTACTTGCTCTGTTATGACCAGTAGCTTGTGATGGCTAATGTTGACATCATCACGTAACTATATACAAGATTTTAAAAAATGAAAAAGAAATTAAGTCAAGCTAAACTCATCAATATACATCTAAATCTACCTTTAATTTCAAAAACGTTTAATGAACGATGTTGTATAGACAGTTGAAACTAAGCGTCATGAATAGAGAGGATGCAGACACTGGAATAAAGTCACTCTTGTAAACTTTACGCCAGGCGTATTTTAAAAAAGCTTTAAAAGGTTGCTAAACGGGTCTTTAAAGTTGTCAGATCCAGCAAAAAAGTCATTAAGTTGGCAACACTCATCTTTGTAAGGCCATAATTTGTCAAGAATGGTGTTATTCAGCTTGTTGGGGGGGTTCTCTAACCCCAAATGACTATAATATCAGTTAATGCTGCTTAAAAATAATATAATTGTTCTTTAGAAATGTAATTAAAATAAATTTGACAAAAGATGCACTAAAAGATGCCAGTAAATCAAATCAAATTAAAATGCAAAGTGTTTCCTGATGAGCAAGTGCAACATCTAGAGAAAGCAAGACATTTTGTGTTTCTTGTCTTGTTGCTATTTTCGGTGAAAAGAGATTACAGATAGTCCTGGTGGACAAAACTGATTATGCGTCTGGAGCTTACTGACTTCTATGGTAAACTTGCATGGTTTCTGGGTATTGAAGTTCACAAACATTCCACTCACTTCTGGCTGCCTGCCATTTGGATGAAGTGCAAGTAGCCAGTGTAGCTTTAGGATATGTGAATCTATAGGGAAAGATTTTTTTCCCCTTTCTGCTCTTTATTATATATTGTAGATAGATAGATATTTTCAGCTGCAGTATCCAGATGGACTTTGTGAAATTATTTATTTATAGGCTTTGTAATTGTGTTGAAATATTTTAGACTTGGAGTTTGACTTTCTTTTTCATGGTTGTGTACTGTAGCAGTTACAGAGTCTCAAGAGAAAAGCAGTCTTTACAGAAGTTTACTGTATTTCCTGTGTTTAGCTTTCTTCTGGACTTGCCCCCAGGAAGTCAGCTCAGGTCATGACTCTTCCCCTTGTTGTGTCCTCAGTCAAATGTGGTGTTATTAAATGCAGTATTTACGCCCTTTATCTCAATGGTTTTATCATTTAATTAGCTTTTGTGAGTGTAGGTAGAGTCCCATGATATCAGTCCCTAATAGGTGTTCCTGTAAATAGGTGATCACTAAATGTAGCTAGTTGTATAGTATTTTTGTTCATTTGTTCATTTCTGATGTAGCTTTTAGTCGTTTTCAGAATAACTCAAACTTGTTTGTCATTGTTGCCAGCCTTTCCTCACTGCACTGTTTTTCCTTGACTTACTTTCAGCTTACTGTAGATTCTAATGTGCGTTTGCCTTTGCAGTTCCCTCTGCTGCACCTGATGATGTAGCTGTGGAGGTGATGAACAGCTCAGTGGTCAAGGTTAGCTGGACGCGTGTACACAAGGACAAGTTACATGGACATCTGGGAGGCTACAGGGTAATACCTCAAAAACAGACCTTTGCTTTCAGACACAGCTTAAAAGGAATGGCCCTGACCTTGCTCTAAACGTTTGCTTCTCTCACCCCACTCTGTCTCCTTTACTTGGCCTGCTCAATGTTTTCCTGCACAGACCACCAGAAAAAAATATAACTTATTCAGCATTCTCTCACACATATAATGTACATACAGTATGCATGATGCACAAAGATTGATGTCTTGCAGCTGCTGCTGAGGATGGCTCTGTGTGTCTCTTTCCCGATGTAGATAAACTGGTGGCGTCTGCGCAGTCTGATGGAATCAAAGAAAAGCCACGGAGACAAACACACGCTAACATTCCCCGGGGACCGGAACCACGCCGCGGTACCGGGACTAAGGCCCTTCTCTGAGTACAGCCTCATCGTCATGACCTTCAACGGACGGGGCAATGGCCCCGGCAGCCATCCCGTCAACTTCAAAACCCCAGAGGGAGGTAGGATTGTGGAAAAACAGCATGGAGTGTATTGATTCACAACTACTGAAGGGAAAATCTAATAATAGCCAAGGAAACTGGGTTGCAAAATTCGACTGCTTACTGTGTGTATTACCTTCTTTGCCCCCACAGTCCCCGAGAAAAATCCTGTTTTCAGGGTCACAGATGTACAGAAGCATACTGTCTCTCTGGTCTGGGCCCCGCCATTGGAGCCTAATGGGATTCTCACCGGGTACCTCCTCGAGTATCAGCTCAGTACGTATCCCTACGCCTCATGCTTATACTTAACCTGTTCAAATTAACTCAGATAAACTCAGATATAATGGTGATGCCCCTGTGTTTCCACTAGGATAGATTGTTTTTTCCTTGTGTTTAAGTATTTACATCACTCTGTTCCTTTTCAGCTTGTATCCTCGAAAAAAGAAATTGGAAACCTGCAGTGACTGCATATCAGAGACCTGAACAGCCTCATTGTTTAAAATGCAGAGCCTCTGCCTCCATATATATATTGTATATTGTATTGATACAGACAAGTATGTCCAGTCCAGGAGTGTATTGGTAAAAGAAGGGGGGATCTTTGGCTTTCTGGTGATTGTCTACCCCATGATCCTCAGCAAGGAAAGGAAAATCATTTTGCTGCTCTAATGGGGTCGGGGTCATTGTGAGATCAGAGTGTGTGTAAAGGAAACATGTCAGGGTGATGTCTGCTGGCCTGCGTGTCACGATCATGGCTCAGCTAGTGCTGACCAAGGCTACTGTGTCACAGTCTGTTAAGGTCCAGTTTTACTGACCCCCATCCTGTCCGCAGGAGACATCTTCACCATAGCTCACAGTCCCAGGGCATACCATCACTGAACACATCCCACATGTGCACACACTTTGCTGTCCTTAAACAAAAGTCATAACGAAGCCTATGAGTAACTTCCAACAACATCTTAGTGCCCCGGCTAATTGAGTTTGATTTTGCTGCTGCACAAGAGGGCCAAGTGTCATACAGTATTTCGGGAGAGGATGTTTTCATTGTGCCACAGCAATAAAGCTGATGGACTCTTTGAAGTGTGACTTTTTTTGAAGTCCCCTTGAAGGAAGTCATGTGCGAAATGTTGAGGATAATGTAGCCAGATGTCAGGGTATCATCAGTGACACAAAGGGAATCTCAAGCATCAGCGCAGCTGTTTTAGGGCTACGCCCATTTTCACAGCAGTCTTTACTAGCTTCACATCTCACAGGTTTCACAGGAAGGCCTGTTGTAACATCGTTTAACACAGTGAGCATGCAGGAATACCAGGTTGTTTAAACGGTTAAACTAATCGGCTTTGAAATGGCACATTTTCTGCGTGAAACATCATTGTATGAAGTTGTCACCAAAGAAGGTCAGTGAGTTCATCAGTACACTGGCCTGCTGATGGATGAGGAGGAATACGTCCTTTCCTTTAACAGTACACTTGGTGGTGGTGTTAATAATAGCTGTTCACAGAAAGCTTTTGTCAGTATTCTTTCTTAAATCACCAAATAAATTTCTGAATGTAAAATCTGAATGTATCCTTAAGTTCCCCTCACCATTGAGTGGGTAGCATGATCACACTGCCTTAAAGAGCTGCCAACACACTCTAAAGCCTGGGGCAGAATAGGCCAGTAAAGACTAAATAACTACTAGCCTGCCTCTCAGGAAGCTAGTCACACCACTTGACATGGCAAAGATAAGTGTTTCACAAAAGTAAAGATGAGGGCTCACACTCAATCCATTCTGTCATTTCTGAATATATTTCCTATTTGTTCAGAGCAGATTACTGTTATACACTTGAAAATACATGTTGCATTTTTTTTTGCTGTAGCTACAGTTTACATTTACACTATAAATGTATTTTAAAAGGATACACTGAAGAATTTATGTGAGGATTTGCAATTGTATATTGGTGCAGATTGATATCAGCACATTTCTCGGCACAATTTTGAACATGCAAGACCATTCTATATTAGAGTTACTGTAGAGCAACTTATCAAGAGTAGACCAAGTAAAGCTTGCACTCCACTGATCTGAAATATCTACACGAGTGGGAGTTAAAAATGACCTTGGCTTCAATTCATTGTTTTTTGTCCCATTTGAGCTGAACTAACTGTCGGGTCATTCTCAGATTTCAGTGTTGGTGAGTCTTGGTCTGTTTCACACTACTCAAGGCCAACCATATTTGGCCCAGTAGGGCTGAGGAATATTTGGAAATGTTGTCTGAAGTCAGTGGAAGAGCCAAAGTCTGCAGCCTTCAGCCAGTTCACTCCATAAGGTCATGCGCACCAGCTGTCAGGCCTGAGTGTTTCCGGATAAGTGAGAAAGTATCCATCCGCAGGATAGAAACATGAGGCTTATGGCCTCTTCTCCGTAACAGCCTGGATTGCATAATTTACAAAAAATGGACTGTTTTTATCCCTAGAGACAAAACAAAACCAACCAAAAAAAATGTGATGTCTGATAACAGTGGGCGGTGTCCAGGCAAAAAGAGAAGCAGACCAATACATCCTTGTCATTGTTTCTGTTGCCTCCTACCAGAGAGACGTAGCACCTCTTTCACAGCAAAGGTCACCTCAACACCTGCTGTGTTTGTTTTTGTTACAAAGAACATAAATGCCACCTCCCTGCCTACTGAGCTGCTTTACGTAGTGAAAAATGAGATCCCATCACACTGTGGACGGAGACAACACAAAGAAATTCTAGTTGTGAATGTGCAGGACACAACTGGTTTGTTGTTGTTAAATGCAAATAACATTTTAAAGGTATTAAGCCAAACAAGCAAATGACAAGTTGTCTTTTAGCTAAAGCCAAAAAAGCAAATGCGCGAGACAAAATGACAAGTGACATTTGCTGTCTTTGGCATCGCTGAAATGTCTTGCGATTGTCAGATGGAAGTATTTTTTGCTCCAAAACAGAGTGTAAGCTGGAAGCTAAAACATCTGTGTGTCACTGACACTGTTGTGAGCTGCGATGTATGAATGTATACATGAAGATTTCTTTGTTGTACTGGCTGTGAAAACAAATCTCCCTCTGGCACGATAAAAATCTAAATCTAAATCTTTGTATGTCAGGGGGTGGGGGGTGGAAATGGGGGATGAACGTGACATTGCCTCGTAAATCGGGCTGGAGGAGTGTCCCAGGGTATGTGATAGATTTTTCAGAGTTTTGGGGGTCAAGTGGACAGAATTATTTGATTTATTCTAGAAAGAAAAATAACTTCTATTGCGATAAACGCTATAAAATGGGACCAGTATCAATAGATAATGTAATGTGTAATAAAGTGACTGTGCATGCAATTTGCTAACTCAAGTGGATTTAATCTCAAGTTACTCTTTAAGGACAAGGAGTTGAAAACATGGGAGAAAGTTCCCTTATTACAATGTGTGTATGGGATATGCAGCGTGTAAAATGAAACAGTCCCTTCTTTTCCCCTTTTTTTCAATATATTTACAATCTAGTTACAGGGTATGAGCTAGGGTAGGAGCCAATAGGCGCTTTCTTTCAGTGACAGTACAGTAGCATCAGGACAAAGGATTGAAAATGAGTGAGAAAGTTCCCTTCTTACAGTGTAAGAACAGGGTATACGGACTAAAATGTTACTTGTTTTCCCACTTTTTCATGTTACAAAGTTCTAGGTCCCTAATAAATGCAAAACCCCCTTCTCCCTGTACTTTTTCCTTTACCTACCTGTAGGTTCTCAGCATGATACCTCTTACGTACGAAATATTTACACTGTTATTTGTGGGCTGTAATCTAAAGCATTAACCCTTTTTTAAACTATTTTCACATCCAGTCAACGACACAGGGGAGGTGGGGCCACTGCAGACAGTAAACATCAGCAACCCCGATACCACCAAGTGGATCCTGCGTGACTTGGAGCCTTTGAGCAAATACAAGTTCTACCTGTGCTCCTGCACCACGGTGGGCTGCGGTCCTGTTGTCAGCGAGGAGTGCACCACTACGCTAGAAACAAGTGAGTGATGGAGGGTTTCAGAAAGCAATTGACTAGGTGGCGTGAGTGTGGATTGTGGGAGTGGGTGAGAGACAATGAGAACACAGACGAGCTTTGAGGTACAGAATTGGCCGGGCAGAATTCAGGTGATTCTAGTGAAGAAGGTGACAAAGCCATTTCACTATTTCAAAATGGCATTGAACTAGTGGAATATGATATATGCCTGGGCAGCCAAGCTTTTCATATCTCCATGTAAGTATTTTTTGTGGATAAACAATTTCATATGAGTGTAGTGGAGGTTTTCATTTATCACTGTCATGAGAGAGCAAGTGCTTATTGATTGGACCGAGAGCGCGAGCTATGAAACAATCAGCTAAGAAACAAAATTGCTTTGAGCAGGAGGGAAACTGAAGGTTTTGATACTGAATTGTGTAATCATGAAAAAGTCGGTGGGTACGTAATCATAATGAGCCGGCCTGTAGCATGTAATCTTTTCCCTTTCAATTACATATCATTTGTTGAGGACTGCACACCATACTTCAGCTGGCTCAAACTCAAGTCAAGCTTCTGTGAGATTGCGGGCGGTGGTATGAATGATTGGATGGGAAATTAAACAGAGTCACCTGAGTGTCAGTAAAATGGACTGCAGCAACAGATACTGTCAGCATAAAGAATTGGGTGGCGTTTTAATACAAATGCACCTCAAAGAAATTTACATTCAAGTTGTGTTATGCAAAAACAAAAAGCTTAACTTAATGTAGAAACACACTGCAGGTGTTGAATATGCAAGTGATTACTTAGTATTTACTGGAATCCTTACAATCACAGAAAGAAACTTAATTGGCTCTTAGGGGGTTGTTTGTTTGCATGCTGAAAAGCCAGCAAAAATGATTACAGGGAGAAGGACACATTTTTTATGTACTGAATTGCAATTTTGTGGAGCTATTACATGTGTGTGTGCGAGACGCTAATGATTTGAGCATGAAAGTTATTCGTGACTATGTGTGTATATGTCAGTGTTGTTTCTGTTAATTGTCCTCTGCCTGCTTTCTATTACACCACTAAAAAGTGCATTGCTTTGAGCATTACCTTTGATCGCACTGTGTGTATTGTTAATGTGTGTGAATGTCTGCTTAGCCATGCATTGCTTGTCCCTTCTGTCTCTTTTTTCTTCTTCACCTTCTTTCTTTTCTTTTTCTCCTGCAGCTTCCACTTTGGCTCCCACTGTTGGCCTCAGTATGTAGATCGGTGTTAATGTAGAAACTGTGGCACGTCATACCATACAATCTCAAACTGCTCTGAAATACTGTTGATAACATTAATACTTCATTTTGGAATTATATATTTGTCAGTCAGCTGGGATCGGCCCTGTGATTAAATATTAAAGATAAACGGTTGTAATATATATAATTAGAGTACGGTCTAAACCTACTCTTTGTGAAAAGTGCCCTGAGATAACTTCTGTTTTGATTTGGCGCTATATAACTAAAACTGAATTGAATTGCATTATAGATAATGGATGGATACATTTGCTGTATGTTAGTATGACGTGTCTAACAGTCATGATTATTATTTTAGGTAGCGGGTGCATGCTTTAGATTTAGAAATGTGGACAGGTGTGGATGCTACAGGCCTGAATAAATCATCAGGTTTCAAGTCTCAAACAGCTGAACACATTTTATTTTGGCTGTACAGAATTAAAAAGCTCCAAACACTCGTCTCCTCTGCAGACAATTGACCTTGTCTGCTGTTTGCCCTTGCCATCAGCAGAGAGCACTCTGATGCCTCCTTTCATTAGAAAAATGTCAACTTCTTCTTAGAAGTTTGTGGCTTCCTCTCAAATAGCAATGATAATGAGTAACCTAATTATACATTCATATTAATCTTGGCTCATTAGTGACTGTAAACGAATATTGACTTTTATCCTAGCAACAGCAGTCAGTGCAACATGTCTAACTCAAGCTGAGGAAATAAATGATGCTTTAAGAGCCAAACCCAGGAAGAGCATCACGCACGGCGCACATCCATCTTTCTTCCTTTTAATGATGCGCACAAAGAAAATGAACTCACTTTTAAAAGGCAAGATCAAGTCTAATTAAAAATCACAACATCTCACCTTGTGCATATTGCGTATGCATTGACTAAAGGTAGACCTGTTCTATATGAAAAAGTGCCCTCAGATAACTTTGTTATGATATGGCGCTAAATAAATAAAACTCAATTGAATTGAATTGAACTGATTCCACAATATGTTTCACTGTAAACATGTAGTCCTCATTAGTTACTAACTGTAGAGTTTAGCTGAAGATAACATGTGTGCTAACAGTAGAACGTAGTGCCCCGAGCTCTATCCCAATTGATAACCACAAGGTCTGTCTTTCTTTTCAGGCAAGTCAGCTTCCCCCTCACCTCCAAGCACTCCAAAGTCCCCAGTGACCAAACCCACTCGTTCCACCATAGGTAGAGCTGCAGCACATTCTGACACAACAAGCATCAAAGCACAGAGACAAACAAAAACTGTGAAATAAATATGGAAAAATATGAAACCAAATACATGTTTATGTTTTGTCAGGACATTTTGGAGTTGCTAGGTGACGTGATGACCCCTGGGCTCTGGTTCACAAGTAAATTGATAACACAAAAACATAAAACATACAAAACGGCTCTATATTATGTAGACTAGCTATTTCAGGGTTGTTTTTTTATAGTTTCTGTTGTTTCCAGTGGAAACAAGGGTTGGAATGTAAAGTTAACAGCTTCATTTTATTGTTTGTTATAAGCCAAGTGCATACTGATGAAAAAGCTGGTTTTAATTTCCCTGCTGTACCACGGGGAAATCTAGGATACTAGATCTATATCCAGACCCAACAGTGTAGCTGTAGAGTGCAGTCACTTGAAGGGGACAAATATGTCTAATTGTCAGTGATTGATTTGTTGGGCCCCGGTCCCCCCGTACACGTCAGTGTATTGACCCAACAGTCACCTGACATTTCCATGTAATCTTCAACTGGGTAAACAGTGACACTGCTCTGGGACAAGAAGCTGTCCGGGGCAGAATCTGAGCTGAGAGAAAATATTAAGGAGGAACGTCCTCCTGGGCGATGCTGGGGAGGTGTGAGCTCATACTGGAAGGGTGATATTTACAGGACACTGAGATAAGTGGATAAGTGGAAGCTGTTGAAAGCTCCTATATCAGAATGTTTTCTGGCCTCTCCTTATAAAAAAAGCCTCCTGACTTTGAAGGGGCGTCTTCCAGGGCATCAGCTCCCTGCTGGGTGAGCAGCTGCTTTCTGCAGCATTTAATAGCAAGCTGAGGAGCACAGTGACAAAACACGGCAGCCAGCCTTGGGATATTTTTAGTTCAGGGGCCTATGTCATTCGAAGTCATCGTGCAGTTCCAATGATTGGAATTACCATAGTTGCAGACTAATCCATCAACATTAGTCAGAGAGTGTCATTTGCAGTGGTTGGGATGGGCAGCACAGACGCAGGTGTCCTTGCGTGCTAAATTATCACCTGAGCAAATAATGCACCTGAGCTGGAGAAACAGCCGAAGATTTGCATGTTTGCCATGGGGAAATGAAGTGGATTGTGCTTTGTTGACTAGCTTAGACAGCTGCTGTCAAAGCATACTTTTCCCATACTAATGATGCACATCACTCACTACATTATTAGATTTTTGTCCTTCTTGGTTGGGTATCAAAAGGCTACATTACATGATATGTCTGAGGCAGATGAAGCATGAAATAACATAAACAATATGATTATTATAGCCCACTCATAATTAGATACCTCAAAGAAAAAGAGTATAACCAGGGCTGTAGCTACCATTAAGAACAGTGAAGTCATGTCCTCTGTGTTGCTTCTCAGAATTAAATTACATATTGTTGGTTTCAAAGGCTGATACAGATTTTATCTTTATCACATTTTTGTTTTTTTTTTTACTAAAAATTAAAGCTGTTGTTCAGTAATTAGTCATTTATTATGCAAAACATGCAACAAATTTGTAGATTTGTTGCTTTTATCTATTTTATATCATCGTGGATAAAATGTATTGAAGTTTTCAGCTATCACTTGGACAAAACAAGACATCTGTATGCATGACCTTTGGGCCTGGGAACAGGTGCTTGACACTTTTCACTATTTTCTGACATTTCATAGACTAAATGATTAGTCAATTAATAGAAAAAAGAACTGATAGATAAATAAAATAATTAGTTGACCTGCTAAACATCTTTATATGTGACTGTTTATAGGCAAACCATATTACACTAAACAGAATATAATACAGACATTTGGTATTTCTCCACCAGAATTATTGATCATTTAGGTAGATAAACATTATAGGAAATATAATCGAACAGTAAATTTAATGAAAAAAATATGAGTGTTTTCAAAGGGTCTGACAATAATGTAATATAAGAACTACATAGAACATTCAAGAATCATCACATAGTTTTGATGTCAAATCTCCCTTAAGATCTCTGTAGATCTCCATTTAGCTTTGCGGGCTCCACCTGTGATTCCATTTCCATATCCACATTACTCTTGTCATGTTTGCTGTTGAGGGATTCACCCAATGTCCCCCTCTGTCACACGTAATTGATGCCTCCTTACACTAGCATTAGGAAACACAAGAGCATGCTCGCCTCTTTCATAGAAGGTGAAGAGCAGCATCCTTCATCGCATAATGACAACAAGCTTAACACCTCCATGATGGCTTTGATCTGCTTTGTCCTTCACTAACCCTTCTTTGCCATTTCTGTCCTTTCTCGTCTTCTCCCATTTCTCCATCAGTCCCGGCCCTGTTGAACGTTAGCTCAGCTGTTAGTGACAGCTTTGCAAATATCAGCTGGACATCTGGAGGAGAGCACACTGAGTTTTATATTGCATATATGAACAACCGTAAGCTCATATTACCCCTTTTTCTCTGTTAGTTTCTGGATGTTGTTAGAGTGATTTTGAGTAGATTCTGTAGGTGAAACATCTAATAACTTTAGATGTGTGTTGTGTCTGAAATGGTCATTCATGTCTTTTCATTCATATCATCACTAGATTCAATAGTACTAACCCATCCTGATCATTCACCCTCTGCACAGGTGAGGGCCTCTGGAAGATATCAGAGGCCTTAAACACCTCTAAGACTTTCCACATCATTGACGGGCTCATATCTCATACATCATACATCATACACTGTGCGCCTTATTCCTAACAGCTGGGTTGATAATTCTAGTATATTTGAAGATGTTATCACGACCGGGTCTACAGGTGAGGAGGGAAACCAAAATAACTCAAACTGAAACAAAAAAAAGAAAAGAAAGAAAAGCAGGCAAAACTAATTGACCTTTCATTGAACAGAGTGCAGGTGCACCCTGCGCGTCCTTGAGCAGTGACTCAAGCCACGGTGTGTGGTCCTTCGCGGTGTCACTAGGATTTAATTTAGCCGTGCGGAATCGCTGAGAAGAATTACATTTGTACAGCGTTCCTTACTTGATTAATTAGACAAGCAGGATTAGCTGTTTAATATTAATATTGGAGCGTTTCCATCAGCAGCGTGCCCTGCCACCATCTGCCTTTGCATCAGATAGGCTTTGTCGATGTAAACATTCAATCAAGTGTCCTGATGAAAAGGCCAAGGGGTGTCAAAGTCACCGGGTATTGTTCTCCTCAGGTCTGGCCAGCATCCACGGAGGAATATCCACCCAGGGCTGGTTTATCGGCCTGATGTGTGCCATCGCTCTCCTCACACTCATTGTGTTGATCGCCTGCTTTGTCAACAGAAATAAAGGAGGGAAGTATTCCGGTAGGTGCTCACTTACATGCACACGCATCACCTTGCTTGAATACTAATTGCTGCTTTGAGCATCATTATATTTCCATTCCGCTGTTTGTTGCCATGAAAGAAATTATCAATCATCCTAGAAGCCATTACAGGAATATGTAAGCTGATATGTTTTTTTTAATTTCAGGCCACAAAATTATTTGAATGCAAATTTATACAGAAAATAGGCTTGTGCATTGATAGGAAAATGAGCATTTCTACTGTATGTCCAGCATTTGAATTTTGCATTATTTAGACATGCAGCTTTTTCCAGCAACAATCCAAACAAAGTGCAGCCCACAGCGAGACAAAATGCAAATGCTGCACATGGGGTGGCTGCGCAGGGAACGATGACATAAGCTCTGTGGTATCTCAATGTTATTCCTGCTATTGGGGACATGAGAGTCCTTATCGCCTTTATTATTCACAGCTAATGGCCATCAGGTTGTCGTCTGGGCAGCGATCGCTTCACTCGTCAGCAGAAAAAAGAGCGTGACGCAGCTCTGTCCTTTGTTTCCTCATTAAGTTCTCATTATCACCCATAGCTCCAACAACCTTTCTTTCATTTGCCCGAGCCATGTGTTTTTTTCTGTTAGATCACATATAGAACTATATATTTTTATTTGTACTGTATTTAACATTTTTATCATGAATTTAACATTTATATAAAAATAACATTTTGATAAAAATATCTTATACAAATAAAGCTTGATTTTTATGTAAAATAAGATTTTTATTTAGAACATTTATATAAACATTTATTTGAACTTTGAAAACATTTATTTGACATTTTGCAATATTTGGAAAGGCTTTCACTGATCTTTCATTCAGTGAATAAGTGCAGGGAATCAGGGACTGAGACTCAAACTTATTCAAACAACGTAACAGTCAGGGGACACAGTGATCTTCATTGGCAGCTGTCTCTTGTGGAAATTACTGATATCTTCTCTTCATTTTGTGAGCAGTAAAAGAAAAAGAGGACCTCCACCCGGACGTGGAGTCCCAGGGCATGAATGACGACACATTTTGTGAATACAGGTAAGCGTAACCCTCGGAGAACTATTTCACCACCTCACTGCAATTCACGTGCAACCGTGTATGAATTTCACTTCTGCTAGCGGACGTTTCCACCCTTTTCTCTCAGTAATTCTCTCTGCATTCCTCCTCTCGCTGAAAAGACAACCCAGCATGCACGAGGTTCACGTGGAGCCTCACACTTCTTCTGTTCAAGACATTTGATGGACTGAGTAACTGGAAAGTATGTGATAAACAGCAGTAGCATCCCTGAGCTGTTTACACATCAGTGTTTGTCAGAGTGGTAACATCCCTTTATAGGACATTGTGATCTTAGATACAGTGTTGTGTTGGTGTTTGTGATAGACATTGTATCATAAACGGAGCAACAGCGCCGTTCAGATGTTGCCATTTTCTGTCCGGATGGAGCTAAACGTTGGCTGTCCAGCACACAGTAGGAGGCTAAAACCAATCAGTGTAATTGAAAGCAGCTCATCTCCAGGGCAGTAATATCTGGGCACGTTTCATTAATTCTTTAGTGGTCCAATTCATAATAGCCTATCGCCGCAGTATGAGCCCCAGTGTAATTCTCCAATCAGTGGGATCCGCACAGCACAACAAATGCTGATGTGATAAAGTCAAAACTACTCAATGTGACAGACATTTATACTTTGTCACGTTGACTCCAGGAGCCGGTGGCACCAGCTATTCATAAATCTATCACTAAGTTTGTGTGGAAGGTCCTTCCTAAGCTTTTTGTAACTACTAGCTAGTTTCAAACTAGTGATTTACTATGTTCGTTTGCACCATTAAAAATTAAGAAATGTCTGAGTAATGTGTAAACCCGTTGCTAGGAAACATTTGAAATCAAAAACACCAACGTAAACAGGAAGTCGCTTTAGCTTGTAACATAACTTCCAAATATAACATATTTAGGGGGGCAAACAATATCTTAAACTTTAAGGAATAGTTTAACAATTTGGGAAATACGCTCATTTGCTTTTTTGCTTTCAGAGTTAGATGAGAAAATCCATACTACTCTCATGTCTGTATGGTAGATATGAAGAGTGTTATCAGTCTTTTCATATAACTGTCGGCAAGAAAGCCAATTCAAGTGCACACATGGAGAAATATGTGTGTTTTAGAGTATTGTAGTGTCCCTTAGTAAGAAGACAACAAGACTTGCTGACAGTTTAGTAGAGAACAGTACTCAGGCCACGGTGGGCTGTAGCCAACACCAAAACAACGAAACATTTAACCATGCTGTTAGCTCTGAACTATCCACTCACCAACACTCTCTCACAAAGACTCAACTCTCCGCACTAGCAGGAAAAACAACAAACTCTACCATTCACTGTTAGGTTTTCTCACACAAATCACTCTCATAGGTAGCTGAAATGACTGACAGGCTCCACAGCGTCTAAGCTAACATGTTTGCTTTTTATCCTTAGCGCTCTAAATGAACTAGCCTCTCTGAACACTGTGACACTCATAACAGTAACTTAACACATCACCTAGTCCTTTTACAGTAACTACCGCTAACTTAACAGACATTATTTGGTCATTTAGTCTAAAGTTTTGTATATATTTTGTATATAATTTGAAGTATGTTGTGTTATTTTTGCAAAATGTCTTTCCTGTTTACATCATTATTAATCAGCATTTTAGCAAGTGTTGACCATACAATAGTTCTTTTACTCTTCAATTTAAACGGGTCATAGATTAGAAAGCTAACTTTAGCTTTGTCAGTTGGTTCAGTTAGCTACGCAACAGTTAAGGCCTTTACACACCGGGACGTAACGAATAAACGACACGAAAATACGAAATACTCGCCTGCGAATATTTACTTCACTACATCCAAAAGTAAACTAATCTACTCTCTATCCTGCATCCGGCGGTGCTGCTCCACAAGTTGTCCTTGACTTCATAGTCTTTATAATTTATGTGCCCTTTCTAATATAATACAGGGCGATGAGAAACACAAACAATCAACAGGTCCGGAGTTGTGATGGGACCTCTGTTCCGCACAACGTGATTGGTTGATGCCTTTACTCACCGTGCAAAAGCTCAGATAAATCGACCTCGTTTCAGAAAAAAATTAAGTTGCTTTTTCGCTGCGTAATATTCGCTTTCTTTGTGAAAGTACTCATGACATAACAAGGCTAAGTTAGAACTTAAGAACAGGTGGTACAACCAAGTTCATGTCAAAGGCTCTAATGTCACCAGGAAATAAAAAACAACTTACTTATGGAACCTTATCACATAAAGCTCATGATGTTTAATAGTCTCACAGTTAAAATGCATTAAAGGCTGCCAGCATGTGCATCCTCAATAATGAGCACTGGTTTAATGTCCCCCTCAATATCTCATTTCTCTTCCAGCCTCACTTTGTCATATGCACTGATGCACGTATAGCGTAATGATCAATATTGTCTCAACATGTGCGTCTGTGTAATTAAAAAAACATGTCAGTCACAGAGGCTCATCTAGAAGCAGTGATAGCTTGAGCCTGCACCCTCCTGTCCTCTCCAATAAGCCATAGAGTGAAGCCATGGGTGAAATGAGGTAATTCTAAATCCACTGTGCCTCTCTTGCAGTGACAACGACGAGAAGCCACTGAAGGGCAGCCGACACTCGCTGAGCAGAGAGATCAAAGCGGGGGACAGCGGGGACAGTCTGGTGGACTACGGCGACGAGGACGCTCAGTTCAACGAGGACGGCTCCTTTATCGGCGAGTATGCCGGCCGAAAAGAGAAGAGGGTGTCCGCTGAGATCAAAGCCACCGTTCAGACCCCGGCATGAGGAGCAGAACCGCCATCCATCCTCCCCCGCACAACGTTTTCATTAAACCTGCTGGGAGGAACAAATGAAAGGGGAAACAGACATTATCCATACCGAGCACAAGTTTTGTGTCAAATGTAATGCGTCATTGCCAACTGCACACTGCCACCCTCATTTTATAAAGCTCTGTTTTGTCAAGTTGCAACAGAATGACCATTACTAAATAATGTGTATATATAGTGTATATTGTATGTGCGGAGTGTCTTTTTTTTATAATTATTATTACACAAAAAATTTAGAGGGCTTGGATTTTCTTTTTTTGTATCTCCATTACTTCAGCTGCAGTACTGTTTGTACAAATGTTAGGAACATTTCACTCTTCATTGCACATCATTATACAGTATGCAGCTTTGCCTATGATGTCATCTTGTAGCAGACCCCAGATAAGTGGGGATATCAAGTTGATATTTTTCAATTGGAGCAAACATTACTGACCTTTTATATTTGAAATGGATTCATTAAATATGATGTAAGATGTGTATAAAGGTTGCTTATTAACTTATTTTTTTCCAGTGGTTTTATACCTGACAAAATAACAAGGACATTTACATATCATTACATATCATAAACATTGATTCTTGAGTCATGAATCTCCCTGTGATGTTAGAAGAAAATATAATTGAGTTATTATGTCTTGTTTAGCATTTAGATCCATTGGACAGTATAAATTGCAAACCTCAGTGCTTACTATAACAGCCCATTACACAGAATTTGTATTAAAGCTACAAGTAGAATCCAGTTTATAGACAAAATATTGTACAATCCTACTGTTCCCAATAGCTGGTGTTTCAAATGAAAAATAAAAATCGACGCAGCAGAGGCCAAGATATCCTGACTTTTGGTCCCAAGTGTGGGACAGGCTCCAGAAATGCTAGAACCTACACTTCCCATGATTCATCCGACTTTCACTAGAAAGATGCAATCAGGAAAACACCCAAATTCCATGCCCCCAGTTTGAAGTCCAAGTTCAGATAACCCTGGTGACATCACTATCACATCATCTGGGTTATTTCTTCAGACTTGACAAAGCTCCTCCAGAGCCACAAAACATTACAACTGTATTTTATTTTCATGTGTGAATTGGTAAAGTGTCCCTTTAAGAGGAAAGTATATAGTACCTGTAATGGATTATAGACATTTTTTGTAATCAGATTACTGTAATCTGGTTGCATGACATTTGACATCTCCCTACCCTGCTGAGATACAATATACTGTCACTGTTACATCCGTCTTAACAAGCCTTACTGTGTTAATTTCAATATACTGCCAGTCAAAACAAAAATCATTATGTTGTTCAGCATTAACATTAGCACCATATTCAGTAAAATTGCAATGTTTTGTAAAAATTCAGCCATTGCATGTTAAGAATGTTAATTGGTGTTTTTTGATGTCATTAAATTGCTTTACTTTCTTACATCCTGGTAATGACTAACTGACTACCTGTTTGGTCACAGCCATCACTTAAGGAAGAATGTTAATGTTCTTGATACCTACAGTACTGTTTGTATGAGCCAACAGATGAATACATGACTGAAGAAATCTCTGCCTTTACCTCCAGTCAGCAGTAAAATATGACTTGAGAGAAAGCAGTACCTGGTGAAACATCCTCATTCCCTCTGAATGAAATAGAAGATGTTTGACAAATTGTTCCCATTTGCAGTATGACTTTAACAAATGCCACGCCAGGGTCAAGTCTCTGTCTGAGTTGAGCGTCTTGTGTGATTACTTTGGCTGCGGGAGAGAATCATGAGAAATCAAAGGAGTGGGCTCAGACAGGCACTGGATCATGGAGCGAGAGCTGTAATCATGTCTGATGGTTGATAGTAGGGAGTGGAAAGTGTCAGTGTGAGGGTTCTCACTGCGTGGGTCACATCTGCCTCAGATACTCTGTCATCACTCAGCCAGGTTTGCCTTAGCTGCAGCAGTTAGAGGCTTCAGCTTTCACATATACAACCTTCAGGTGTTGTTAATGGACCCTCTGGTAGCCATATTGAAGGTCCTCAGCTCTTTGGCAGCAACGTGAACAGCTGGACGTGTCTCTACACATGCAATCAGTGTTGGGGGAAGCTACTTACAGAGCTTAATTCTGCAACATAACAATTACTGCTCTCTGGAGAGAAACTGCATTACATCACAGCTAGAGAAATACAGTTTGGACAAAGCTTCTTGGAGAAAATACTTTGAAAAACACAATATGATACAAAAATCTGTAGTACAAAGTTAAAAGATTTGTAGGATTTGACAGTCTATCTATGTACATTGAAAGAGTTATTGGTCACTGTGTAAGCGATGTGGGTGCGTGAGAAGGAATAAAACAGTCCAACGCGTTCTGGGTTTTCCTCACATAAGTTTAGTGAAGTCCAAACACAGATCAGTCAACAATGCACACTAGTTACAATACCTGATTCTAGAACATCAACTTAACATTACTGTCAACACTTAATATGTGTAAACAAGATGACAGATCGCAATTCAATAAGAATACACTAAACTTATGTTTGCACAAATATGTTTAAACCTGTGTTTACACAATTATGTTTATGTCACACATTTTCCTGCTGTCAGTACTGCCCGTGAAGTGCTTACTTTCCAGCACGACTTGAGGTGGGGGACAAAATCCACAGTCCTCATTCTTTGTAGAAATGTATTCTAAAGTTCTACTGAAACTAATATGAGGCTTCAGCAGCTAAATTCACTTGCTACAGTATCTTCCAGATTTACAGTCTTTGGAAAAGCAACAGTAAGCCTTTCTACATTCATATGGGCATGTAAGTACTGTTTAAAGATAGACTTGAAAAAAATCAAAACCTGTTCTACTGTTACTATTATTAATGTTTCTGATGATTAGAGTTCTCAGTATAAGCGGATATAGATAATGGATGGATGGATGGTGTTCTCAGTATTACTGGGTGTTCAGACTTTTCGAGGCGGCACAATTGCATACAAAATGTGAATCTGCTTCATAAATGTGCAGAAACGAAGGAAAAAGAAGAGAGACTGGGGGGAAATAAAGAAGTGGAGTTTCTGCTGAGTTCAGTCAGAGGCTGAGCTGAAGACAATCACAGACATACTTGTACAGACACGGTCGGTGTGTACCTTGCTAGCTAGCTTACACAGCTAATGTTTGTACAGTTGGTACATTGGCTGGTTGGGTTAATAAATACAGTCGGTCAAATTTGCGCAAGTTAAACGTGATGAATTGGGGCTTACAAACCCAGTATGGACATAATAAATTAATGGCAATAAAGTGTTTTAAAATTAAAACCTATCCCTAAAGCCACAAACCAGCTAAACCATATATGCAAATTGTGCTTCCTTGTTCATTAAGCATTCTGACATGGATACCTACAAGGAACGTCAACTTGATTTTATATGCAGTGACCATCATTCACACAACTGTGCTCCAGAATCTACAAGTCCAGTTGGGGATATTGCACCGAGCAGCTAGATACATGAAAAACAGCATGTAAGCATTTGTGGATAAAGTTAAGTTAATATATAACTTGTGACTGATATTGCATACATTCAAGTTCAGGTTCGGCACCAAGAATTATGGACTGCAACTGCTGTGCAGAGAGATGTTGCAATGCTAAAAAAATGAAAATGTAGTTGTAGAAGATGTTTTGTCAAAGGAACTCTTGAAAACTTCTTCCTCCGGTGCTCAGGGAGGTTTAGGCATCATTATTAGGCCACACAGTGCTTGTCCATTTGCAGCAACCTTCACATGCAAAATTACATCTCATTCAGCTTGGTGGATGTCTGCAGACAGAAATGTGTAGGTTCTGGGAAGCCACAAACGTTTTCAGGAGTAGCGGCCAAAAAGGTAATGTTGAAACTAGCTCGGGTCCACTTAAATTTCAGTTAAATGTTGGCAGTTTGCTGCTACATAGAGAACAGTGACTGTGGCTACTTTGGATCAGGTACAACAGATTCTAGCAGTGACACGTTTTCACAGAATTTCCATATAAAGTATTAAAACCACTCCTGCAGCACCTCCATCTGCACAGCATGTTCAAAGCACTCATATATTCAACCATATGTTGCTTCTTTCACTTTACATTTGTTTGGCTGGTGCTTTTATCCAAAGTGACTTAGTGTGCTGTACAAGTGCTTATAGCGTCAGCTTCTTTAATAAGAAGCACTTTCTTCTTTCTCACACACTGGGTTCTCTCTTGTGAATAGAATTTGCTATATGAATTAAGTTGGCCTTGCTCTGCCCACAAAGTGTGGACATAGGAGTATAAGAGTGTGTGGTATCAGACATCTCTGACTGGCAGCCATTGCACCAGGAATCATATGCTTTTTCTTTTTCAGTTTTAGATCATTCCAACAGTCTCTGTTTCATCTGCATTATGCCTTGAGACACACGCATGTACAAGGGGAACACATCTCATTGGTCTGGTTTTGTATGATATCACCACAGAACAACTGGATATATCATTTGTGATAATTCTACCGCAACAGAGACATGTTGTTATAGTTAGCCACCTACATATGTAGGCAGATGCAAACATAGAAGAAGCAGCTCTAAATACATGAAGTAAAGCTGTTGAGCCGAGCTGGTCTCTAACACTCTCGCTTTGCTTCAGCATTAGGAGGAGTTAACAATCCATGCATAAAAAAACGTGAAATGAAACAGTAACAGCCTCGGTGCAATAATGAGTATTTGATGCTCATACCTTCCCCTGCCCTTATTGTCATAGCATATAGCTTTGTGTGTGTGTGTGTGTTTGTGAACTCCCTATTCATATGAAAGGCCGTGCTACTGGAGCTGCACGCTGCATCGGGTCTTTTTCAACCAAGGATTTTTTTCTTTTAATTCCATGACTGAAGAATTGACATAGCACATTGTTAGTGACTTTATGACTTTAGATAGGAATGCCCAAAATGAATAAAATGTTTCACAAGCATGCATGCTTTATATAAGGAAGTGAAATTATTTACTAAATGTTTACAAGCAGGACTTTGCAGAGGGGATTTTTTTTACCACCTGCTCGACATCACTTGCTATATATTTATGCTAAATAATAACTGTTTGTACATATTCCTGGGTATGATGTTATGCTGTCCTTATAAGAATGAACAATGAATGAACATAGTTTAATGATACACAGGAATTCTATAGGGAAAACAGACCACATGAGACACTAAATAACACTAATAAACAGCGTTTTGTATTATGTATTTTCAAAGGAGAAGACATTTCTTCCACTTGAATGTTTAGCTTTGCATCAGCAACCACTGTAACCCTCAGACCTGTGCAAAAGCTGTGTCTCAATTTGCATTCTTCTGTACTTACACTTTCTATGTTAAGCGCATAAGTGTGTTCACGCTGACAATTGTGGCAAAATGCAGTGCATTATGAGTACCTGGATGTTGTACTCATGACAGTCAAAAAATTGAGTGTGGAACGCTGCACACTTCTCACCCTCAATGGTCGCCATCTTGGCTACATAGCGGAAGGGGAGGGACCACCAACCTATGAAAATGGCGGCCGCGGTTGCGATTGTCCGCATTAAAAGTAAAAGCACGTTCATTGTATTCATTTTTAATAAAACTGAATTGAAGTTAAGTGAGCAAAAAAGCCGGCAGATATTTTGGCAGGCGACAATCACGGACAAATGTTGGCGATAATGCTCCGCCCGGTTGCAATTCGCCATTAAAAAGAAGAAGCGGTCAAATGTTGCGATCGTCATTTCTGGTAAGCGCACAACAGCCGTGTTTGATTTGAGACAACACTTCCCTGTCAAAATTAACACACTACACAAGTCAGTACATAGTGTACACAGTGTACTGCATGGAAGTGTACTAACGGAAGTATCCGAATTGAGACACAGCACAGGTCTTTTTCATGAGAAATTAGGAAATCTTGAATTCTACCAGTCAGCTTCAACAGGCTACAACTTCATTGGGAGTGGAGCAGTTAATTTGCTTTTTCTCCTACAGTTGGATGCGAAGGTCGATATCAAGTCCATGTCTGTGTGTTAAGTACGGAGATGGTGTCAGGATGTAGTTTGCTTAGTTTAGCACAAAGACTGGAAGCAAGGGGAAACAGCTAGTCCCGTTCAAAAATACACCTATTTACACCTCTAAAGCTCACTAATGAACCCACTGTATCCGAACAGAAATTTAAAAAAAGACAGTTGGTGGTTTTAGGTGTAGTGCTGTAACTATTTCTTGACAGACAACTGTGTGTCCATCTGCTCAGCACTTTTGTGCAGATTGCTAGAAAAAAAAGGTACAACATGTTAATTAGTGAGCTTTAGAGGTGTTGGTAGGTCATTTTTTCCACTTTGGACAGAGCCGGGCGCCATGACTCCAGCTCTGTACTTAACATGCAGACATTAGACTGGTATCAATTTTGTTGCATTTCCCAAAATGCTAAACTACTCATTTAGAAGTATGAACAGCTATGGGTTATAATAATTTATTTATTCATTCATTTTACGCTACAGCATGGTGGCTGGTGATTTGGTGGTTGGTTCTCTGAGCTTTGACTCCAAACTATAGAAGACTGACACACTTACTCAAAAACTGAATCAGAAAAGCAAACTCACTCCATCCAACAGCTCAGCTTTAATAATTTATTAAGCTTACTTATTCTGAATTAAGCATTGTTGCTGGTCCTATATGACCAAAGTTTTGTCTAATCAATTAAAGCACTGATCATGTTTAAAACCAAGTGTAATTCAGTAGGTAGTGTTTAAGGCCAACATTGAGGTTTCTAAAATTGTATCACTGTGTTTGTATTTACAAGCCTTGCAGTACCAGAAGAACCTTAGGTATGATGACAAATGAATGTTACTATCAAACCAGCACACACACATACGTACTCACTGTGTTGTGTGCATTGGGTCATGGGGTCACGTAATAAATTTGTTGATGATGTATTCAGGTTAACTCCTATGTGACATCCCTGGAGCAGCACTTAGGATAGAGGTGAAAGGATTTGACTATAATGTGAAACCCATAAAGTACAGTAGCATATATTTAACCAGTCATTTATGCATTACACCTTACATATCATTCCATGACCCCAGTCCATTACAATGGCAATGTCAAAGGCTTAAAAAAATGCTCTATTGTGTGTCCTAATGGAATTCACAGCGGGGAGCGGAAGCGAGCCTCTCTACGGGCATCGCCATTTGTTGAGTGATGAATAGAGGAGAGGGAGAGTCAATGACTTAAACCACAAGGTGGACTTTTAAGAGCTCCAATGACGTGAAAGAGCCTTTTTTCAGACAAAGCGCTCCAGCAGTGTTTGAGTTTGAGTTATAAATAATACAAGCCTCAAATGAATGTCAGAATTGCCTCGAAGGTCTTGCACTGGAAAATAGCTGCATTAAGTAAAGAGGAAAAATGCACTCCTTCCCCTGCCATATAAATTCCTTCCCATGTTGCCAAAAAAAACGCCGTAAGGGTGACATCACAAAAGCAAATGAAACAGTGGATCCAATTATCACTTCACAGTGTAGGAGTGATAAAACGTCATGCTGTTGCCTCATGCCAGATGACTCCATATTCTTTGATAAAGCAAGACATATTACAATCTCTTTCTTCAAAAGACAGACATGTAAAGCCACTTACTGGCCTATTGTAGTCTACATCAGAAATTATAAGTGGAAATTCAACCAGTCTGATTCATACAGTCAGGTAATGAGAAATCCTGCATTACAGTGGCAGCGAGGGCTCTGCGCTCTAAAGCACTGATTCATTTGGAGCGCCGCTGAATTTCCAGTGCCAGCACAGGCCTGTGACTCTTTTAAAGTGCTCAGGCATCTGGGACATCTGAGGGACTGATCTCAACATATCGCACTTGTGCTGCAAATGAATTGGTCCCCTAGGTCCCCAGAGCTGTCAGCAACTCACATTGTATGAGAGCTTCATTCATCAACACATTTTTCCCTGTGAGCAGCAACTTTTGAAAAAAAAAAGTAGGAAAGAAATGTAGCAAAACTTTTTTTTTTTAAAGACTTGTCCCTTTTTGGCGTGCTGAATATCCATGTGGCATTGTGGAACATTTGTGGAACTAAATCATGAACGGGTGCCTGTCAGGTAGCTATATTTCTCAGGTGAGGTGTAATACAAATGTTCTCACCTCTAGAGACTCCAATTTCCTCTTGAAATAAATGAAAAATGGAACTGTATATGGTGGAATTTGTGCCTCAGGCAAAATGTACTTAATTTGCATTGCTATATATGTTTTTTTGCCAGTTTGATGATTTTACAGTTTAGAAGTCTGTCATGTTTAAGAAGAAAGATGCATTTGGGTATGTACACTGGGTAACACTTTATATTACGTGTCCTTAATTTCCTGGAAAGAACTATCTAATTTGGTACTCATTATAAGGAAAATATTCATTTCACTGAAGGAAAAGCACCATTTAAAACCAAGTTAATGGAAACTTTATTATGTAGAATTGTATTATGTTGAATTGTCAACCTCACATTTTGTTCTGATCTGCTGTGCACTGACTAAAAACTCACTTGTTGTGTTAGCCATTAATTGGAATTATTTAATTTGAAGTGTACCTGTTGAACACAGCACAACACTGTTCAAAATTCAGCCTGAAATCAGCAGAAGGTCTGCAGGTGCTGAGGGGCTGGAGCCTTCCAAACATATTATTCCCATCTACTAGTATTTATTTATTGAGCGAGGATCACATTGAATTCTCGTCACCTGAAGAGAGGTGAAAATGTGTATATCAGTTGCCTTTTCATGCAGCTGATACCCATTTGAATAGAGAGCCAACCTAGACAAACACACGGTGAGTGTTGTTTTGTGAAAAACAAAACGCAGGTATGTTAAGATAAACTAAACAAACAAAAAAAAATGTAAAAGAGGAAGCTCTGTTTGGGTTCTACAGTAACTAGCAGATAACAAAACACCACATGTGTAGTGCTACAAAGGCCCTTCTCTTACCTGCTAAAATAAGCTGCAGATGTTTGTGAACACATTGTCTGTTTCAATTGATTTCACCACTTAAACAGTAACTGTAATATACTCCTTTGTTGCCTTAAAAAAATCGCACCAGTTTTGTGAGTTGTTGAGCTTGGGGAAACTTTAGATAAGTTACTTTAGATAAGATGAAGATTTTTGATGTGAAGGGTAAAAGTCTATGCATAAACAAGGCATCATAAGTAAATATTTATATTGTGGCAGACAAGACACAGCATATCAGGGTCAACCATAGTCATATACTGTATAGTTTCTTAATAGATCACAAACCATATAAAAAACAGGTTATACACATCTTTTCTTTTCAATGCCACTATCAAGCTTCTTTTATCACTGAAATGTCTTCAAATCTTTAGATCTCAGCTAAACAGGCACTTAAATTTACACTTCTTCAGACAAGGAGCAGTGTGAACATTCAAGCATTTACATAGCATTTATTGTATGATACTTGAGCGCTGACTTCCTTGTGACCCTGCTTGAGAAGCAGTTGTGAGGGTAATGATGATTACACTGCAATGTCTGTCTGGGCCCAGCACTTGATGATGTGTAATCCAAACTCTCAGGCAACACAGCGCTTTCGTTCTGGGGAGGTGATAATTTACTGGAGAGGTGTGGGAAGCCTGGAGTGCAAGAATACCCTCTCAGTGTTTGTGGAGGGGCTGTGAGCGGGCACAGACTGATGTATGTAGCACAGACAGATGCTGAATGTGGGCTCGGCTGCCACCGATTTGGGAATGTAGGCTACGGGGGAACACATGGCGGGGCAAAGGTAGCAGGGGACCCAGGGGAGACAGGCAGATGGGCCTATATTAGACATCTCAGATAGCGCTGCTTCTCCCTGGACACAGCCCGACACTGTCAGGTCAGAGAGTGAAGCATCGGCCTCTACAGATCCAGGTGGCTCCATGTTTGACCTCACTTCTCCATTCATCTGCAGCCACGTGTTCTCGCCTCGTTCTGCACTGACGAGCAAAAAGAAGAGGCACCTGCATTTTCTTCTTGCAGGAAAGTTAAGTGATTATCGGTTCAATAATGTACTAATTTGCGGATGGACAACTACAGTAAAAACAAGTTACAGGACAATGGTAAATGCTAAAATGTAGTGTAAAATGTAGTGTAATAGTAGCACGAGTAGATCTATATTAAATTGGCTAACATTAGCCACCATAAGCTGCTTGTCATGTCAAACTGAATGTAGCAGCAAAAGCCCTGAGTCTATTGAATCAAGTCAAGTCAATTTGATTTATATAGCCGAATATCACAAATCACAAATTTGCCTCAATAGGCTTCACAATCTGAACAGCATACAACACCCTCGATCAGATAAGGAAAAAACCCTTTGAAGGGGAGGAAGGAACCTCAGGAGGAGCAACAGAGGAGGGATCCCTCTCCCAGGGTAGATGTCGTGTGTACAGAATAGACCAACATAGTAAAATTACAGTATGGACAATCATGATGACTTCAATAATAGATAGATTATAAACAATTCCGAACAAATATGGATCCAGGAGGATGTCAAGCAACTTTTAGGTAGCGCCAAACGGTTAGGACCTGTGCCACACGACCTCCTCTCCACCAGAGGAGAGGAGAAGTCCGGAAGAGTCCATTTTATTGCTTATGAGTTCAACTTTTCATTTGTAAGAGAAAGATTTAGTTATTGTAATTAAGTAATTTGAAGCTGCTAAAATTGATTTTTTAGCCACTTGGGAGCAGCAGAACAAGCTGAAAACACAACATTGACATATTATCAGCTTATGAAGTTGATATGCTGAACGTGTTAGCAAACAGTTGCCTATTTACATGAACAGCAGACACAGAGGTGGGTAAGCATTCGAGTCGTGTAATGTAAGTCCAATATTCACTCTCCTTTTAGCTCTGTTTTGGTCTCCACTAACTCCCGAGGAAAACATCTGGCACTTTAGCTGCTAAATGCTCCACTGTGTTCACCAGCTAGTTGCTAACTTTGTTTGTCTGCCATTTGGTGCTGGGTGATGAAAGCGTACAGTGAGTTTATCAGAGCTTTTTTTTTTTTTTACTACAATAGCTGCCTGCTGCAGCTGGAAACAAGGTTGATATGGGTCGTTCTGAGGCTGGAAAACCAAAACAATGAGCTAAAAGAAGCTAAAAGGCCCAGTAAAGCAACTTAGAGCTTAGAGTTCAGTGATCGTTCTCTGTGGGTTTGTTACTACGAGCAACACCTTTAACATTTCACATTGTTCATTGTTAATATAAAAATATTGATAAGTGCAGCTTTAAAGTGATACTTTATAACATTTTCATATAAATACATACCTGTTTTGCTATTCCCAATCTCTCATAGTCTGCTGTCCTCAACACTGTACGGTAGTTTTTTCCTACATCCTACAAAAACACTGCAATAAGTGATGCATTTAGTTCTTTTATTTAATAATCTGGGTACTTCCTGTTAGCTATGAGGGCAATCTTGTCAGAAAAAAACAATGCTAGAGTGAAAATTGGACTTGGCCAGAAACAGGACCCCAAATGAATGATAATGTTGCTCCGTAACTGCTATCGTCACTGTTTGCTAACAACTTCACAATATCAACTTAAAAGGTGATATATCAATCTTGTGTTCTCTGTTTCCGCTGCACCCAAGTGTCCAAAAAAATCTGTTATTGCAGGTTTAAGTACATTGTTTAGTACTGTAATTTCAAATCCTGCTGCTTTACTTTCTTGCATGCTTCTTGCTTTTTACTCCACTACTCCACATTTATTTGATAGCTATAGTTACAGGTTACTTTGCAGATTATGATTTTAAATGCATATTGTGATTTTATAAAACATATACCCAACAGTATATAAAGTAGTTAAGTTTTAGTTGCACCTCAACCACCTAAAACACTGTCACTGCAGTCATTACATGTAATGGATAGATGAGTAGATAATTACAGAAAGTCAAAAGTTCAAAGGATGATTAACTCCCATAAAATTCCTCCACAGTAAATACTCTCCATCTCTGTGTAATGTGACCTGATAACAGGGAACAAAGGGTAATCCAGGAATTGCCCACGGCTTGTATTCAATAACAATGCAATTTCCGAGCTGCTTCTATTATTTATTGAAGTGCTGTTGAGGGCACTGAACAAATTTCCTTTATTGTCCAAATGGCTCCTTGCAAATCCCGCTTCACTGTATTTTAGTTTGACAATTATTACCCTGGATACAACGTCCTCTGCATAGGACAAATAGACTTCTCAATGTAAGTGTGTGGCAATACATATGTTAATATTCAGTATCTGTTGTCATAAGCAGTTCAGGGCATTAGCAGTTTAATTTACAGGCCATCTGGGGAAGTGTAATGCAGTAGCCAGATTAGAATATGTGGGGTTTTGATGCATACGTTAGCAACTCTCCTTCAAATAAAGTTTTATTGCAGTGCAGCAAGGAATACTGGGAAAATGCACGGTCTAATGATACTTCACCTGTGCTAGACTTCAAAAAAGCTTTTTCAAAGCTGGGCAAGAACAGGAGGAAAAAGCAGTCTTTGCTAAAACTAAAAATGATGCATCAAATGTGCAGGCAAAGCAAGGTGAAATACTGATGTTCAAACAAATAGAGCTAATTGTGCAAAACAGTCTTTGCCTTTTTGAACAAGAAATCAATCCAGCGTCTTCTCCAGCGCATGTGGTCAGCTGCTGCAGTTTTACTGTCAGCGTATCTACTGTACTGTGCGGCCAATTTTGTTCCAATCAGATGAATATAGGTTATAGAATGGTCCTTTTCATTTTAGTAATGTATGTTATCCTACAAAAACTCCTGTAGTGTAATCAATCAGACAAAGCCTCTTTCTGACACTCCACTTGGTAGAGGCGAGGTGTTTCCCCTGGGCCCCGGTCTTAGCTCAGGGTAAGACTAATGACTCTCTGGCTTGAGTGGCCTGAGCCTCGCTGTGGCCCTTCCCTCTGGTTCCCAGCTGCTGCCGACGAGAAGGCTCCTCCGCCCTGATCCAGTCAGGTGAGGACTTGTGTTATCTGCTGCGAGTTCACCTGCACCGCCAACCACCTGCATGGGCCGCCTCACCGGGGGCTGCAGCCTGCAGAGGCATTCAGTCCACAATTTCACGGCAGTTACTGTGGGATAAGCTCTGAACCGAACCCCTAACATGGCTCCTTAAATGCCATCCTACTTTGAGAAGATTAGGATCAGTCATAGAAATGTAGGCTCTGTTGCTTCTGACCTTCAGGAGGAAAATAAAGTGGATAAAACAGTAAGAAAATAAATAATAAATAGGATTTTATTTTTGCTGACACATACCACAAAATGGCCGTAATAAATCTGCAGAGAATAGAAGGGGGATTTATCCCACAAGTTCCACTCAGGAGGTGAAATTTTTGGTTGTCAGAACTCTCTTTCTGTCCTTTACTCTCTCTGTTTCAGAAAAAAAATGTCCTCAGGTAGTGGCACCGCTTCCACCTGACATGCTGCTCTGGCCAAACATTTGTCATGCACAGCATCTCCTCCTCTAATATTTTCTTCCATTCTGCCAGAGCTGAAATGCAAGTATTATTCGAACTCAAAACGTTATTAAAAATTCCAGACAAGATGCCATGGTTTTATAAAGACCATGAAAAAAAAAAAAATGTCACGCTGAACTATGGGGGAATGTGTATAAACTGTCCAATATGACATCTACGACATTTTGACATTATTTAATGAGGCATCTTGAGTTATAATGTTAAATTCAATGTCAGCATCATATTTCTTCACTTACATGTTGGAACAAGCCGATACAGAATACATGTTATAATATGAATTTGTAATTTTTGTAACTTAAGAGCTATTTAAACACTGCACCAATCAATATTTTTATACCAACAATGGATCAAATTACTTACTATGTAAAATGAGCAGTGTCACTTCTAGTGATTAATTAATTGAATTTCCACCCAACTCTGCCCATCTACGAAAGCTTTAAGCCTCTTTTAGCTTATTGTTTTTGTTTTCCAGCTTACAGCCGGGCCACACCACCGACCTGAGCAGCGCGTGATGGCTACCTCGCTGAACTGCTGCGTCTCTCATGCCATATTCTACAGATTTTGATATTGAAACTGAAACTGAAAGGTGTAATGTTGCTGGTTTGATGACAAAATGACAACAATCAACAGATCATTTTCACTGTGTATTTTTGCTGAGAACCGTGCGCGTCATGTGGAAAAAATAGGCGAGACGCTGAATCTCTAGATGAGCCGCGCTGACCTGCTCTAACCTGTTAACATGGGCGCTGAAATGAGGAGCAAGATGTTCTAGAACAACACAATGAAGCGTTATCTGATGTGACGCCCCTGTTAGTAGAACAACATATTTTGTCAGTGCCTTTCAAAACAGTTACAAAACACTATTGAAAAATAATAATAAAATAGTTGTTTTGCTATCGGCGGAACATGAATCAAACGAAAATTCCACTCAGCAACAACACAAACACGTTAGTGTAAATTGGTGGTGGTAATGCACCTCTAAGCTGGTTTGCCAACCGCCAAAAACACTGAAGAAGAAGATGAAAAACGTGCAAGCAAGAAGTAGAAGAAGACAACACCTGTAAGGGAGAAGAAGAAGACAACACGTGCAAGTATGTTATTTGGCTTAGGCTAAGTGGTTAGCTAGCTATTAGACCAGTGGTTCTCAACCGATGATCAAGTGTGCCATGGAATTTTAGGACTACCAATTCATTTTTTATATACCTAATGTGTCCTCATACACACGTCAAATCTGGAAATCTCTCTCTCTCTCTCTGTCCCCATTTATTGTCTGTTGCCCAAGTCCACACCCCTCCTCTCACAGTCTGTAAATTCTGGATTATAATTTTTACAGGTGCTGGTGATATGAACTTGCCACTTGTTTAATCCAAATGAGATATAAATACAAATACTGTACACTATCTGCATTTTTTCATAGAAGTGCTGCTTGTGCTATTGTTGACATCTTATCTATGTTTCTGCGATCTCTGATTGTGCATCAATCAGTTTTAGCATCAACAAGTTTAAATCTGGTGGACATTTAAATTTATGTTGAGTATTAAACTTCAATGAAATAACGTTGATAAATGTTGATAAAGAATAGCTGCAAGACCCAAAATTTCAATGAGGCATACAATAGAGAAAGGAGTTCAAATGCATTCTGGGTGAAGTGCCACTTTAAGGAAAATGTTGCCAGTTGTGACCACTGAATTGTGACATTGTATATTCATTTGTTTAGGGACGACTGAGATAAGAGGCATGTCAAAGAGAAAATTACCTCCGGTAGACATCCAAAACGTTTTTTATTTTAAAACAAACTCCCAGTCAGAGCCCCAGGGTCAGGTCACACCAAGTAGGTCAGATGAGGACCAGGGTCAGACACAGAGCAGCACAGAGCAAGACCCAGTATCAGGTCAGAGCACAGCACTGATCAGTGGCCCAACAATTGCTTGGAGATGGTACACAATTTACTGCTCAATAAACAATTTAAGACAGCACTGTGTGACTTTCACGATGGACGAGGAGAATAAGAGAGAACAGAGGGGGAAAAAATCAAGCAAGTTAACTTTGTGCACTGTTTTTACATAGTGTTGTTCACATTTATGCTCTGCAAGTGATACTAGCCTTTCACGTAAGTGTCATGTATTTCCTGTTTGCAGAGAAGATTTAGCGCCACTAGTCGTGCCAAACCAGAAATGTTTGTATGGGTTTTCATGTGTCGCTGATGGGAGCGACACATTTCTCTTGTTCAGCACAAGTATACGACTGAAGGACTTAGACTAGACTAAAGAAGCAATATCTTTCCATGAAAAGTTACATGGTGCAGGTTTCATAATTTTGACTGGAACTGTAACCTATGTATGATTGTGCTATTATACCATTGCAATCCTTGTAAAATAAATAAATAAATTGACTGATAGGTGAAAAGTTTTGGTATGAGCATAGCTGAGTAATTAAATGCTGTCATATGTGTTAGACGTCTCAGTTGAAACAGGAGACAAGGATGGCGAGGAGGACAGCACCCATGAAGAAGGCACCAATGAGCCCCTGCCATCTGCCCCAACGTATGCTGCTCCCAATGGACCCAATGGTATGTTTAAGTGTTTCATTAGTGCACAAGCTTTATGGACTTGACCCTCAACATATTTTGATTAGCCCATGTTTTATGTTTATCTATTGTACAGTGCCCTCCAGAATTATCGGCATGCTTGGTAAAGATAAGCCAAAAAGGTTGTAAAAATTAAAAAAGCACAAGCAATATTTGTGTCAAAACCTCTTATTACGATTCAATTTTACAACTTTTCTCAGCACAAAAAAATGCTCATTAGACTTCTACCTGTGTTAATTTCTACATTGTCTTTGGCTCATTTTCATCAAGGATCCAATAATTCAGGAGGGCACTGTACAATATGTTGTCAGCTTCATGATTTAATGGCTTGAAAAACATATGAAAATAATGTGGTCATTAGCAGTACATAGTGAAACTGATCCTTGTTGTTTATAGATTAGTAGTTTATTTTTGACATTTTGTTTACCGTTCCAGACATTTCACAGTCCAAAGCAGAGTCCTGGCCGATTGAAGATGTTCCCCCGACGCGCCAAGGAGACCGGATGAGGTCGTTTAGTGACACATGGTACCAGTCCTGGTACGAGTCCTATAAATGGGTGGAATACTCAGTAAGCCAAGATTCAGGTTTTTGTTATGCGTGCCGTCACTATTCCCTGCCAAATGCCCGTGAATCTGCATTTACCTCCATGTCTGGTTTCTGCCATTGGGAAAAGGCCTCGTATAAAGATACTGGCTTTAAGCTTCATGCAAAGACCAACATACCAGTGCTATGTATGCATGGAAGGAACATACAAGGGTTATGTAAACCAATTCCTCCATGCTCCATGCCATAAACAGGAAAAAGAAAATAGAAGACAACCATAAATACATAAAAACTGTTGCAGATGTACTCTTGCTAACTGCCACTCATTGTGCAGGGAGACCATAGAGAATCTGAAGGGTTGCTTAACAGAGACTATTTCTTAGCAATTTTGCAGAAAATAGTAGCCAAACATGACCCTCAAATACAGAAACGCATGAGTGCAAGACAATAATTGTCTGACAAGTAAAAACCTTTCAATTTAAAAGATCCAAGTTACTCTGAAACATGGACAATTCAATTCAATTATAGCACCAAATCATAACAAAGTTATCTCAGAGCACTTTTCATATAGAGCAGGCCTAGACCTCTTCATAGTATTAGGACACAGTACAGTCCTCACAGTAGCTGCAGATAGCCTACTTTGGTTACTGAGGAGTTTTTCAACAAGTTACTTTATAACAGGACTTCTCAAAGTCCGGACCGAACGGCAAGTCAATCCGGACCCAACCCAAACCTCATGTTATGAATACAATACGTTATGAAGTGTAAACATTTCTATTTTGAAATACATACATACAATATTGATCAATAAATTGTTAGTAACGTTGAATATACAGTGTAGCCGGAGATCATTCACAGCGATCCTCCAGATGAATGTGGTTTTAATGTGGCTTATTTCCCTATCGTCATGGCGACGTTAACTGCAGGAAAGAGTGTGTTGTTACTGCCGAGTTCACGCAGTAACGTTACACGTGTTTTTCTGCCTCGGTTTTGTTCTGGCCAAATGATTAATTGCAACAACGAGTAGCCTACCTGTAAACCGAGAGAGAGAGTGTGTGTGTGTGTGTGTGTGTGTGGTGGTGGTGGTGAGGGGGATCGGACCTCTGACCTTGAATAAAAAAGCAGATGCGGACCTTGGAGTAATAAGTTTGAGAACCCCTGCTTTATAAGATCAGTAATTCCTGGTAACATGGTAACTTACAGGATAAAGTCTATTCCAGGCAGGTTGGTGAGTGTCACCAGTCTGACGTAACTAAAGCACAGTCAGGAGAACACATGGGTACAGTTGCTACAGTAATCATTATGCTATTACTTTGATTACTTTTGTATGTTTATTAGGTGTCTTTTTACCAGAAATAATTTCTTGACTAATGTTTCACATTTTCTATTGTTCATATCGTACTTTCCACATCATGATAAGTACTGCAAGTGTTCACTTTACATACTGTGCTACATGTACATTCTTCCAGGGGCGGACTGGGATAAATATTCAGGCCGGGACTCTAATGTCAGCCCAGGCCGATCTCCACACATTAATAACAGACCATGTATCGACAGTGCGTTTTGTTGAAATATTTTCTCTATTGACTGTTTATGCCAGTAACATATTTTTAGTTGTATTACTACACACAAAATTGCTTCATAATACATCCAAAATAGCTAAAAACAGCTAAGTGTCCTCAGTTTCAAGAGTTAGTCAGTTGCACTTCCATCAGTAAGAGTGTTTGTTTTGCACCTGGCATTTCCCCAGAGCTCTGACTGGACTTGTGTTAATCATTAAGAAGCTCTGGTAGCTCTGAGTAACTGGATCATTCTCACATGGATCACTTTCACATTTTTGGTTTAGAAGCGGTTATTGTGGTGATATTTACGGTAGAAGTGCAGCTAAACTTGGTTACAGTGATTCCCATTGCTGCAAAGGCGGTGCCTGCTCAGGCCTGCTGGAGCTGATCAGAGCAGACTGGGCTTTTCGAGTGGGGGGCCTTAAAGAGACACTAAAACGAGTGTTTCGGGCAGAGGGTGAATAGAGGTGCTGCCGAAATGGTCAGCATGAGAAAAAAAATATTGTTTTTTGAACATTAAAGCATGTAAACATGTTCTAGTACACCCCCAAAATAAAAGTATGAACCTGAAAATGAGCATAATATGTCACCTCAACGTCAAATCAACATTGACTGTCGGTTGGAAACGGTTAACAAACTGTGTCAAAGTCTAACATTTTCTTGTGCCCTGCTGCCTGCAATTTATAATACTGAATAATGGTGTTGCCGGGCAGCAGGCTGCAGCGGCAATTGCTCGCTGTCTGAAAGCACCTTAACACACACACATATTCAAAGTGTATCCAGTCAAATTGTTTGGAATGAAGCAGCTGTCCTCAGGATGAGTCCTGAGCTCCAACAAATCTGGCAGGACATTTTTATTTTATTGTAAGTAAAAGTCCAAACTCTGCGGAGCCCGGGAGGTGTCATGATACATGTGATAAACTGTGTACTATCTGCTGCCATATTTTGTTGTTTACTTGAATGATTAGAGGGGTTGTGTCCAGTATATGGTAACGCATCTATGTGCACAATAACGCCACTACTGCAAATATTGTATTGCATTTAGGCAGCAAAACGGATAACTCCCTGTAACAATACATTTGCCAGGACAAAACAGTATGTCTTGTAGCTCCAGAGGAAATGGAGCCAAATGTATTGACCACACATGGGGTGGTTTGCACATGGATTTGTATGCGGGAGCTCATAGTGATACTGTGTTGGGTCCACAGTGAGTCTGATTTTGAACTGCAGTGGACAGCAAAAAATGTAACATTTGAAAAGAAGGCATGATAATACACAGTGCCATAGGAAAGATTATTTTCAGGAATGATGACCTCGTTGACATTGATCTTCTCTACATGAGAGGAGATGAAAGAAGCTAACAGGTGATGTTTATCTGATGTTCGAGCAGATTATCTGATTTCATTGTCAAACTGACCGGAATCCTGCTGCTACTGTTTTGTTTCTGCAGAGCTCACATATCTTAACTTGATCTCGGTCTATAAATCAATTTGAGGCTTTGTGTTTATTTTTGTGTCTTGAGAATGTTCTAGCAAATGTAAAAGGTTAATCCATAAAAGTATAGCCTAAACTTCGCTGATGATGGAGGAGATATGATTTTACAGCCTCATCAGAGCAATAACATATTACTTATATGCTGTCTTGGTCCAACAATATTGGGAATATTAAATATGAGTTGTATGTAACTTTTAAAACAATCATGCCACAAGACAAAATAATATTACAGTGACTGTTTTGTTGTGAAAATCAAATAAAACACTTTCGTCTAAGAAAGATGAAGTTCCATCTCATTGATAAAGTAATGATGTATGCCATGGGTCAGGCAGGGAGAGGCGATAATGATGATAGTCATTTAACATATTTAGTGGCATACACTGGATTACCATCTGCAATTTTATGGTTGATTTAGAATCACTTTATCCTCTCTTTTATAGCAGGGATTTCAGGATCAAATGTGCATCAGCCATCCTTTTATCATCTCATGTTTGCTGAGCCAGCAAAGACTAGTTTATTGCCATGGGAAAAAAGAGTATTTCATTATGTCCCAATACAAATGCTTTTGTAAGTCTGTCTTCAAAGGGAGGCCTCCATGTTCGGCTGGCTTCTTGACCAGTGCTCATCATTAGCCTTTGACTGTACAGTGCACAGTCTTTACAAGGCTGTGAGTCAGTTAATGATTTAAAGGATGGTTTGAAAATCACCTCCTTTATTATTTCTCACATTCTCTGTCTTAAGTGAATATGTGAAAGTGAATGTGATGTGCAGACAGTCACTGACAGAATGTGATTGGACTATCTAATGCATATTGTATTAGGGATGTCCCGATCAAGTTTTTTTCAAGCACTTTAAAGGGTAACTACTCCCTTAAATTCTACTAGAACCCTCTCTCCCCAGCATATTTAAACAAGACTAGGTCGAATCCTAGTATATGGGTGGACCGTGTATGGTAAGTGTGCTGTAGGACGTCCGCGCCACGCTGTAAAGCTTTGTCTATGCAGTGTCCCCAGTGCAAGGGTGCGCGCTCCAAAGGTGACGTCATTGCGCCTCTTGCATTGAGATCGTTCACTCTGCAAGTCGGCAGCGCGTGGTCGTGCACCTCCCAAATTTTATTTCGCCAAATCATGTTTTGCCAAACACAGAGGTCCTGGGGTGATATTAGTCCCGTGCGAATTGGCATCTCTGTGATTTGGGGTCTGCAAGGTTTTTTGTTTTTTCCACGCCTTTTTTCTTCCTCTTTCCTGGTCGAGAATGGAGCTGCGTTGGCAATTATAAATGAAAGTTTTGACAGCATCCAAAGTCCTGTACCAACGGATTTTGTTGCCTCAACTTGCTACCAGTCTCTGTTGGTTAGCTGCGCTATTTTAGTGGGAGAAGAGTGTGGGAATGAGAGGTGAACCTTTTCAAAAATTGAGATTTCTCACTAAAATGAGTGCTGGTTGGTGAATCAGATACATGCCGAATTAAAGACAGACTCATGAAACTTTTAATTCACTGTCTATTGTGTGTGTGTGATTGTATTTGAGGAGTTTTTCGGCCATTACCAAAGTAACTACCCGGATTGCTGCTTCCTGTTTGGAACACGCACGCAGAGCTTTTCATTTCAAGATGGATGAGTTCAAGGTTTTGTTTGTTTGCTTTTTCTCACTTTGTTGAATACAAAAGTTCAAACGGGCATCTGTTGAATATGACAGTTCATTACAATACAACTGAGAACATGACTGCCACAAATTGTTTACAGGATATTCAGCCTTTGTTTCATTAGAATATATTTGTTGTTCCAAATACTTGACGTCTTTCTTTACAGGGATGGCATAACGGCGATAAAGTATGTCCTTGAATAAATATGAGTTTACAGTTAATTAGAATTCTTCCTCAGCAATGAGGAGCTGTATAGTGTGCAGCCATGTTTGGTTTATGGCGTTCTTCTGGTAACACTCGTCACAGAATGTTTTGTTGGCATGCCCCCTTCGGAGAATACTGCAACGGATAGCGCATTGAGCATAAACGCCTCTGTGCAGGCTCCCACTATGCTCTTGTTTGTGGGGTAGTGTCAGTTCCTAGCTGTAGCCATGCTGTTTATCACAGTTAACTTACTGTTCGTCAGCCCTAAATATCTTGTTAAGCTCAGTTATTGGCGGCTGTGTTTACTGCCACAGAAGAGGAATAAATCTTGTTCCTGTACGATGACGTCTCTCCGCTGGCATTTATCAGCCTTGCTAATGCTAACGCAACCAGCAGCTATGTGTGAGAGGCTAACTAAAATGAAACTGGAGCTAGTTACTGGTTAGCCAGTGTTCTGCTGGAGCACTGCAGAATTTGGCTGAACCAAACTTTCAAATCCAAGCAGAAACATACAAGCTAATTTTGAGCAAAAAATCAGTTTTTACACACAATATGTGTTTTGTTGGAAAAATCACAGGGACAGGGTAGAGGAAATCAGAAAGTAGAGTATAACAAAAGGTCGTGGTTTTAGTCTTTTCATGGGAATTGTTTACAATAAGAAAAATATAGAATAACACCAGCCTTATCCTTTAACATATTGTGCACAACATTTCATGACACTGAACTGCCACTTGTTTTCACCTGTGGAAAGTGAACCTTGAGTTGAGAATATTTTGTCACACTTCATGACTTTGCTTCACTTGGCTCTGATTTGACATATTATTTTAAAACTTCTTACGTAATTACCTGTGACGCCAATCATATTGATTATCATTATTGTCCAATAGCTACCGTCTACAGTAACATACTGCAGGGTATCACACAAAGAAGCAACAGACCTGCTGGTTGTGACGTTGTGCACTGTGGTTGTCTTTGAAATTAAGAAAAATTTATTTGAACAAACAGATGGGCAGCAGGATCTGTGTTTACCCAGATGCCACTTGAACTGACAAAAGAGCAAACGCCTTAAGCAATGACTAATGTTATGAGATAAAGAATTTTTACTTGAAGAAATGTATGTTTTCTTTATCCTCAGGTTTACACAGGAGCCTAATGCAATCATTTAAAACAAAAGGTCATAATTAAGATGCAAAGTCGTACTGAAGGCTTACTAACATCAAAGAAGTTAATGCCAACCCAGTCGCTGCAACATGACAGCAACGCAAACGCAATATATCCACAATATCACTCTCTGCAATGCGGTGTGTACCTGCTGGGCAAACACATGGCATTCTCCCCTGGAATTTTGACACTTTACCTGTCATCCTGGTAAATTATTTTTCACTTTGCCAGTGAAAATTGAATGTGGGGGTTTTGGGTATTACTATGGAAAATAGATGCAGACAAGAGTCAGAGTCTTCTTTGTACAAGATTACTGCTTTATCCATTCTAAGATTTGAATTATTGTGGCAAATATACTAAACTGTAGGAGTCACTACAGGCATGTGTAGCTGACAGTAAAGTCAGCAATATGCTGTGGATTATTAGACAAGACTTTCCAACATAGGAGTGATACTTAAAACAATATTGATCACGGAAACAAAAGAAATTCAAGTTCCATCCCATCAATAGCAGGATGGATTAACTGTACAGCAATACAACATCAACATTAAAGTTGGAACGCTTGAACGTGACAGATGAACGCTTGTGGGGCAGTGGGGCTACTGTATAAATCAAATAAAAGTAAAGACAGTAACTGACTACTCCACTAACAATAAAAACTAGTATATAGAGAGGTAATTACATAATGCAAATACATTGACTGGCTATTGCTGAAGAAATGTTGACCATAAACAGTATCAAAAACAGGGTTTGATATCATGAAAATCTTTTATATTATAATTATAACTTCTGTGCAAGATCATAAAATATAAATACTATACCATCAAAGAAGAGAAAGGGTCTTGCTGATGTAGATACAGGCTGTTTTTCATCTCAGATTGTCTTTGCTACCCATTTTATGTGCCCATGGCCAGAATTTCTCTGTGGGGATCTCCGTGTGTAGTGTTCTGATTGGAATTTCAGCTATTAAATCCTCAAAATGACGCCGTCCCACCCTCGCCTAGGTAACATAAGAGGAGTTGGGGAAAATTGGGAACATATGATTCAAAGTCTGATCCAGAGGCTAAACAGCAGGATCCACCGTTTGAAAATCCTCAGTGAGACTGGCAGGAAGTCTGCCCATTAACTGCTACCAAGTCACGAATGTCCACAAAATATATATATAAAAGATGAGAATCACGATACTGTGAAGTATAATGCCATGGTCTGTCCCAGGTGTAAATTGCTGGGAGATCTGGAGCAGTGTTTCCACATCATTTCCATTTGCTTTGTTTTGTGTTCAAAACTTCAATTTTCCACTTTTTACTTTTCTATGCATGGCATGCAAATTTCACAAGGACAAATAGGGTGAATCTTACCATATACTATTGCTCTTAAATAGGATAATTACGGTCACTTACATGCCCCTCTGGCCCTGTTTTATGTTCTTTTATTCTCTCATCTAAGCCTTTTAATTTTTTATTGCTTTTATGTGCATAGTTTATCATCTCCTGGTGCCCCATCCTTATGTACTGTACCCTAGCTGATGTAACACACAAATCCCCTTTTGGGATTATTAAGGTATCCTGTCCTGTTCTGTCCCATTATGTCCTGTCCTGTCCTACAGAAGCTTTGTAGTCGTCCTTGGTAGTTTAGGCAAATAGGATGGGTGTGAAAGAATAAGGCAAAAAAGGTTTTGTATCTGTAAAGTGATTTTAGGTGCTAATGCTGGTGGTCAAACTGCATAGAGTGCTAGAAAGTAAAATCTTGTTTGGTTATCATCTTGGTTTAGTTGCATGCTTCAGTTTCATATACAGTAAGATGTTCTTTTCATAGACTTTTTCTTGTGCACTCTGCAATTTTGTGTTCACATGTGTACCCCAAGATAAGATGTTGGAAAAATCCCAGAACACAATTGTAATTGCTCTTGATTATACACCATGTTTGGTCAAAGTTTAGTTTATATATAAGGGCCATCTTCTGTGTGTCAGCAGGAGTTAGAGGCATTGAGATATTGCAAACCTTGAACACCCTTTGAAACCAAAAGGCATCAACCTTAGGAGGCAGGAGTTAAGTAATGGAGGAGTAAATGGAGGCTGTACAATCTGGATTTGCACTTTCATTTGATGTGTTGACACCTACAGGACTGTATGCAGCACCTCTTCTATTCATCCGCAAGAATGTAAACACATCAATATCAGTCTTGATTGAAAAATATAATACAGATACACTTTTATAGTAGATAACCTGCCTCTTCATGCATCACACTGCTTAGCCAAGACACAAACTATATGGCACAAGATGCTTGTATGTTAAATGTGTAAATCAGATTTTGTGGGCTCAGTGCAGGTCAGTCATATTCCCCAGGATAAAACCTTGCCTGCAATATCTGGAAATGTAATGCTACATTAATATTTATGTATGAACAATAACTATTGATGTAGCCACAGGCAGGAGGCATGCTTAAAAAAATACCTCCAGGTTCTATAGACAAGGCTAAGGCTGATAGTGACTACAGATGGTGCTGCTAATGTGACAGTTTAGCTTTTTCCTTTTAAAACATTGTGATTTTTAAAGCTGCATGAAAGAATATTTTTGTGGATCAAATGATTGTATATAATGTGAGGGGAGTTGCTTGTAGTCACAAACCTACTGAAAATTACAGGTCCCTCTGAAGCTCCCCTTAGAACTACAAAACGCTTTAGCATCTTTCAGATTATTGTTTTGGTTTTAAGGCCCATGACTTTACTGTTTACTGTTCTCATTAACCCTGTTTATAACAACAGCAGCTTTTTTCAACCAAAAAAATCTCTGATAAAGCCAATGTACGCTACTAAAACGCAGACTGTCAAAGTTACTCACTAGCTAAACATAGTGGAGCATCTAGAAAGATTAAGACCCAAATATTTTCCTTAAGAGTTGATGGAGACCAAAACTGAACCAGAGGTTTGCTAACATGTTAGCCATATCAACTCTACAAGGCCATAATATGTCGTGTGTGCGCATTTTAGCTTGTTGTGGAGTTTTATCTGCAAATGGCCAAAAACAAACAAGCAAACAAACAAAAAAAACTGATTCATGCAGATTTAAGATGTAAAGACAAACTTAGCATAAACACTGTGGCACACATGATGTCCTTTAATTAATTAGCTTATTATATGGACTAACATTGCTGCCCTGTTTATTAATTAAGCATAATAATAGGCTAATCTTTGTTTTTATTTAATTTGCTTGAAAAAGTTGTAATTTTAAAATGGTGACGTTAATGAAGCTGATTTCTTATATTTCACACAATAACAGCGACATGCAGACAAGCGTTGTAAACAAAATACATTGTCTAGTCTTGTGGCTGCATAGCATTATGGTCTATTAAGGCTACTGTCTGTGAAGACGTTTCTATTTCTGTCTCTTGAATTGAGCAGCTGGTGTCCTGTAATTTTACCTGCAGTGAATAGACAACAATTTATATTTAAAGAAATACAGTAATGTCACCAATGGTACTTTCAAACAGAGGTGAAACGGCAGGTGGGACATATGATACATTTTTGTAAAACAATTGTCTGTTTGGAAATTATAGCTGGATGAAACCTCAACATTCTCCAACACACTTACATTTGTGCTTATTGTATTGCCAGTAGTTGCTGCAGCAGTAGGCTACTATTGTTCGTGCTGGTTTTGTTCTTCATGTTGTGACATCTTTTCTCAAACAGCTCACTAAAACTCCAGCCTCGACTAAAATGGAAGCACACTCATATCAGTGTCATGCTAATTTGTTTAAATTATAATTTGAGAGAGAATCATCATATTGCAATTTTATGCCTGGCATATTGGAAGATAATGATATTGTTACAAAAAACATAACTACTTCTCATTTAAATGATAATTTTGTGTCTTGTATTTTTCTGTGCATGCAGAGAGCTGGGACAGCAATGTGGGTCATTTGAAATTAGGCATTTAAATTACAAAGGATGCTCACGCTGGGACAACGCAACGGCTCTATTCACTTTTGTCTAATTTAAGTCAAAAGTCCTTCATCAGCTTTCGATTTGATGAATGAGAGAGCGGCTCGGGCTGTGTGCTCTACTGTATGCCGATGCGCCAATAGTTTGACAAATGACTGTGGGCCTGGTGACTACAAAGCATAGTAAACAGAGCCAGAGCTGCCACCACTTCACACAGCTGAGCTTTCCACAGGGCCTCCTCACACATCATTCATCTCCTTCATTGCTTGATGAAACTGTAGAGAACGCACAGTAAGGATGGCGTAATAGTTCATACTGTACGCTGGAAGACACAGTTGTTTTTTTGCCTCATTTTTGAAATATGGCTCTTGTGCACAGCAGTTCCCTGCCTTAGATCAATATGGAGGGTTTCATATTATGTAATGTTGTAGGATTTAAGCAGACAAACAGTTATGAGGAGTCATTAATTAAGATTTCTACACAACTAGAGAAAATATATTTGAGCTGTTTTGGTATTTTGTCTCGCTCAAATTTCCACAGTTCGAAGACAATAATCCATTATTGAGGTAGAGTAATAGCTATATAGCCTACTCCAAATATTTTACAAATATCAACCTGTCCAAGAGCAGTAACGCGACATCCATGTCTGTCCTCAGTAGCACTCTCCAATGAGGAAAAGCTACAGCAGTGGTTACTGTATCCTTGTTTGTCCTTTAGTGTTGGGGGCCTGTGAAATTTTCAATAAGGCAATTCTGAAGACACGTCTTACCAGACAACTATGTGCATTTGTTGGTTGGGTTGATGGACACTCATTGTTGGTGAAAGGTTAAAAGACTCCGCCATGAAACTAAAGGACTGTTGCACACTGAAGAAGGCATAGCTGAAACGTCTGTGCATTTTACTGCCCTGTGCTGAACTATAAAACATAATAGGTGAATTGGTAAGTGAATTGAAGAAGCTATTTGACAGATTTGGGTGTGCAAACCTGTTTTGTATTTTTTTATCATTGCTGCACATATGACTGGTGCTGCCATTAGTGTTGTCCTACTTGAAAAATCAAGTTAGTTAGATGAAAATGGTAAACGTTGAGGTCAATAAGAAATAAAACTACAGAATTGTAACATGGCTCAGAAAATAACAGCGGTGGATGCCAACATATTTGTCCTCTAATAGTGTTCTCTCTTGTACTTTTTTTTCGTGTTTGTTCTAGAAAGCAGTCTGACAAACTTTGACAAACACGCTAAATAAATTTGACTTGATCACAGCCATTTGTTGCTAAGCAACACTTTTCCAAAGACCTCCACTATTGTGCGTTTTGCCCAGAAGAGACCAACAGACAGACATAAGTTTGACTGAAACAAACCATGTAATACAAAAACAAACACGGAAAAGTGTTTCCAAATGAAATGCTCGCCAGGAGGCTTAAGTCAACTCAGCTGGCAGCACAGATGCTGTCCGTTCCCTTCCCATGGTCGCCAAGGCAGGGAGCACCAAACCCTCTGTGAAGCCAATTTCAAAATGGAGAGCTGTGACTCCAGCTCAGGCTCCTGCTCGATGGGTGAGATGCCCCAAATTTTGCTCTACACAAACTCAACAGAACTCATGTGATGGAAACAAGGGTTTTATCCTTCTCATTTTGCAATTTTTATTTCAGTCTCTCCGTACCTGTAGAGTGGACTCAGCTGCATTGTGTATAACATACAAAACACAATTCATCAAATCGAATGACATGTGGAGTATCTCTACGAGAATAACACATAATTATAAGCATAATTGCATCTTTGCCTCAAGATGAGGCATAAAACAAAATAATACTTTTATAAAACCTCTATTAAACGGGTGTATTCACCAGATAATCACTGCCTGCAGGTTGAATGAAATGAGGTTAATTAGAAGGCCACTGGAGAATGGAAATATAATAAAATAACAGAACTTGAGAAAAGTCATGACGTGTTGTGCAAGTTGACTAACTTTGGACAGGCACTGAATTCAGAAATTTGGCGGAAGATTATGTCTGTTGTTGGGCTTGATTAATCCAGAACTTTGTAAGGAATGAGACAAAAATGTGACGCACGGTTGAACTGCGTGGGATTTGTCCTGGATATGTGCATGTGTGCGACAGCTTACAGAAACGTGCTTTTTAATGTTTGGAGTAAATATCTGACAGATGTACATTTTATATAGTTGAATCAGACGCTTACGTGGAAATAATATTACAGCAGGATGAACAGTGTGATCCATATGACCAAGTATATTTAAACCTCGGTCAAAACTGCAGAATTGAAAAGAAAACAAATCTTAAACATACAGGCTTAAAATGTACAGGCTGATTACCACTTACTTTGCTGGGGGGGTTTTCGACATGTTATTAATGATGCGTCATGTTTTAGATACTGTAGATGTCCACCCTGTCTGTCCACAGATTCAGCACCTTCTACTTTCTCTGCATAGAGCGTTTGTTTTCATCTTCTTTTTTGTGTCTCTTTTTTCCATACAGCCTTTTTTCTAGTTGTTTTTGGACTATTTAAAGGGAAAAAATATGCTATTTTTAAGTCATTTTCTGCGCCATTCATTTGTTACAACCAATTGTGTTGAGCAGCTCTGCCCTTTCTCCGCTTTTAGCGTGAAGGCACGCAGTCACATCAGGATTAGGTAGAAAACCATATAAATGTTTATCCTTCAAATATTTTTCATACTTGAACCACAACAGAATAATACAACCACTAGCACTAACAGACACTGTTACGATTAGAGATTATTATATTATTATATATGACTATCTTTCACTCCGGCCAGCAGGGGATGCGGCAGCCCCGGTTACTAACTGCACAGTAAGTCCCATTATTCCCAAGAATTACATCCATACTGGACGATTCTGCACTTCACAGTTTAGTTCAGTGCCAGTTTAGGAAGTAGTGTGCCCTACATGTAGCACGGCGGGAGAGTAAGGGTGTGAAGGTTGAGGCGGTGGATGGGCGTTTGGCAAGTCCAACTTTCATCAAGAGACCAAAGTTTGCATCCTATTACACAACAGCAATTAAAGTTCACATTTCTATTAACCATAACCACGACCTTTCCCTAACTTTAACTATACTGTAGTTGCCATGCGTAGATATTGCATACAGTGATCATTTTAAAAACGTATTTTGTGAGACATTTTAAATCTTAAATAGAAACACTTTTTAAATATATAAATAGGACATATAAGGTAGGACATAAAATCATTGTGAATAGCTTTACGAAGTATCAAGAGTATAAAACACACTATTCCTGAAGACAAAAAGTCTAAATAAACAATGCTTTGGAGAGAGCATGTTGACTTTTTCAGAACAAGAGTGCTCAGCCTCCCCACAGTGTCATTTTTTATTATTCTTATCTTCTGCACCTTGAAGGCTGCCACAGAGGAGAAGTCTGCGGCGCTGCGCTCCAGGAAGGCTTCAGTGGTCTCCAGAGAAAAAGTCTTCGTTTAGTATTGAACAGTCCAGTAACCATGTCTTTGAGCTGTGTCTGAGGCCATTGCCTCCTCTCTGAAACTTCCAATTGCAAGTTTTCTGTTGTGCGGAAATGTTAGAGAATTTTCTCAGAATCTCTGCAGATATCAATGCTTTCTCTCACAGGGTCTGGACTTTGAATTGCTCGCCTGCAAATGTCATAAAATTGGAATTCTTGAGGATCTGTTGACAGTCAATTTGAGGAAACAGAAAAAAATGAATAGGAGAAAGATTCGTCAGGGCTGTTCACTGTTTTTATGTGACTGACACTGGGGAAATGGGAAACGCCTTATTTGCTGTGGGGTGGGATTTTGCTTTCACTGACAATTTTCACAGTTTTGAGTTCTGCACATCTAAGTAAGCCTGAACCACTTGATAAAAGCAGAAAAAGCAATTGCCACTGTCATCTGCAAAATGGGATTTGTGATATATAGGCAGCTATTTCTTATCCACTGTCTCTTAACTTACAGTATGTGTAACAACACAGCCTTGTTCATCGCAGTATTAACTCCATATACCCACATGGTTTTGTCCTGTAAATGCGTTAGTTTTTCAGTTTCTATCAAGAGTGGATGTATAATGCAGCTTTTATATTTCAGCTGTGTCTTGTAAAAGGCCCCAGTAGCTTTCTGCATTTAAACGTGTAAACTCTGACCCTCTTTTAGATGGCAGAAGGTAAAGGGCGGTAGACAGATGATCAAAGACATTTACCATCAATTGTGTCTATTCTTTGTGCACTCCTTTCAGGATGTGGAGGACATTTATTTTAAGTTGTCTTTTACAAGAAAGGACACGTAAAGGGTACAAAACATTGTCAGATCTTTTGAAGAACCATTTTCTTTAAAGGAAAGTGGCCAGCTCATGCACCTTCCGTTGGAATAGTCATATGTACGTACACTGAGAAACAACCTATTTTGTCATTTAGGTATGAGGACATGTTGTGTGAACTACCCACTTCTTCTATTTAATCCAAAAAGAATCTTTGTTCCTCCCGCTGGACTCTTTACCTCTTGTGCATCAAAAGATGTTTTACAGGAAAGATGCCAGATATTTAAAAGCAGCAATAGCTTGATTAACCAAGAACTGCATGGCCCCTGGGCACACGTGTCAGACCTTGCACTCAGTACGCACAAAACCAGAACATCACTGACCTTGACCCTGTTCAGCAAGATGTTACTCATCACTCATGATGTCAGTCAGAAATGTTTCTTGATGTAGTCCCCGGTGGTCTCTGCTGGCAGTGTGGAACCACTGCTGCTGTGTCACTCACAGACAATCATTCACTCCCTGCAGATTCTCAGATATCCTGTATATATATAATGCTATAATCATTTCACATTCATCAGGTGAACAGCTCCAAATGAATGCTAATGTTCCTGCTCCCATGTGTCTGCTAGACGTGTCCATAGGCACATCTTCCTCCTGAGCCACAGTCGCTCTATGTCAATGTTTACAGCTTTTTCCGCTAACCTCAAGTGAATGAAAAGTTATTTAAAGTAGGTTTAAAGACACATTGCATGGTTTATTTTTCAGCCCTTTACCTATATTAGATATTTCACTAGCAAGGACCACACCATCAATGAGATGCGTTTAAACGATTTATTAATGCAAGGAGTGCGAGGCTTGAAAGTTGCTTGTAGTTATTCTGCTTGCTGTCTGCATTTTGGGGAAGCATCGGTAGGGAATCCGCCGTTGCACGCGGACACAACGGACCCCCCCAGGCCCTACAGAGAGGAGGAAGGAGAGGAAGAAACAAGAAGAGAAAGCAAGGTGGGGGTGGAAGGAGAGCGAAAGAGGAGGAGAGGGTTAAGTGGGTATTTATAGGAATGCTGGAAGTGGCTTAGTTGAGGTGTGGTCCTGCTCCTGAAACTCTGCTAGATAGCTCCAATTTTAGCAGAGATCCAGACAGGAAACATGGCGAGAGAGAGAGGGGATTTTGACATGCAAAAAGAGGTCCTCAGTAAGAATCGATTCGAGGTTGTTATGGTTATGGTACATGTCTTAAACCACTAGGTCACTAGGATGCTGGATATTACTTCTAGACTACTCCCTCAAAGAAATGTTTAGCCATTACAAAGCATCAATCATTATATCTGAAACTTGCTTATAACATTTATGAGCGAAATAAGACATGTCTCATTTTGTTGGTGCAGTTGGATTGCAGAAGAGAAGTTAAAGGTTTAATGAAGCACTTCTAAAAGAAGGACAAAGTGAAATGTTAAATTTTATTGAAATGGATTGATTACGTCTCTACTGTGTATGATGTTGAGTCCTCTGCCCCACCAGTGTATGGGCATTGTCGTTGGCATTTGCTTCAGTAAAGGTTGTCTTTAAAGCTGCGGTTGGGGACTAATCACTCTAAATTGTGTTGCCCATGGCACAGAAGCTCAGGCAGGTGTGTCCAAGATATTTTAAAAAGTACTAAACACAGAGTCAGCCCTCAGAGTCCTTTAGGGCACAGTTATAAGCATTGTCTGCCTGTAATCCAGGGATGCCAGTGAAAGAGAAAGTCAGGTATTTTTAAACCTGAGTCCTATTTTTTACAACTTTTGGGGTCTAAATGACTTACCAAAAGTTTTGGAATTGGTCCAGTAGATCGTCTCTGCCGGCATCCACGAACAAGCTGCAATGGCTGCAACGTAATCCTTTGGGGCAATTGTGCCCATGAAAAGTACGTCCACTAAAAGTTCTTGTTTTTGCCACTGACAGGCTCAGATTGTTACAACATTATTCAGCAATGACTTTGGAAATAAATTCTTACTAGCAGCTCCTCTATGTAAACTCTCTGACTCATGGTTTTACTGTCGTCTTCCAGCAACAACTCAACCTCTTGCGAGATTCCAGAGCAAGACATTTTCTTGAGCGAGACTTTCTGTTTCTGGTTAAACAAAAAGGATCTTACTCTTTAACAAACGGTCTGTCTCTGTAGGGATCCTTTCCATAATGTTGTCAGACACTTCGAATAACAATCTGAGCCTGTCAGTGGCAAAAACAAGCAAGGTAAGTATTGGTCATTTAGACCCCAAAATTTGAAATACCAGAGTTTCTCTTAAAAAATGTTGATTACCAGAATCACAGATATCCATAGAGTACATCTGCTGCATGTGGCAGGTGTTGATTTGTGATTTGTTCGGTTCCCCTTCTGATTGCCTTGTACAATAAGAAGAGCAAAAGAGATGCTCAGAGCTCAGAAGAGTCTTGACATCAAGTAGACTGAGTGTCTGCAATCAGTAAATTACTTATGTGCCGATATACTGAAATAATTCATTTGTTTGATGGCTGTTTTCATTTTTAGGGCTTTTCATTGAGCCTCAAACAACCCTCAAGTCACTTTGGTATAATTGCCATTAACAATTTTTACAATTGCTGAGATGTTTGGAGTATCATCCAACTCAACAATTTTTCTTTTGCCTTATAATTTGCATCTGACGTTTCCGTCAGCCTTCAACACTGTTAAATGCGGTGTTGAGGACAGTATAGGCCACCATGCTTTTTGGTGATGGTCTCCATTTTTAATGGCAATGATAACAATGTCTTGAAATGAATGGGGTAATGCTTAATAATATTTCAGTGATACATTTATAATTAAGTTTTTAAAAAAAATAGATGCTGTTTGTTATTGTTTTGATTTTTAAAGACATCTAACAGCTTATTCAAAACAATCTCTGAAAGGTACAGTGAGAGTACTGTAAAATGTACATACAAAATCATCAGTGTCTAGTTGAGGAGCTAAGTTTGCGCTTTTTGCTCTACAGGATACAATAGTGTAAGATTATGAGTCAAAAAATAAAGTTTGAGTGTCAAGGTGTCATCAGATCATCCAGCCAACAGTAATCTTGTGTGTGTCTGGCATATGATAATTTAAAATACTGAAACCAATTTTACACATACCATATGGGCCTTCTACAAGTAGAATGTACTTCTTTTAGGGATTTGTGTTGACAGCTGAAACTGTCAAATACACACTTTCACCGGTTGTGGCAACACTTAAGCCACCAGGGACATGGTTTGGAATTGCTCAAGAAACTGTTTTTAACTTTTGCAGTGTGCACAGGGACAGGCTGTCAAAACATAACACTTACTCTCACATCATACTAGACGTTTGCACTTTTGCACATGGCATGAAAAACTCATTATCATACAGTAAATTGGAAATTCTGTTAAAGGTTTTGAAACAATTGCCATTGCATCATGAAATTGATGAAAGTGATAGCATACTGTGTGAGCCCTTACTGATACACGAGACCCAGTGGTGATTTGATATCAAAAAACGCATGAGGTTTTGCTCAGATTGATGCTCCTGTTGTTTTTCTTTTTTTCTGTTAGCAAGCTTCAGGTTTGGAAGTGTTGGTATACAGTGAACAATTAATGCAAAAGGGTGACACATATTTTACCTCGACTGTAATTCTCCTTGTTCATGTGTTTACAGTCACTGAAATATTCCATTACGTTTTCATGCATATGACAGGATTAGTGGCATTATTAATTGGACTTCTTACACATAAGCACTTTGAGATTATACTATCACACATGATATATTCTGAAAAACCCTGTTTCTTCTGATTTGTTTTGAAGAAGAAAAAAATCTCATCCTCTCTACAGTCGTGTTAGTGCTGTGCAGACTCAGTAGCAGTGGCTTGACTTTCATCTTTGCAATCACAATTGCAAATATAGTCATTTAAAGATATTGAAGTTAGTCATGAAGCCATGTAATAAAAGAGTTAACTAAGCATTAGTAGCGAACTTTTCGATAAACACTTTTAAAGCATCATTAGCACCCTCATTACCCAGCACAACATGGTCAAGCCACAGCTCCATCTAGTTTAATTAGTATGATTGACCTCGTCACGTCAACATCAGCTATGCATGTATAGTGCAGCAAGTGACAACTAGACATTCCATTGAATGTTCCACTCATGTGTACAAATATATTCTCATATAATATGTGAGTCTGCAGCTATTTAAAACAGTCTTCAGTCTTACCATGGCCAAACAATGCTGCAATTCCCTTCTCTTTTGCTGCAGTCCATCCATCAGAGAGCACAAGAGTCTTCATTTATAGTGCTGCAAGAAGCCAAGGCCAAGGTGAGTTCTCACAGTTTGAGACAGACTGACCCTCATCAATGATTTGTGCCTCAGCCTCACTTCCGCAGAGCAGAGACGCACCTGTACGTACAACCAGACTAACGTTTACAACAAGGCCTGCACGGATGGAGACATGGCGGCAGTGCAGTCTCATTTGTGGTGTCTGGGACTTCCACTACTCCCAGTGGCGTCAGGTTCATGGCCAGAAAAGACATCTGCCAAGCTGTCTCTTCATCTTCTGCAGGGTTTCACTGTAGAGTCACTAAGTATAGTCTGTAGGAAAACAGAATATTGTTCCAGGTAATCTATTACCAATAGAGATTTTGAAGAGTTAAATAGATTAATCTTTAGCAACATGTGCATCTAAACTGTTGTTCTGAATAAACGCATCTGTTAAATATCTCAAATTGGATGCCCATATTATATATCATTGTTCATGTAGACACACTGAATGATGAATGTCTGTGTCCAGAGACAATGGCCATGACTTTTACATATTGCATTATCAACGCATTAATAATGCATTCTGTAGCACTTTGCTTAGTGCCATTACTATGTTTCATATTGTCGAAAAAGAACAACAGTTCATTCCCCTGCTTTTGCTTGCAAGCTTTGTCTGTCATCCAGACCTTAAGGGCCTGTTTAAAAATTAATGAGCAGTGCTTACACTGTAAATAACTGCTGGTAATGCACCTTGGGTTATTTGAAATGTAAAACCTACTGTCATGCTTTGATTATCTATGTATCTGCCCTGAGCACGGATCCGAGCACGGAAGCAGTGTTCCATGCAGTCTGGTTGCTGGCTGACTTATTAAGGCGCGTTGTCACTTGTGAGCATGTTGAACAGTTCCCTTGAGTTGAGAAGCAATGGGGTTACTGCAACAGCATTTTGAGGGCACTTCATGTATATATATATAATGTGATGTAATTCTGAAGAGGTAATTATTTTTAGGACTCCAGGGACACTATACTGCTGAAAATATGTCACAGGGAGATTGTTATAAAGGAATCTCAAACATCCATTCTTTAAAAACATTATGACTATGGCTGCATTCATGCATTCCTCTCACATTGCTAATACTGGAAAAGCCTTATCCAGACATTCTCAGCAAAGAGCTATATTCAGAGGACAGACAAATAGCTCCAGGACTCTGCCATCAATCAGCGTGTCAGTCCTCATTAGTTTTGTACTGGATGTACCCTTAAACAAGCCCAACCTCGTGTCTTTGTAATTGTGTGTCTAGCTACTGATACCAGGCCCCTGCCCAGTGAATAATTAATTCGGGTAAATTGTGCTGCTATAATTTGTATTCCTACCGTACAAGTCTCATCGTCACCCTTTTTCCATATTGGACTGGAAGTCTATTTTCTGCCCCATATCAATTTTTCATATGCAGCCATTTGTCCTTAGGGGACGAATGTCATCTCAACACTGGATACTGAGTTTTCACCTGTCCCCACGGCATTCCACTGACATTTCCTGGACACTGAACAACATGGAAAAGACTTGATTGTACTTATTCTTACTTAAAAACTTGTCCTACTTCTATCTCACATAGTCCCATTGCTTTGAACATAGGGCTGCTTTGAGTTCACAAAAATATTTGACCCATGCTGGGGTTTTTTAGAGCACACCCACCCTGCATAACAATCATCTCGGAGCTTTTTTTCATTTCATTTCATCCAGTTGCTACATTTCACCAGCGGCCACAATTGACCCTATGCAGAGCAACATGAATGAGTTTCGGTGGCACCTGATTATCAACCTGCTTGATGAGTCTGGGCTCTGCCTCCCACCCATACGCAGTTTAGAAAAAACGAGTGAGGCTTGCTCCAGATGGTCATGCCCTTTAGAAGTCTCTCTCTTCCCTGTAATGGAGCAAGTTGGCTCTTATTCCCCAGACTGAGCACTGGGATCAGTCCAGGCGGCTGCTGTTAATGAGCCTCGGTGTTCCCTCCTCTGTCATGCTGGGGTTTCTGGCTTGGCATATACCTTGCTTGTGTTTTATCTGTCCATGTTTCTGCATGGGATCAGACAGGGGGAATTGGGAAGCAGGTTGGCCCTATGAAACCAGCAGCTTCAGTCCGCACCATGCATGCTATAGCAACTGCTGATATTCTAACCTAATTGTATCGATACACAGCATGATTTGAAAGTTTTGATGTTTCACTTGAAGAGCAGCCAAGCTGCAAATTACATTTAGAATGTATACACTACAAAATATTCATGGTGAAACATGTACATACATCATATACATACATATAACATTTAAGCAAAGACAGAAAATTGTTACTGTTTCTTTTGTTTGTACTGTGGGTTCTTCAATAACGACACCATAGTCTAACTTCTAAATAATCTAAATAACTTCAGTTCTTGTTCTTCTTCAGATCTACACACTGTGTGTGTGTGTGTGTGTGTGTGTGTGTAGTGTACCTAACTCACACTGTAGATCCTGTCTCCATGCATGCTCCATATTATAGGCATACAAATGAGAATAGGCTCTGTGCTCTTATCATTACACTGTTGATTCCCTCCGAACTAAACTGATACAATATATTTTCCATTCTACCTTTTACACAATGTGACTTTCTCCCTCATGCTTTGAATTATTCCTACAAGAAGATTATTAGAATTTTTGTTAAAAATATCTGACTTCATTCAGACTATAGTGGTTGGAATGAAAATTTTAAAAATGAGGTATAATTGACTCACACAACTGTACTACTACTAACTCCTCCACTACCCCTTTTACAGTTACTACTAATAGTAATGTTAGTAGAATTATAACATTTTATAAATTTAATGGCACATGTTTGCGTTTGTTGAAAAATTAAACAATCCTGGTCAAAATTTGTGTGGAGTAGAATGAACTCCTGTTCAGTGTCCTTTTTTAGCTGCTAGTACCACTAGGCGCCAAAGTCATAAAATGTCTAATTCTACATGTTTGTTTTTTAATTTCACTAAAATATATTTTTTAAAGCAGTTAAATTGATTTTTTGGCCAACAGAAAAAGACAGCGAACATGTTAGCAAATGGTTGCTTATTTACACATCCATCAATTACAGAGAAACATTGGCATTTATTTGGCCACCTAAAGAATAAGTATAAAATTCACTCACTTTTTAGCTCTTTTTTGGTCTTCACCAAATATCGATGAGTGCAGCTTTAACATTCACAATGCTGTACAAATAAAAAGTTAAACACTCACATTAACAACACCATCGGTATTCATTACAAGCTGTAGTCTTGCCTAGAGAACCTGTATGAAGGAAGAGTTTTGAAGCTTCTTGGCCACAAAAGCAGAATTCTATTCTTTTGGGGTTGTGCAGAGAAAATAGAATATAGAGTATAAATGTCTGTAATATATAATATATATACATTTTAGCCATGCTAGCGCAGTGGCCCTAGGGATGGAAATGTCGGTCAGTCAGTTGGTCCACTGCTTTGCTCCAGACTGCACAAAATTCCACAGTAATCCATCAAAAACTTGTTAAGATATTTCAGACATTCATGGTCCAAAGAGGATGAAGCCTACTGACTTTGGTGATCCCCTGACTTTTCCTCCTGCGCCATCATCAGGTTGACAGCTGTGCTTTTAAGTGAAATGTCTCAACAACTATTGGATGGATTTTCTTGAAATTTGGTACAGACATTCCCTCAAGATGAAACGTAACAACTTTGGTGATCCCTTAACTTTCCAATACTTTGTTTCATGACCAAAATACTTGCAAAGTGAATGGTGTTTAGTGCTAATTAGCAAGGTAAACTAAGATGTTAACATGGATAACATTATACCTGCTTAACATCAGCATGTTAGCATTGTCATTCTGAGCATGTTAGCATGCTGACGTTAGCATTTAGCTAAAAGCACTGGTATGCTTAAGTATTCACAGAGCTGCTAGCGTGGAGTCTTATGGTGTGTCAACACAGGACACATTTCAGCTGTGTTTTTCTGTCATCCATCTCACTCGCATCTGACGGAACGGATACGCTTCTAACGTAGAGCATAAAGATACACTTTGGGTCGCATTTACACACGTATAGCTTGAGTGAAATGCAAACCCAAATGTATTTTTACTCTTCATGTCTACTTTCTGCTGTTTAAAGCCTGTAACTACAGTGATTGTGTGTTGGGCTCAGAGCACTGCCAAAATGTGGGTGACCTACACTCAATACTGTGCCTGAACGCATCCTGTGTAGACACAGACAGCTAACATGCTGTGTTAGGCTTGTTTAGACACGTCTACATATAAGCGTTGTTTCAATGGTGTTTTGAGGATGATGGCAGGTTCTTCAGCCTACTTCTCTGGATTAGTCTATAGAGTTTATCAAAAAGATTTTGAATGTGCTCTTAAATGTGTAACCTACGGTTCCATCATGAAAAGCTACTTACTTATTAACATTATTATTATAATTACAAAGAAAATTTACACAGAAATAAATCTATTATTAAGTCCTCTTAACAGTTCTCAGGAGTGATTGGTAAAGACACCCAAAGCAAAAGGACATTTGGTGCTGTTGGCAAGTGACAGCCCAGTCAGTAAAATTTTGAATCCATTAAAAGAAATCAGCATAGCAATCACATGCTGTCAATTCAAGGTTACATAAAATTGTTTCAAGTTGTTACCAATTTTTTCTTTTCCTCAGGCCGATTGTCTCAAGGCCTGATCACAGATGCTCGGACGCTTGTTGTGTTTAATGTAGAAGAGATGAGATCAGTCTGAGGATCTCTTTCTGTGCTTCAGAAGGAACACTTAGAGGAAGTCTCCCTCTCCCAGTGTGCTTTTTCTCCTGCCCAGAGATGCCTCACTGATACTCTTGGGGTGGCAAGTCGGACATGATAGCAGGGACACCGTCACAAGGATAGCTTTTCATGAAAAAATGATGCATTGTCCATCACCTTTGAATCTGGAACAGCACATACTGCACACTCCTACAAAGGGGTGGACTTCATATTGTGTCCCACTTGACACTGCCTCCTCTGGCTTGTTTCACATAAAACAAGATGTGAATATAAATGTACTGTGTACATGTGGTATATACTGTATGTAGCACTATAAAATGGGAATAAAAGCAAATGTAGCAATATTTGTATTCAACCTTATGTTCACATTAATTAACAGTGTGTCTGGATTTTTCCAGTAAGTTGAGATTTTATTTATTTTTCTCCACACAACAGTATGTGCTAGAATTAAGTCTCTTGAGCTTTTTCTACACAATATGAATAACAGTTCAATCAAAACATAAGCTATTCTTCCACCTGGCCTGGTGAATTATTTATGCTTGTGCTATTTCCATTAACCCTCACATTTTCGTCTCCAATTATGCTTAGAATAGAGTTTAGTTTAGACATTTTTCATTCACATTCACTAAATCACAAATCTTGCGGGTCTGTCTGAACAGTAAATATTTGGGATACTATGAATGATTTCAACATTCCTGGTTAGAAACCAGAGGTGACCACTCCAGAAAACAGAGTTTCTACTGTTAGATAAAAGTGGGTCAAAAACCCATGTTTGCTCCCTTCCTTCACACATGAAGACCCCTCTCCCTGAAGAGACAATTAGAGGGAGAAACCTGTGTTGCCTCAGCAAGCAAATAAAATTTCAGAGATGTAATAAGACAGAAGTGTGTCTTAAGGCAATAGCAGAAGCCACCACAGACACATTACCAAGTGGTTTTCTGATTAAAGCTGCAACAGCTATAATAACATGACAAATGGTGGTGGGGTTTCATACAATCAGAGTCATTTGCAGTTGCACAGCTGTTTATAGAAAAAGCGATCATCTTTAAATGTAGCTTTTATATGTGAGGTAGGTGAAGTAAAGGCTGGGAACAACTTGAAATTAAAGTAAGTCTGAGAAGACTCTGTCTCTACGGCCTTTATCTGCCAGAAAAGGAAAGACTCCTCTGGTCCCCTGTGAAGCAATTTGTTGAGGCAGCACATAAATTACACAGCCAGGCTTGGATGTCACTTATTACAGACAGGTCAGATCCTGATTGAAAGGTCTAGATATAAAAAGCATCTCTGATTTGTCTTGTTCCTCTGAAATGTTACTCACACAGAGTGGGAGGAAATGCTATGAATCATTATTAACAGCCACAGTGTACAGCACGCAAGACTCTGCACCTCATCAGTGACTTCAGAAAAGCAAGAATCTGGTAATAGTGCACACACAAAAATCACACATAGTTTGACAAATGTGGAATAGTCACAGAAAGATACAGACTGTATTTGAACAAAGCATTGACATTATATCTGGGAGAAAATGGTAGGTTTTCAACAATAAAAATATCACAAAGTTGTCAATCACCTTAGAGATGGATGAAGGGATAATGATTAACCAAAAAAAAGTGACTGATGTTACTGCACAGCAAACACTGTAAATGTTAACCTAATATCGTCCATATATAGTGGCGTGGCATGACTTTTCCACTAGGTGGGGCTAGTAAATCTCGGAAGGCTATCTGCCACACTGGCGGGTAAATGTTTGTACCAAAATAGTCATGTAATAAAAACTATGCTGAGAGTCTCTACCGCGTTTTGGTGTCATTTACATGTGCGCTGCTTCTGTCCTCTGCTGTCTGTGTCGGAGTTTGACACACACTGGTCTGACCAGCTAGAAGCCAGCGGGCACACCTGTGGTGGTTGACCAGCCTGGTCAAGTAGCGTTCTAGCTACTTGAGCTGTGTTGCCAGGTTGGTTCAAAAATGTCATTATTAGCCAGAAAAGAATATGAATATTGAAAAAAATGAGAAAAACTGCCTCACCATGACAAACCACGCAAAGTTTTTGTCAACCCACACCAAGATAATTTTTATCGACATAATCCATCCTAGAGTCACCCAATCTGGCAACATTTCTTGGGCATAAATGCGGTGTCAACCAATCAGGGGCCACCAAGAAAAGCTGAACATATTACACACATACCACCATCGGGCTGTGAAAAGTATGCCCTTCAAAGACTAGGTAGCGCTTTTTCATTAGTCATTGCATGTTTCTGTAATAAGGTATGATTTATGTGAGGGTAACAACTGAAATGTATATACATAGACGCCACAACAATAACAAGAACGATTTTGAATTAAAATATGTATTTCACAATTGGAATTGCAGGAGGGGCGGCGCCCACAGCGGCCTTAATGGACCACACGCCACTGTCCATATACGAATATGTCCACTATTACTACTAATGCAAAACTTCTAATTCTACTAATTACATAACAGCAAAAGTGATTAGTTGCATTACTTTCAGCACAGCTCAGTTAAAACGTTCCTTCCAACAAGTCCATCTGCCATACTCACAAGTCGCATCTTCTATATTCTATATAATAATAATAATAATAACAGGTAAGTCAGATACAATCAGGATATGCTTTCCGATAAAAGTATGTTTTTAGAAGAGACTTAAAAGAAGACACTGACTCAAACAGCCTTATTTCCTCGGGCAGGTTGTTCCAGAGCCTCGGGCACTGCAAAAGCTCTGTCCCCTTTAGTTTTCAGCCTTGGCTCTGGAAGAGACAGAAGACACTGTCCGAGCATCTCAAACTACACAAAGGTTCATAAGGGATTAAAAGGTCTAAAATATAATATGGAGCAAAGTCATGAAGAGCCTTAAAGGTAATCAATAAGATCTTAAAATGAATCCAAACAAACAGGGAGCCAATGTCAAGAGGCTAAAACAGGTGTGATGTGATAGTACCTCTTGGTTCTGTAGGTACGTGTAGTAATAGAAAACAAGACATTGTGGTTTAACAAGCAGCCTGTCTACTGTTTGGTGTTAAGACCATCAAGCTATCTTAACTTTAGCACCTGTGACTGCACGCAGCACTCTGGAGGTCCTGTTCTCACAGTGATGCTGTGGGGCACACCCTCCGACTCACCCTCCGAACAAAACCAAATGATTCCTGAATATAGCTTACAAGTTGCTAGCAAGCTAGCTAAGAAGACAGAGCATGTAAATAAGATAGCTTTGGAGAAGGCATATTCTTCCTCTTCCTCTTCCTCTCATTGGAGGCCAGCTGGCTCCCGCCCCCTCTGTAATGTAATTATACTTGCTTAAATTACTGAAAAAGCAGTCACAGTACAGTAATGAGTTTCTGCCCAACATCTTGTCTAAATTGTAATTTATTTTGATAAGGTTTACTGTATTTTCAATGAATGTTTTGGCCATTTGGGGCAAGCGCAACAAGCTTTAAACACAGCACTGAGATGTTATCAGTTCACAAACTTATTATGGTGAAAGTGATACCAAACAGGCGCCTATTTACACAGTTACACAATACCTATTATTACTAAATGCTCTACTATGTTAACAAGCCAGTCACTAAATTTTGTCTGCTGTTTGGTGCTGCGCAGGTAACGTACAGGGAGTTTGTCAGAGCTTTTTTGCTGAAGACAGCTGCCCACTATGGCTGGAGACAATGCAGAAAGCAGTAAGAGTGGATCAATAGTAAAGTCGTGGCCATAAAACCAAAACAATGAGCTGAAAGATGCTGAAATGTCATTTGATCCATTGTTCATATGAAAATATCGATTAGTGCAGCTTAAAAGAGTTTTCGGTTTTACAGTGACTATACATATTTTCCTAAATTAGATAATAATAGCAATAAATCATTAACAATACTTGGTTGACAGAATCTCAACCTGTGGGGATCAATTAATCACAAAGTACAACAGATGTTCAGTGAGAGACCACAAGCATGACACAAAGCAGCAGGACTCTTATACTGTATCGAAGATTTAAATACCATCAATTATAATGTGCGCTTTCCACAATTTTTTGAAGTCTTCTTCAGACATTCACTCATGTTCCACTAGACACTCTAAGGACCGTCTGTACAGTAAATATGAAGCTGACACCAACAGCCGGTTAACTTAGCGCAAAGACTGGAAACGGGGAAACAGCTAGCCTGGCTCTGTCCAAAGGTAACAAAATCCACCTACCAGCACCTCTAAAGCTCACTAATTAACACAATATATCTTGTTTGTTTAATTTGTATAGTAAGTGAAGCGTAAAACTGATATGTTCCAGTTTCACAGGGGGTTACGGAATATTCCGGTGTCTTGGCCGGGAGCAGTAACTCTGGAGTCTCTGCTTGTTGCCTGGCAGCCTCATGGTGATGACAATACTCCAGGAAGACATGCCTACACATAGTCCTTCACATTACTCTCCGTAAATCGTGGTGTCAGTTTTGCAAATTAGTAGTATACAAACACAATATTTAAGAGACAAGGTAGCTACAACTCTATAAAAAAACTGCATCAAGTAAGATCTTTATTGATGTTAGACAGATTATGGCATCTGATTGCAGCAGATCCCAGCAAAATAAATCAGCAGCTGTGCTCATATTGTCTTTATATGTTTTTGACTTTATGTCGACCTAAAAGATAAATTGTAGCTGAGAAGTGTTAGATTATACAAATTGCAATCAGATATTTTTTTCTCTCATTACCTGCTTTGCCTTTATTTTTGCTCGGTGAATTTAACACAATAAAATATCTCACTTATAAATCAACTTCTCAACTATGATTTGGACCGAAGAAAACCTCCTGTTTTTCTTGGAACCTCTTCCTACGTTAGGAAAGAAAACTGAATTTGCTTCTGTGGAAACTGACTTGGCCATGAAAAACATTGAGTTTAAAATTCACTTTCTCACCCAAATGACTGAAACCATCTAATATTATTGAGTTCTGCAACACTTGCCCAGGTTGTTCACTATCAGGAAGTTCATAATGTAACACTTGGTGTCCCACCGGATTAAGCAGTAATTACGTGAAATGAATACTTTAATTATGTAGACGCTTCTGATAACTGCATATTTGCCCTTGGTGTAGTTTGTATTCCTGGATCCTGAGCACATTCTCCACAGATCATGAAACTGAAATCTACCCTCGCCACTTCCTTTCTATTTTAGGGGGCTGGAATTTCACAAGGGAGTTGACTATATTGATAATGATGTGCATACTGCAGGCGTACCTTCCTCTGGGATTTGTCCTGACATGAATGGCCCCTGGAGTTATCATCTGTAATGATAATTTCTTTCTGCTGCTTTACTGGCCAAAGTCCTCAGAATGAGACCAGAAACCAAATTTCTGGTCTCTATTGTCTGGACAAAGAGAAAGCCACTGCAACAATTGTATCACATCTCAGGTTTTTATCATTATTTTCTTCTTTAACCGATAATGCTGGTGGTACTACAGTAAATGTATTTGACTAATGGATTGTGAAGGGTAGATGTTGAGAGCACTGCCACATTTTCATTCAGAAGGCAGTCCCACTGGTATTTATATGCACAGAAAGATATTCTGTTCATGTAACATGAAACTTACCAAACCAAGAAGTGGTCACTACAAGCTCAGACGACCAAACTCATTATGAAACAATTATTTCATCAATGTAATTCCATTCTTTTGTAATCTGTGACAGACAGAGCTTAATGTTAGCAGTTGTTGTTACCATTCAGAACTCATATTGTTAATGTTAACAGTGTTTCAAGGGAATCTCCTTCTCTTTCAGTTCTTGTGCGTTTTTAATTATCTTGAGTGCTTTAAATTGACCTAACTTTTATCTTTCTTTAATGTTGTTTTTTTTTGTGTCAGAAATAGTTTTCTTGCCCAGAACTGAATTAAAAAATAGCTGAAGCTCAAAGTCATTACCTTGGTTAGAAAGAAGGCTCGGAATATTTGTTGACTTTGCAATATGTTTGTGACAAAAATATTTCAGCATTTCATATTCCAGGTATTCCTCAAAAACCCACACATTTAGAATAGCTTTTGAACTTTTAAAGGAAATTAAGTTTTTGTATTATTACCCCAAATTTCCATAAGTTGACCTGTATGCATTTCCTATAGAAATGTATAGGGATTTATATCTTTTTATTTGGCAGGTTTCTATGATTCACATCACCACTTATCACCTAATTTTACAATTATACAATTTAACATTTTATACATGTTCTCTATATTTTTTTTACCTCACAAAATTTGATATCACAAAATTGATAGCAGTTTTACATTACATTTACTCTGATTACAATTATGTGAATCAATATCTGCAAACAAATTACGCCAATAACTAGTCAATATTAGCTTGCTAGCTAACATTATGGATAATGCTGATTTAAAGCGGCTATAATCGATCATTTTTTAGAATAACAATGTATCAAATGATAATGTTAAAAGGGTCCCTCATAGTGATGAACGTGTTGAATTGTCACCAGAATCCCCTTGCAGCTCCCCTTGGCTCTCACCGTTCTCATAGTATCGTTTTCGGCCACAGCAGGCAGCTGTTCAGCAGGTAGTGTACAGTACCTGTTTTTGGTAGAGACCAAAAACAGAGCCAAAAGAGAGTGAATATTGGAATTACATTGCCCAGTGGCCAAAAATACAACTCCAAATGAATGATAATGTTGCTCCGTAGCTGCTGGATGTGTAAATAAGTGTTTGCTAAGTTCACCTATTTGTGTTAACAACGAGAAAATCAGTTATTGCAGGTTTAACAAAGTAGTAGTAGTTTAGTTAGCTTAGCATAATTTAGAGAGATAGACTCTAGGACTCTTTGCATGTTTGATAATTTGATGGCAATGATGATAAATTCAAACTATATATATATATAGTATATGAGAACCTGTCTCACATGTTTAGGGAATGTGATGCACATACTCTGTCTATTTTACATTCACATTTAACTTGTAAAACAATATTGCAGTGTAGAACATTGCCTCCATAAAGCACACAGCCCACCAAGTGCCATACATGCATGAAAAATGAGTCTTGAATTAGATGCCATGGGGATGAGTAGTTGGAAATTGTTGATATAGGGGGGGGGGGTCTGAATCTCGCTGTCCTTTATTGGCGTGGAAAAAAAGACAGACGCACTTTGGAGTTCGCTGCTGGGACGTGTAGCAGTCCTTTCATCCACCGTGCAGGCTGTGCGGCTCGGCGCTCTGCCCGACATCCTCTCTCCTCTGCTTACTGTCGTGTCTCCTCTCCTGAACAGGTAAGGCATCCGTCAAAGTTATTGTGCTATGCAATAGCGTGCGATCTTTGTACAGTTCAGTGTGTATTCTCCCTGCCTGCACGTTGCAGCGCACAGATAATTCACTGCCTTTCATGGCCATGCGTTTGCACAAGTACCGTGTAACTGTATAGGATGAGATGATCCCCTGTGATGCGCTTTATACTTCCATACATCCCCATTTTAAGCATTTTAAAGAAAGTTAAGACTCAGCAGCCAACAGTGTATTCCTTGGGCTACAGGAGCGAAACATCGTGATCCTTTGCGCATTCCGCCGGGCTGCAGCGCACAGTTAAAATAAGAGTGATTTTGCATTTTGGTAGCCCGCGTTGTGGAGAGACGTTTCCGTTAATTCAAGAATTTATCAGTTTGTGGGATGCACATGAGGTGTGTACATATTTGTAGAGGACGGCGGTAAAGGTAGAAGTGAAGTGCGCCTTTTATTTTCCACATTCTATCACTAGATCGTCAGGTTGAAGCGAGAGATCAGAGATTGTGAACAGAGGCTTTCTCAAAGGTTTTATTTTATGGACCACTCTGGTATTTTTCTCATGTGTTAATATGAGAAATACAACGAGTAGGCTAATGTATAAGAACTGAGTTTTTTTCTCAATGCACACTCATTTTGAATCCAAATAGCCCAACTATAGTCTAAAACATCCTAAATATGAATTACAATAAGTTTGTGATAAAGACCTTTATAATAAATTTGCCTTCGAAGGTGACAGAATATTGTGCCCGCCTACAGTATTTCATCTAGTGACTATGTGTTTGTGTGTGTCCTGAATGTGCTGTAGCCAATAGGTAGCCTACCTCACCTCCTTCTGTGTCTTGAGCCATTCATGTTAGTTTGATTGTGTTGTGTTGATATACAGGGATCATTAAAAGGAAAATTACCCGCCACACACACTCACCTTTTTCCCACCCAGGAAAGTACTACAGCATAATAAATATGCCATTAGCCATTTTCATTCAAATGTAACCCCCAACCCCCACCCCAAATTGTATTCAATGATCACACTACTCTGTCACTTAGTCCAGTGAAATGATGATTAATATGCCACTTTGTGGCTTAATTTATAAGCACTGACTTAATAAACCTGCCACGTTCATGTAGCCCCGTCGATTACTCTCAGGAGGGTCATCAAGAGAATACATATGGGCCCCTTCACATCCTCATCACCACATAATGACAGAGGCAGGCAGACGTCAGCCACCAGGTTCCCTTGATTCAAAAAGCTGACACAATCCAGTGCATAAACAATTCATAACAGCATAGTTTTATTCTTGTTCCACCAGGAATGCAGTGTAGTCTGCATAAAATACAGCTGATACACCAACATAAAGTTCAATCTGTCTGTTACGGTTTACATTCTCAGTGCCTGCGAAATGAGTATGTACGCAATGTTTCCCAATTTGGGGTCTAGGAACTTTAGTGTGTTTCTGGGGACCCAGATCAAAATGAGGACTCATTCAATCCACCATTATTTTATTCAACAGAGGTGAACACAATGATAAGCTGTGATTCAATTATATTATTTAGTGTTGTATACTGTATTTATTTTAGAGGACGAAGTGAAGACATCCTGTACATGTCAGTGCATTTCCTCACATTTCAGAATATAAACCTTGTTTTTTGGGGTTATCACCTCATGTTGCCTGGGTACTCTGGGTTTTTGCTCAACAGCAGCAGTCTGAACAGGTAGGTAGTGCGAGCTGAAGGCTAATCTTCATAGGGGTGATAGAGATAAGAGTGATGCATGGAGCGGATGGGGTGGTTTAACACCCAGAGCTGACTGTTGTCTAGTGGGGTCAGGTCTGTGATACCAGAGTACTGCTTCAGCCAGCTCCTCTCATGCCTGGGATTTGGCAGTCTTAATAGCTGCAGGTGGATACAAGCAGAGGCAGCCTCTGTATTCACAGCCTGCTGATGCCTTGATGAATGCTGTGTTGCTGCTCAGGCATCTGTCAGTTGCTTCTGCTCTCCAAGTAAAATACTTCCTTGGCCACCAGCCAGACAGGCAGTCAGTTGGTACTGTGACATGGTTATGAGGCATTTAACTGTTAAGTTTCATTGTAAAATGGATAGCTGGGTTTTTCCTAAAGGAGAAGCTACACTCGGAAATTATCTTAGTGGCACAACCACACCTCTACTTACCTTAGTGTGAAGTAATTACATAACCACCTTTTACATATAAAATATATGATCTTGCATGTACAGACATGAGCAGTATGGTTAAAGTGAATATCACAATATTATTAAAGCTGCACTAATCAATATTTTTTATATAAACAATTTATTAACTGTGTAATGTGAAAAGGTTCACTCGTTGTGATGAACCCACATAGAATTAGCCATCACCCATCTCTGCATTCTCCTCAGCTCTACAGAGCTTTTGAGCATATTTCAGCTAATTGTTATGGTTCTGCTTTTGTAAAAGTTTAGTTTCACCGCTCCCATCAACCCAGTTAACAACAGCGGGCAGTTATTTTCAGCAAAAAAGCTGCGATAAACCCACTGTACGCTAACGGCCCAGCACCAAGCAGCAGACAGATTAAGTTAGTGACTAGCTTGTGAACATTAGTGCATAAGCATTTAGCGGCTATAGAGCCAGATATTTCTCAGAAGCTGATGGAGACAGAGCTAAAGGAGAGTGAATATTGGACTTCCATTTGACAGATGACCAGAAACACGACTCCAAATGAATGCTAATGTTGCTCTGTGTCTGCTGGATGTGTGAACTGTTGCAAATTGCAACTGTTTGCTAGCATGTTAGCCAACTTTAACACAAGGTTACAAGGTGATCATATGTAAATGTTGTTTTTGGTTTGTTCTCCTGCCTTCTTAGTGGCAAAAAAATATTATATATTAAAAAGAATATTATCTGATATAAATATAAATCACAATGTGGCAAATGTGTTCAAAATTAGATGTAAAATAATCAAACTGGTACACTATTATGTCATATCATATCAGACCAAACTAAGCTGTTAATAACTCATTTAGTGAATTGTTTATTACATTTGTAATCTCGAGTTTGGACCATATTGAATTGTAAATAATATGATATGACCATATCATCATGACATGGTTACAATGAGAGTCAGTACATGAAAATATTAGATTATTGTCCATTCCTTCTACACACCAATTTTGAAATATGTCAAACTATGGTCTCACAAGCGCAGTCTGGAGTACAAATCAGTTCAGTCTTTGCTAACATTGCTAATATATTCTTATCATATTGGCAGTCATTAAGTATGTTGTTAGTAGCAATATTAGCAGTGTTGCTTTGTGAGTTAGCTAATTTGTAATATTTTGAAAAATCTATAGTTTTATTATGCCTCCTTGGTCTTGTTGTTTGTAGCAACATCAGATTGTTTCTGTGACATACTGTAGCCAGGAGGAAGGACTGGACAGAGAGATTTCAATCAACTGTGACCAGATCACACCTAAGAGGCCCCACAGGCTCTAGATTAAAAGTAATTATTCTTTATTAGAAATAACCTTTTGGTCAAGAAGGCTCTGGATACTTAATGAAAGAATGCACACCAGAGACAGCATACATTATTTGATGTTGTCATTTAATTTGATTGTTGTCAGTTTAAGATGAATCCAGAGAGGAAGTGCGATTATTACGGTGCGATTATTGATCGGCTCCTGTGTATCAACGTGCACGATCAAATGTGTTAGAAGGTGTAGAGTCATTTCAAAGGAATCAACCAGTTTAATAACATGGATTTGAAATGTCACGAGCAAAACACTGGATGGGCCAATCTGCTAGCTTTTTTTTTTTTTGTTGCTCTCATTTGATCAAGTGCTTAATATGGTGCACAACAGTGATGTGAGTGAGAGAGGCATCCTACAAAAAGTTACCTAAAAAATATAAAGTATTACAATATTTACTGAAGGAGTTTTCGGACCTGAGTGAGTTCTCTTCTGAAATATGTGTCTTCACACTTTTCACCTAAGAAGAGGAAAAACCAGAGAAAAGCAGCAAATCTTCACATTTAAGGAGCTGGAACTGGAAAATATTTGGTATTTTGGTTCAAGCAATTAATTAATTATCAAAATAGTTGCAGATAAATTTCCCGTAAACTGACTAATTGATTAATCAACTAATCACTTCATCTTTATTTACTTTATGACTATAACTATCTCAAACAGCCTGTTAACATTAACATTTATGTTTTAATTAATGTAATTTTTAGAGTAAAAACTTTTCTTCTATTTAGTGTCCCAATATATCTGTAATGCCTTCAAGAGCTGCTGACCCTAAAACACACTGATTAGTCTGTAATTCAGTGGAGATATTTATATAATATATAAAATCATATAATTTATAATAATCCAATAAGAATGTCATTCTGCAGAAGCACAAAAAAATGACTGTAAAGTAAATAATCCCAGTATCAGTATTGGCTTTTAAAAACCTACCAAATCTATATTAGCCCAGTCCTGCTATATTGCAGTTAGTGATTTATCCACATTTTGTTAATAGTGACTGAGATAAATGCAGTGTTTTCTGCTCTCCAGCCACAGTAGTCAGGTGAGATTCAGAGGGAGGCTGAAGGTGCAGTGTGAGGACATGTGGTCGGGCTGCAGGAGGCCAGGTAAGCAGGACAGAGTGGTGACCTTCACTCTCTGATAGAGACTGACAGGAGCTTGATGGAGGCTGTGCAAGGAACCTTAAAGCCAGGGAGGAGCATTTTACACCATAGCAGCCGTTTCAGATTTTGTATGGAAACAAACCACTATCTCAGTTGCTTTACACCAAGCCCTACTTGTCAACTGTCCAGCAGCTAGAGTATACTGCTAAGTCAACCTGTGCAGTGCAACATGTAAACTGTTCACACCTTGGCTTGATTTGTTTTGATTTGTTATTTGCTTTTCTCAGCAGAATTGTTACCTTTGGGTGATCTGCCTTTGTCTAATGCTCTCTGGCAGAAGAAGCCGGCTTATGAATAAATCAGAGCCCTCACTTTCACTGCTTTGAAGGATAGCGAATGGAATTACCATGTACTGTACCATACTGAACTGGGAGATACTTTCATCTTTTTTTGACCTCCCTTGTGCTAAAAATAGTCCAACTGCAACAAAGTGCTGTCTATACATTGCACTGACAAACGTATACACAATTTCCTAAATAATTCCTGTTCGTGTAGTTGTTTTCCACAACAATAGTTTTTACAATCAATTATTCACATAAACCTGGCTGTGAACCCTTCAGTTATTATATGAGGATTTTGCACAAATCAACTTCACCTGCTTCTCTCTTATTTAAGATGGCCACCTTCACTCAGTGGTCACCATGATCTAAGCCTAATCTTCTTAGCCATATAACATATTTTTCTTTGGAAAGCAGCAGATTATTTTTCTGTCAGATATTTCCAAAGAAATATATAATCTGTCGAAAGGGTGATTTCTTTTTTTGATTAATGTTTGTCAGGAAGCAGATTGTAACTGTATCAGTCTTTGTGTTTGTTTAGATATTTTTGTACTACTGCCAGTATTCCAGATTCAGAGTTTTATATGTCTATAGCTGCAGTCCAGCAAAGGACTACGAAGAAATATTGAAAGCAAACAACTGGGCGCTCACAAAATAATTTAAGGGGAGGAAGTTTTATCCGCAGCCTAAATAAAGTAACAAATACTTGATATCAGCACAAACCACCAATATGCCACAGTGAAGTTTGGAAATTTACAAACAGGCATTTCAGTCAGACTCTGAGGTGTGAGGGAAAGATGACTGAGGATAATACCTCAGAAAGAAGATGGGAGCCGAGCTTAGTTTCCTCTGACAAATCCCCCGTTGCCCTGGCATCACTAACACATTAGCAGCGTTTCAAAAACAGGCTTGGCTTCAAGTCAAGCAACACCTGCACAACACTGATAGAACGCCTGTACCTGCCACACAGACACTTTGTAAACTCTTAAACAGATGATATTCATAACAGGTGGAATATCAGCTCATCATTAGAATGGAAATAAAAATGGGTTTTGGGGGGGGGGTATTATGGATGTCCTCCCAAGTCTTCCAAAAGCATGTTTTATAAGTTGAGTGATGTGTGGATTTTTGGAAGGCTAAAATAACACTCGCAGTTGGTTAGTCAGATAAAACCTTGACTTGCATGAAGTGTTTATCCCAACTGAGGACATACTGGACTTAGTGGAGAATGTGGTGCAGTCTTTAGAGTAGCTTTGTGTCTGAGAGCAATGTATGGATTTTACTATCTGGAATAGCTTCTGTCTGTGATGGGAGTGTATATTTTATCCCTTGCCTTCACATCATTTTCCTGCCAGTATATGCAGCTAATAGTAACCCGTGCAGAATGTGATTTTAACTAGGCCTACATTTACAGGAGCCATTTGACTTCACAGCAGCAGCTATGAGCCTTTGTTGGAAAGATTTTTTTTTATCATTCGTTTGTCATACAAACTGAGATACATAGTTGTCACATGAAAAGAATGACTATTGGAGTCCTCGGCAGTGATATGTCTAGCCATAATGTCACTCTCAGTAACAAACACGTCACTTTGCAATTATTCTTATTCTTTATGGATCACATGTTATTGCAATTCAAAGCTGAACAGGAGAACAATGTCAGCCAGGAGTGCCCTGTGATGGAGAGGTCTTCCTAGAAGTGACAGATTGTGTTCATCTCTAGCAGTTGTAGCAGTTGTGTTGTTTCATTGCTGCTCTACACCTTAAAGTCATCGCATCACATAAACATGAATGTTTCACACAGCTGCCTGGCAGCCTGCCTCCTCTTGTTCTTCTATTATAACATGCAATTCACTGTTCGCAGATTTGCCATTGAAATTCTTAATTTTTTTTTTGAACAATGGGTCCTTGAGTTCAGACAGAGGTAGACAAAAAGACCTTTAATTTTGACAAGATTTTTTTCTATTTAATTGTAAAGCGAGACACAAGATTTGAACCATACTTCATTCTATCATAACCCTGTTTAGCTGCTTAGCTTACATATTTGGACAAGCACGACAGAGGTTAGATTTATGCTCTATTGTTCGTATTTTCAAACAGTGTGTTTCACTTTTAACCGTACACAGACAACAGACAACACTGTTTTATTCATTCCTTACACCTCTGCACTCCTATTTTTGGCTTCATGCCCTTGTATTGTACATACTAAATGTATATACTACAGTATACTTTCACGCTACCAGCTGTGTTGCATCCTGTTCAGCCTTCCTTTGCCTCTTCTTATTCACAGCAGCTAGAATAAGTTAGTGGAAATTACTTTGCTTCTGGCACCTCCATCCATCAAATCCTGTCTTCAGTCCTATCTGATGTTGACGAACAATGTGAGTGTGTGTGATGTTTCATGAGTCCATGTGCTCCTTGATGCTCAGCGCATACAGCATAGCTATTTTTAATATACATGTATTCAGTGTTCAGCTTCTGCTTGATGGATAAGGTTGATTCTGATCAAGTTTGATACTCTCTAAATGGCCGTGATAGCTTTTGACAATCACCTGCTTTCTTTTTGCAAGGCTCATAATGGAAAACTATTTATCTAATAAGCAAGCATACACTAAGGTAGGTGTGTACGTGTGGGGTGCTTGGGGCTAGTGCTGTGTGTGTGCATTTGTGTGCTATTTTTTACATCTGGGTTAATTCATATAACCTTTTTGTAATGCAATCTAATTCTGTGATGTGGTAACATCACCTTAGCACTGAATGTAATGTCAGAACCCCACTCAGTGCATCTCTGCTAGAAGAATGTAATTGAGAGAGAGCCCATGGGAGTTTGATGGGGAGATTGAGAATCTCATAATGATATCTATATCTACTGTACAGCAAGCTAATTCCACAATTGGCCCTGTAATATACCTTTAAACTCTGGGAACGCAATGCTTAGCTTGCAAAGAAGCCTGAAATCATAGCCTACACAAGTCAGATTCTCTGTGCACATACTGTATCAGTCAGCTGCTTCTCTATCAAACTTCTTTGAGCATGTATGTAACACGACACGCAACATTGGAAAAATGAATGAATGCAGAGAGCATAATGAGAGCTTCCTTGCTATTAAGCAGAATTTCCAACACCCCTCTCTTGTAATCTACAGAGTAGCATAAATGGTGAACCTTGGCAGCCTGCAGCATGATTAATGCACTGCACACTAAATGGATTTGCAATGAACCAATCGTGTGATGAGCTGCTTATACTCGCAATAAACTGGTACCTCGACAGTAGCTGTGGCTCTTCCTGCTCTTTTATGTCAGAATTTGCATGGCAAATAGCCACAGCAGGCTCATTCATGTGAATGTGTGTGACCACAGTGAGTCATCCATCACAAATACAGGCCTCGGCTTTCTCGCCGCCGTTTTTAGACCATGTGGTGTACTCCTCACTCTCTGGAGCAGGTCAGCTGGTCAAAGGCCTGTTTGTCCTCTGCTGGGTGTATGTCCCCGCAGCCCGGCTGTGTTGATTTTGTCTCCTATGGCACTGTCAGTCATCTGGCCCATGACCTGCACCATTTCCCCCTGACTTACCCAGGCAACATCACCGCCCCAGCCCATCTCTCAGTACGGCTCCTCAAGACATCATATTTCCGAGGCATCTCATATCCTTTGCACAGTGAAGAATAGCTCCTGACATCTGTGATTATTCTAAACCTTAAAACTGTCTTTTCCTATTACACTTACTGAGTTGTGATAGATTAAGCTTTATCTTCACGGCCACATTGCACCTCCTTTTTCTTTGCACTGGATTGTTTATGTTTGTGCCTGTCCAGAAAAAGCCTCTCCTAGCAGGAATTCATCAGTGCGCTTTGTCCTAATATGGGGGCAGCATAAAAACAGACCGCAAAGTCTAATGGATTAAGACCGCGGCCATCCTTCAACCCCACTACTGATTGTGCATTGTGATTTCATTACCCACAGGGATGTTCTTACACTTTTGTCTCAGAGCAAAATTGTGTTAAAATAAAATAGCAATTTCCTCTAAATAGAAAACATGTCCTGAAGATACAAGGGTATTACTGTGTATCTACTGTGCTGACATACCTTTATCAACAAATATAGATCGTCACCTAGACAAACAATAACTGGACCTCGGTTGTAGCAATTTGTGGTTGAATTTAAGCCTCAAGTGAATGAGCACCCAAAATGGAAAAGTCATAATATTTCTTATAGAAATGCTGTTAGTGGAGTCGACCTGTACAGCTATGATTGGATTAGATGCGGGCTTCCTGTCAGGTGCTTTTGTTGGGGTGGGGGGGCCGGGGCTGTGCCTGTGATGAGTGAAGCCACTGCCCTGCGTGGTGGTGGAGGATGGATGGCCTCGGAGTACAAGGTCCAAGAGAAATGTGACCACCATGCCGTTAGGGGATAGGAGGGAGATGATTCATTTTCAGCATCACTTCACCCAGGATGATCTCATTACTTTGTGCGAGTGGACAGTCCCAGCGATGAGAACTCGGCAGGTCCGCAGAGCCTCCACCCTGAGAGGTGTGTCGTATGAAGCATTACACGCTCCTCCGCTGTTTGTGTATTGGTTATAGAATATAACAGAAAGATAGGAGAAGCACAAATTTATTCATGGTGTCCTTGCAGATGATTTGATGCAGGTGCGTTAAGGACTGTGTGACTAAAAAGTAAAAATAATAGTTTTCTTCTTCCTGATTCAAAAATATTTCATATTCATATTTTGATTTTGTCTGCCTTGTTTAAAGCCTATTTTTGTTTTTGCTGAGATTATTAATAAGTCAAATTCATAAATATTGAGTGAATATTATTTACACAGAAAAACTTTCAGTCACTGACACCTGAGCATGTTCAGAGATCTGTTAAAAATAAAAAATTGGAACTGATAGTCACTGTTCATATTCAGTGGCCTTATTATTTATTACTTATTCTGTTTACATGCTTAGTTAGCATATACTGTATGACATGTGCATGATACATTGTCTTGCTAACAAATGCATAGCCAGAGTGTAAGAGAGTGGTGATCATCTATTTGACCTCTTCTCCTCTTTTTTATTTTATTTTTGTTATTCATAACTATTCCTATGTGTGATAATGTATGTTTTAATTATAGTATAAATGGAAGATTAAATGATAATCAGAAAATCTGGAAGCGTCTGTCAGTTCTCAAGGCTTTGAACATGTAGAACGAAGCTTATCATACCTCTGTGTGCACTAATTAAAATGAGGTACATCTTCATATCTGAGTCGCACAGCAGAGCGCTTCATGTTTGAACAGTGTGCAGTGGGGTGAGAGCACAGAATCCCACTATGCCTTGTTAAATGAAAAAAGAAAGATTAAGCGCAGAAATTATGGAGCATTTTAATGATCCATACCTACACTGCAGCCTATAAGAGAAAGAGGTTGCTTTTCTTTGCGTTTAATTAGGATGTTGGTTGGACGTCAATGCAGTGTTTGAATTATGGGGGACCAGTGGTGGAAGAAGATATATAGAAATATAAAAAGAAATACTCAATTACAATAAAAGGTCTGTGCATTTGTACATTTTGCAGAAGTATTGAAACCAAAATATATTGAAGTAACAAATGTAAAAGTACTCATTATGCAATGACTGAAAAACGTGGTTGAAACACCTCCTGTGTAGCCATGTTGTTCATTTCTGCATTACTGGGGCCAGGGTTGCTCAACTCTCATCAGCCCTCTGAAGCAATTACTTCAGGAGGGTTACAAAAAGCAATAATTACAGGAATTCATTTTATTAATGATAACATTTCTAGTTAACAAATGATATCAAAATCCAGCTCACATCTGTAGCCAAGGCACAGACAAGACTATGTCCTGTCTGTACCTGGAAAGATTCAACAGCGGGCTTGACTTTTTCTCCAGTAAGCTTGTTTGTTTGTTTCTAATATTTTTTGTAGAGTACATTTTTTCAAATGTCAAGTTCCTCATTAGTTTTGGTCTGACAAAGAAATCCCAAAATATTGATACCAGACTGCCAAGTGATGAACCTCACAAACTGAAACACAACCACTGTTGTTTGTTTTATGTACATCAAGAAAGAAGATGTGTTTTGTTAGTCTGTGTTTGTAAGTAAGTGTGCTGTGTTAGTGCAGAGGCTTTATATTGTTTTCTATTGCTGTCATACAGTCATATTGTTCAGCTTTAATTATGTTTGAATTTCAGTGCATTAGTGTTAAATGTGTCTGGTTTTTTTCCCCACTGAGGAAGCTGGATTTAAATTATTGTTCCATTATAATGTTTAGGTCAAGTGGCATAATTTTTTATGCCACCCTACAACCTAGTATGGTTGTAGGGTGCCTTGGTATGTATGACCTTTTCAGTGCATTGAGCAAACTAATTCATGTCTCACTCATTTCTTTTCTTGACATACATCGGCATTTGTGCAAAGCTGGGCATGTTCTTGGCCTGTACTGCACGTAAACGTTATCTTGCAAAAATGCATTTTGCGTTTCCAAAAAAGAGAAGGAATGTTTGCTGAATGCAAGTCACCAGAGTTTAGCTTATAAAAATGATTTTATTTCTTTATGACACAATTAGACTTTTTAGCAATTCCAAACATTTGTTATTTGTGTGATTATGACAATTAGAGAGGAGGCTAAGAGTGAAAGGAGAAGAGTGACCTTGCGGCTTAGAACAGCCAGATGGTGAAGTGAAATAAACACACAGAGTCAGAACAATTTTAGACTTTTACCACGTGGTGTAGTAGGCATTCAAACACAGGATTAATTTATCAAAAAACTGTGTTTTTTAATTATGATGAGACATGTTCTGCAGTTACTTGTTTATTGGGAATAACATTTTTAGAAACAGTTTATTCACGTACATCAGTGTTTACTGTATGTCATTCCGTGATTAGGAAGAATTGATTAGGATAGTTATTTACTTTAATTTGTTTGCACTGCGCTCAGTGTAGTTAACATGGAGTAATAAGAGCAGAGCCAAAAAGTCTCAGTCAGCTGTTGTTTGCAGGTTGGATCAGTTCAGCAGCTGAAGGATGTTGACTTTGTCAAGGTTGACCTTAATGCATGTATGGCTTGATAGGGATGACATGCTCTCTGCTGACATCGCCTTTGATGTCTTTAAAGTGACATGAACTAGAAGGCAAGACTCAGCAGCCACTATACTGAGTCTGTTTAGGTAAGGCTGTCCTTCCTTAAAGGAACACTTCACCCTTTCCAACCTTATCTCCATATATTGGTTGCCGTGTTATCAGTACATCTTCTTCACAGCGGACATCTTGACATGTCACAGCAGAGAGAGCACAGATGTACAGTACATAATAACATTAATGATGGCAAGACCCACTAGAACATTTAAATGGAAAAGAGCCATCATTAATGTTATTAGTTACATCTGTGTGTTTCCTGCTGTAACAAGTGTCTCGGCAAGGCAAGCTTGTTTGTATAGCACCTTTCAACAAGGCAATTCAAAGTGCATATGGCATAAAGAGGCATTAAGACAAGATATAAGAGAAACCCAAGGCAATATAAAAAGACAGAATATAAAAAACAAGCTACAGTTAAATCAAATATTTTAAACAGGTGAATAAAAAAAACGGCAAGCATATAAAGTTTTTGCCTTCCTGGATTTCCACCCGTGCCTCAGGAAAGTAAGCTGGAGACCAACTGCAACCACAAAGAGCTGGAGACTGTATGTAAAATATTTTTGCTTTTTGATAGAATGCTAAATTTAGTCTAAATTCACTGTACATTACATGCTGCAGGTAGATCGCTGTTCATGTTTACATTAGTTTGTCTATTATTTGGAAAGTTCTTGCATGTCAAGAGCTTTTGTCAACATTATCATCCCATTTGAGTCATATTTGTGGCCACCTGACTAATGTAAGTCCAGTATTCATTCTCCTTTACGCTTTTTTAGCTCACTATCACTAGCCACTAATGTAGTTCAGGTCTCTGCTGCTTTGCATTAGGCAGGTAGTGTTCAGTCAACCCAGATTAGCTAAAGTGGCTAAAAGTGGCTAAAGCTGCAAATTGGTTGTTAATTCTTATTAGCTTCAGCAGTATTAGCTACCATTTCACTGGACACAAAGTCATTTTCTACAGTATTAACATCAAAAATATCACTAAATGTAAGTACTACTACACAACTGGCATAATCAATCAATAGGTTTGATGTCGAACATCACATGACCAAACCAGAAAACTGGTCTCATCAGATCTGCTTTTTGGAGAAGGCAGGGTAACAGCAGTGTCTCTGGTAACAGTACGATTGCAGAAAATGAACTGACAGTAATATTACGTTTCACTTGATTAATTTGTACTTTTAATTGTTAACGTTGTATCTTATTTTAATATACGGTCGTCAGTGAGAAGAAGAACATGTGCTTTTCTAGACATAAAGTACCAGAAGTGTGAGAATCTGTTAGCTAACGGTACACTATTAAGTTAGCTAGCAGACGTACTTCCGGCGATTGCTATGAACTTTAAGCTAATCAGCTAACATAGCTAGTACTTTTTATTGTTGCCGTTTGATTTTAATATCTGAATGTTAGTGAGAAGTACCAGAAGCGGGATAATCCTAACAGTGATTTCTGCTGTGTACCTCAATGCGCGATATCAGGGAAGTTTAACTCCACTGTAAGTTTCCACCACTTTGCAAAGGAAAAATATGGATGTGAGACCATCTACAGGCATTTTGGAGACAGACTGAACCTGCAACGAGGAGATTTGTACGTGTTTGCACGTGGTCATCCACTTCCAGCACAACAGCAGCTTTTGACAAGGCCACTGATCCACCTCGTCGACCGGTAGGCAAAGTTCATACCACATCATTTTGTTTTTAAAAGCAGCTTGCTGATAAATCTGCACCCAAGAGAACAAGTATCTAATTCAATCTAATTAAAAACACATACATACATTTATGATGACCAGGCAATGATTATCATTATTACCCCCTGCCCCCCCACCAGAGTCAATGCCTTCCAGTGATTGATGACTATTCCTGTTCTTGGTGTCCTGTCGCTGGATTCTGAAAGAGAAAGATCTGGGTGATCATTTCAACATTCATCAATCCACCGTCAGCAGGATAATCAAAACTTGGGTATATTTTTTCTACACCTTATTGGGCACCGTTGGGATATGGATGTCTCCTGAGACAACTAGAGCCATGAAGTGTGTTCGGCAAGTACTCTGACACCCAAGTCCTCATTGACTGTGCAGAGATGAGATGTCAGATGCAGGTCTTTACTCTTACAGAGTGAGATGTTTTCACAGTATAAATCCGACACTACCTTGAAAGGAATGATAGTGCCGTTACTTTTGTTTCCTAATTGTATTCTGGTTCTGTCAATGACAAAGAATTGTTCAGGCAATCTGGCATTGTCCCTCTTTTGGATAAAGATATGGCTGTAATGATGGACAAGGGATTCAGAATCGATGCCCTAGTGCATTGCAAAGTTTACAGACCACACACACAGATCACTCAGGACATTGCCCAGTTAAGGATACATGTGGAGAGGACAGTTAGGCGCATCAAAGAGAACAAACTTGTTTGACACTATTATCCCTCTGACCATTGCTGGCGGCATCAACCAGCTTTTTGCGGTGGCCTGCCTCCTAACCAACTATCAAAACAAGCCACTGGTCAAGGCTTGGGCCAAAGACCCGACTATGTGTTAACCTCACTGAGCTCCCTCAATTCTGTTTCTTTTGTCTCTCTTTGTGATAAACAATAACACTACACAACAATTTCAATAAGAACTGGATTCTCTGATGTTGCGTATTTGATACATATTCTATGATCTATGTTTTGACTTTGACTTTGAGTCGTTTAATTTGTCAAAGTGCCAACTGTTTTCATTAACTATCCCTCCTCTAACAAAATGTTTGAAATCAAACCAAGCATACAGTAAATTATGACATTAGAAAACATCATTTATACATGAAACATTATTGTATATGAAATGTTTTAATTATTTTTATTATTGACAAATACATCTTTGTCAAAAAAAAACAAAAAAAACTTTTTTCTCTTTATGTTCATTGCAAAATATTCAGTACCTATTTATATACCAGTTACTGCGTAACCTTTTGATGAACATATCACTTTTTTAGCAATCTAAATCCTACTAATCTAGTTCCTTCCAATAGTGATGCATGAAGCATTGAAATTGCTCATAAGAGCTCTCGTAAAAGGCTATGGTCTAATTTCTAGAACATAAAATGTGAATGACACAAATGTGAACAGTGCCCAAAGTTACCTTGCTTGAAGAAATGTCTTTTTGTTACCATTTTCATATCAGTCATATAACACAGTGCACTTACTTGTTACGGCCACAGGATGCCAATCTTCATAGGATGCCTTAGTGCAGTTATATGTTTCTCTTTATAGAAAGGCCCCCACTCAAATTCTCCTGCATCAATCAGTAAAATCTGTTTCGAGACAGACTTCTGAAAGTACACATGAAAGTAAAACTGGTCCACCCTCTCTCTCGCATGTCTTCCTGGGCACAAATCACAAAGTCGCACCATTGCAGGCCAGTGATCAACAGTTGGCCCTGCACCTGACCTGAGCCAAAGTGCCATACTGTGTTTAAACGTATTTACAGTCCACTTAGTTCTTCACATTAGGGCACTTTATCTCAACCAGTCCAAATGGTGGCTGCGCAAATGGATTGAAAATCAAGCCATCTGGTGAGGCACCAAGTCAAGGGGCATCAGGGTGGATGACGAGGTCACAGGGCATTTAGTTGACATTTTTCATCTTGCAGTACTCCACTGCCGCCTCAAACTCCATGTCTGCACCTTCTTATTTCTGGAGTCTGCTTTGTTCCTTTGAGGAAGTTTCAATCTGGCATTGACAGATCATGCTTCCAATACAGTTGTCATTGTTTATACTTAAATATCACTAATACCAGAAACATTGGCAGAAATATAGGCCTATGAATTGCGTCTCAACACTTACTGCTGTTCTGGGCTTGTGCCATTGCTGCTCTGTCTCAGTGCAGTTGTGGACAAGGGGCACAACCGAATAGTGTGCAGTTTGAAACAGCAAAGCAACTGTGTGGTTACACACTGCAGTGCCAGCTACACATGAGCACAGATTTGATATGAGGATGACAGGGTCCAAATTCTGGAGCACTATCTGTACAAAAGTAAGTAAAGTATCCCAGCACCTCTATTTTTATATATTTTATATTTTTTAATAGAGATGAATGCGAATTTAATTTGTAGTGCTCACATCATTGAAAAGTTACATTTAATACACCTCCTCCCACACCTATAGTAGCTCTCAAAGAAATGTCAAATTTAAAAAGAAGTTAAATTCATAGTAGTGTGCAGTTGTTTTAAGGACTGGATTGCATTTGTCTCCATACTTTAAAATTATGGATGTGTGACCAAGCTTGAAAGTTAAAAGGAGTCCTGAAGTAGTTAATAATCACAGGAATTTTCCTGATTGACATTGGTCTGTGTCATCAACCTACGGAGACAGTGAAAACTGCTTATTACACTGACAGTCATGTGTTCGCTCAGCTATGTTTATTAAGTAGTTTTGTATTTGCAGTTTTAGACTTATAGACAGAGGACAACATATCTGGTTTAACTGCATTTTCTACTTTATTCTGGTGCAATCATTTTTATCTGAGTGTCAGAATTGACAGAGATTGTAATGTTTAAAATTACCTGTCATAGCAGGTTGTTTTGTTTGTCTGTTATGTGCTTGTGCTGCACATGAAAATCAAAGGTTTGTCCCATTGCGGAATAAAATCGCTCGACAGTGGACAAAGATTCATCATATCAGAATCCCCTGATGCGGAGCTTTTTGCATACAGCTCACATTGAACGTAGGTCATTCTGTTTACAAATTCCTCTATCAAACCAGCTTGACCACATAAATACACCCTCGCCTGAAACTAATGCTTCACTTCAAAGCTGGTGAGAAAATAACATTTTAATACAGAAAGCTAGTGATGTGATGATGTCCAAAGGCCAGTTCATATTTGAATATGCACATATTGGACAGCATGAGCCAGATGGGATGAGGTGGGATAACATCAAATGAGAAAGTGGTGAACTGGCTTAGCTTTTCCACAACGTCGCTGTAATTCTGTGAGCTGCTGTCAGTTCAGCACACTGAGATTAATGAATCTACCAAACGTGTAGGGAAGGCAAACCAATACATTTGATCAAATCACAATGTTTGCAACGAGCCTCACCTTCATTGTATATGACATGCTGTCTGGAAAGACAAAAATAGGCTTACACATAGCATGCTTTAAGGTGGCAATCTTCTTCTAGTCTCCCCCATTCCTCTCAGTATGCCAGATCACTCCCTCTTGTGTTGTTTCTAGATGTTGATGCTTTCTCTTCCGTGCTATCAGAGATAATATAATATTCAGTTCAATTCCAAACAATTTTGAAAATGTTAATCAAGACCAATCAGCCAAAACAACATTTGTTGAACCTTTTTTTTCTTTTTGCTGACATTTTTTTTCTGCCTGTGGTCATTGCTGTGGCGTTTGAATGCTTCACCACCCAGATATAACCTGCCTTACCAGAAAGTGGCACAATGAACTGTATTTGTGCTTCCTTGTGAAATAGGTAGTGCTGGAGGCTTAGTGGTGTGACTACTTGGGGGAGGAGGAAAGCTCTAGTGAAGCAATGGATTCATTTCGGTCCAAACTTTCGCTGTTATATTATGCTGGTGTGACCAAGCCCTAAAGGCTTCTCTACACTGGAGGCGTGTTTTTCAGTCGTCTGCCTCACGCGCGTCTGTCAGAACAGATAAACTTCTATTTTAACTAGGGGTTGGCAATACCACAAAATTTGATTTTGATCCGATACCAGCAATACCAGGGCCAGGATCACCCATATTGATAAAGTTGATACTTTTTTAAATTAAAAGCAGCTAATATCATGTAGAGGAGAGAAATGTGTCACAATTTGTGAGGTGAATGCATTATTAATAGAATAATTTCCCAAACATTAGGTATTTCTTTTTACTACTAATTACTTGGATGCATGTTGCATGTTGAAACGTGAGACAGCCTTTCATTGTAAATGATAACACAATGTTTATTGTGTGAATTCTCTGAGGCAGAGGATACATGTGCCCAGAATGTGATCTAATATTAGATGGATACATTTTTGGTATTGATTCTACTGACACTAGAATCGATACTTAAAACAAGACTTAGTATCTGTAATATTGATACTAATGGGTAGTGTTTCCCGCATGCTTTATGCACCATTTCTTTCTCTTTTATGTGCATAACTTCAGTGATTGTGTATTGGGCTCTGAACGCTGTCAAACCACAGGTCACCTACTTACCAGTACTGCGCCTGAACGTATTCTGTGTAAACACTGACGGAGGATGCAGGATTTCCCAGCGTTGCACACACGAAAAGCAGCAATTCTATCACTTTTGCTCATTGGATCTGCACATTCCAACTACTGTACCCCAATTATGACATATCAGGTGTGTGCTATGGGTGTCAATTAATGTCAACTGACACGACTGCACGTGACACAACGGTGTATTGCTAAGTGACGCGGCCGGTGTGTGTTGCATTTAATTCTCCTCATGCTGTCGGTCTAGTTCTTCGATTTATTCCAAACAGGGAAGCCATGATAAAGCCATCATTTCCTGCCCCCAGCAGATTTTTCCCACGAAACAGCTATTAGATTTTGAGTGTTTAGAACAGCAAATGTAAAAGCTTTTATGAACTCAGTGAAGGCTGAATAGAGGGTAACAAAACAGCAGAATGTTTCAGATTAGAACTTTCATGCCCGCTCTCTCTTATTGGCTGAGATGTTGTAATGCTGAACTCAAGTCCAGCTGGACACACCGTCTCCCCTCCTGAGCTCTGGGCAGAAACAGACGGTGAGTGTGAGCCGTGATAGCAGAAGAACTTTGAGTGGTAGCCTATCAGAGGCAGACTGGCTGTGGGAGCTGGATGGGATTTGAAGACCTGGCCCTCCATTAATCATATTCAAATCAGCATCCCACTGAATGCTTCCCCGAAGCTCACCTCACTTCTCACTCGAGCTTATCTTAATATGGACAGATGAAGCCACAGTCGTGTTTGTCATTTCCATAGTCATTGTAATCATGCTTCCATCATTACAGATGATGTCAAAATTCTTGATGACCTAAAGTTGTGCAGTCGGCTTGTTTACAAACAGTTCATCAAATTTAACCAGCAGCAATCAACTCTAGCTTTACACTGATTTACATAATGTATGAATTTAAATGAGCAGTTATAACAGTTGTTTTATTATGAATATTGTGCATCATTTGTACTGTCACATTATCTATATTAATAAAAAGAGATGAGAGGTTACTAAAAACTCGGAGTAAATCTTTGTTGTCACATTTTTCTCACATGCCATTCTTGATGCAGCGCCGTTTCACCCTTACTCAGTTTAGCATTAGTTAAAAATGACAAGCAGTTTTGAGAGATCTATCTCAAATATACAGCTGGTCAAAGAACTCTTAATTCTACTGAGAGCTCACCGAGATCTATGCATGTTTAGAAAGATAAGAATTTCATTATGCTCTCAAGGACTATAAATGTCGAATGGGAATTTGTCTCAGATGGTTTGTCTCTGTCTGCATCTCAATGATATTCAGCACAACACAGAGCTTTGAAAAAAAAAAGTGTTTGCCTCTTGTCCCTCTTGAACAATTGTTCTGAATGAAATAACATGTATTCAATTATAATATTCAAAACACCACTGCAGACTACATTCAAGTCTGACCTTCAGTACTTTGTAGAACATATCCTGTATGGACAGGTAGCCATATTAAAGCAACTTAATGGAGCACGATGAAGTAAAGTCCAAACTCATTACCAGCTGTAATCCGGTGCTGTTTGCTGATTAATCTCTTTGTTGTCAATGCGAAGATTCATTTGCACTTGTTTCTGATGATGTACAAAATTATGTATTACATGTCCTTTTATGCTGCATGAATATGAATACTGATACTATCATATTGCTCGACACTCATCTTGAAATGTCATTAATTATATTTTTATGTAAACAATAATATAATTACTGTTTTCGTGTTTCCGAGCATAAATATCATTTGATTAAGCTGTTTACGTTTTTTGCCGAAAAGGCTAATTGCTATAATATTCCCATTTTCATGCAATACTTCATGCTCTAATTATTTGACTGAACAGATGAATTTCGTTCTCACCTTACAGGCTGAAAGAGACATCTGTAAATTCTCTTCTGCCGCTCTGTTGTTGTGATATTATTGCTGTTGTTGATGTTAATGTTACAAGTCATTATATACTGGTTGTAAAAAAAGATCCATCTATAAATATAGGCAACATTATGAATGTCCACTGGGCAAATGTGATGAATTTAGGAAACCTGTAATGAGTAAGGATTATGTTCCACACCTGTCCAACAAAACATGACTGTTTCACAACTTTTAAACCCTAAGCTGAAACCAGGCAACCTCCCTTGTTACCAGCTCCAAATGGTAGCAAAAGGGAACAGAATGTACATTTCTTGAAGCTGACTCCTGTAAGGTGTTGTCAGAAAACTGCACACACCACGCTTATTTTGTCACACTGCTCTGTGATGTAGCAAAAGATTTTAATGAGTCCAGCTTCCTCTGGACACTGCTCTTGTTTACTGCTGTTGTTGGTTTTGAATTTTGCTTTTTGCAGTAGGTTTTGATTTACACTGTGGGTGTAGAACTGAATATACCTGACTTCCAAATTTTATTTAGATTACCAGGGTGAAACTGTGGGGTCTCTCTCAGTGTTGCAGCTGTAATTTAAGATGATAGGATGGGTGAGTTTTTGCAAAATCTTGCTTAGTGTATCTTTTGCTGTGATGTAAGAAGTATTCAGATCCTTTACTTAAAATTGTAATAACTGAGGATTGGGCAGGGGAAACAAGTTGTGAACACAACACTGGCATATCACTTTTCAAGTTGATATAGCAAACATGTTAGCAAACAGTTGCCTATTTACACATCCAGCTGTTTCGGAGCAACATTAGCATTTATTTGGAGTCGTGTTTCTGGCCACCTGGTGAATGTAAGTCCAATATTCACTCTCTTTTAGCTCTGTTTTTGGTCTCTACCAACTCCTGAGGGAAATATCTGGCTCTTTGGATTGATTGAACGTCTTTCATCCATTTAATGTTCAGCATTTTCTATTTGCCTACTGCTAAATTAACTTTTTCCCTACATTTAGCCATCCACTACTTCTGTAGCAGTGGTTGTGTTTCCTGTGGACTGTATAGCAAACAGGTTAAAATGCTCTGAAAAGACTGCTAACTGTAGCAAAGCGAATGAAAACAAAGCTAAAGCTACGTGTATAACAGTTGTTGTGTGTAATGGGGTAATACTGGGGACCTAATGAGACAGTACGCTACAACCATAGACTGTATATAAAGACGGACGATGTCACAGCTGGCCAAAAGTGAAGCCAAAACTTCTCGATCGCTCCCTGGTGGCTGGCTGTAGTATAGGTCATAAACCCTGCCCCCTCCATGTTAGCAGATGGGACATGGGCCAAACTGAAAAGTCACGTAAAGTACACATCAAATACATTTTTCCCAAAGATGGTTTCTGTCATTTTAGGTAGTTCTTATCACGCTGATGTTTGTTCAAGTGTTCATTTTTCTGATAAGTTTGTTTTTAATTAGTTATTTGATGCAAAAAAATTGGGGTGTCACGTCATGATTGACAACTGTGACTGTACTCGCGATTGGCTCAGGCGGGAGTATAGGCGGGAACTTGATCCCGTGGCTCCACTGCGGATCACTACTGCACAGACTCTGGCTCCAAATGACGTCACCAGCGCAAGATGGCAGCTCCCGTATCCGGGGTATTTTGACTTCATTTTTTACAATGGGAGGATGTGGAGACGCGTCGTCCATCTTTATATACAGTCTATGGCTACAACATATATTTGTGGTGTTTTGGACTTTGTAAGGAAAGTGGCTGCTGCTCCAACATCATTGCAGCCAGTCCACTCAAATTGGCTCGAGCGGCTCCAATGACCAAAATAATGCGATGAGTTGACCGAGACTGTCCTCCCCAAAAATACGACTGTATAGGTTGTCTGTGCAGCAGCTTATTACGACCCATATTTAAGTTTATTGTTAGGCGGCGACCTTTAAAGAGCACCAAAGTCTGCGTAGGGAAGAGGTCAGGGTGAATGGATGGGTAAAACAACACAGGACTTTCATGTGAAAACAAACCACGTTGACTTATTTTAAGTTACATAGCCTACGTAACTTAAGTTACGTATGTAAGTTACGTAACTAACGTAGTTATTTCAACCCACACCAAACTGCGATTGTTTCACAACATTAACCACGTGTTGTTATTGTTGTTACCATGACGATGAAGGTCCGGTTAGGATGGAGGACTTGTTGAGTTGACTTCAGGTCAACCAGGTAACACTTGTTATCAGATGACACGTGCTTATTAACTTTAGAAAGTGACACCACCAGGTTAAACAGACAGTTTAACAGAATATTTATTTTTTAAATTAAGTAAAAATATAAAGTAGGAAAATTAGAAGTACTCATGTAAAGTACAAGTACCTCAAAATTGTACTTAAGTTGTACTTAACAATACTTACAATTTTGAGTAAATGTACTTGTGTTGTATTATACCACTGGTCTTTATGACCTGACTTTGAGAATGTGCTGTTGCAGAGAGTGTTGAGGACTGAGGAGTAGTCTTATCTGTCAATTATTCAGCTGGATAATTAAAAAGGGACCTACTGCCTCACTAAATAGCCACAGAGTTACATCAGAGCACACTGACTGACACCCCTAACAGACTGTTGAGCTGTTAAGTCTCATTCCTGTAATAACTCAAAGAAATGATGGGCACATTTGTACTTTAATCCAATCCTGAGGAAAACTGAAGTAGTAAATAATGAAGTTGAGTTTGCTGTCAGACACACAAAGCAGACCAGCAGCATTACTTCACCTCCACTAGGTGATAGCTCTAACACTGCGGGATGGATAACCTTTTGAAAAGGCTACATGGTACATAACCTTTGGAAACATTTAAACATTCATGTGGTGGCCATTAACTGTGATGCATGTTAAATCCTCTTGAGCTGCGAGAGGTTTCCTGATAGTTTTTGCAGCCACTGGACAGCTTTAATAATTAATTTTCATAATAGCCCTAGAAATCCCTGAATACATATTCATATTTTTTGAGGAACCTCAAAGGATAAATCTAATTGAATCCTTAAATTTCCAACCTCGCATAATGAATTCAACTTTGATTTGACAAAGTACACAGAATAGTAAACACAAAATATCTTGAGCCTTGATTTTTGCCTTGATTAGTATTGCATTGGTATTGTTAGTTCAGTCATTTTGTCAGCTGTCATTCACAAGGGGACAACAAATTACTGAACTAACCTCTCAGGTGAGTTGTCATCTTACCTGTCATCAGACTGTCTGAGGACTTAAAGGTGTCAAGGGTTACAAGATGTCAAGTTTAAACAAGCTGGTTCACAGCAAAGGTCACAGACACCTCTGTGCTCTCAAATCCAATTACAGGACTTCACTAGCAATGGAATTTAAAACAACCTGCACCTGCCTTTAAAACCCGTACTTGCAAGCAAACAATATTGCTTGGAAAGAATAGGATAATTACCATGGGAGGCTGTATGTTCACTGAATTACTTAGAAGAGGAAGTTATTTTTTCTCCCTAAATTGCTTTCCATCTATTTCTACAGAATGTTTAAACTGACATCATGTATTATCTACATTTATACCATGGTCTGAGTGAATACTCTATTCTGATTGGCTGTAGGGTGTCCACTAATTCCTGACAATGGACAGCTACTAAATAGTTCCAGTGAAACTGTCTGTTCACCGTTCTAAATTAATGTGCTGGCTACATAGTATCAGCCTAATGAGTAACCATAGCAACAGGTAAGCAGTCAGTCTATCATTTCTTTGTGAAAATCTTGATATTGATTTGGGGACAATGACATGGCTGGATAGCTAGATAGTCTTGTTGTTAAACATACTGTCAATTTATATTTACTGTTTGCCAACCATATGCAATGTTATTGACTTTGACTCTTGCTAGCATAACATTAGCTTTCTGAGCCAAAGGGTTCTATGAGCTGAGCGGACTAGAAATATTTCCCGTTGCCAAGTCGTATCTAAGGTTCGACCTATTTACTGGAGTTGTGAACAATGTTTCCATTGCAAAAGAACCTTATGGGATGGTAATGATTGTTCCAGGTATTAGTCAAAGCTTTAGGTGTTACCAGGAAACCAGGGAGTTATGGCTTGTGAAAAACTCTAGATTTTGATTGCAAAACAGATGAAAATATAAATGAATGGTCTATTTTTTTCTTTGCCAAGTGACCATGGTATAAGCGGGATAATGCCCTACAAAGTGTCCATAATCAGGAATTACGACGACGACGGGGAGGCCAGAAGTGTCCGATGTGCAGCCTCCGCGGAGGCTCGTCGGGCATTATCCCTTAGGTAGCTTGTTTAGAAGAACATAGTTTCTTTCAGCTTCCAAATGAATATCAGTCGATTACTTTATTAGGTACTACATCTTCTTAAACATATGCCATTCTCAAAGACTACAGTCTACAATTACTGTTGAAATGAAAATGAAAAGTGATCATTTATAACATGAGCCGTGGGCAAATTTAAAGTCACCGTGAAACAGAGGTTAGAGCGTCTTTAGCTTCAGTAATATGAAGGAATATGATGGTGGGATTTAGTTACTTAAGGGATTTCAATCAAATCCTTAAGATGTGGTTGGATCGCTCAAACGTGGGCGTGGCTTAGCAAATACGGCAAATCGATAGGGAAAATAAAAAGATATGGAACTAGGGAACTGCAGAGGACTGTTGGCCTCCACACATCCTTCTCTTGTGTCGTTAGATCAGGATGAGTCGGATAAGGGTTAAATGAACACATTACACTTCATCCACATTCTTTGTTTTCACAGGTTTACCAGCTGAAATCCAAACACACACCTTCTACTCTGATATTGCTCTGCTAGCTACCCACTAGCTAACTGTCAAGTGTGGTTTTATATGATGGGTGGGGTTAGCTAGTCAGATCACATTTGATTGGATACGTTTATGTAACCGCCCCCAAGTTCGAGATGAGTCTTCAAAAATGTTTTTGTGTTTTACAGGAGGAGAAAAGTGAGAAAAGTTTATTAACACATATTTAGCATGTAACACGATATACATTAACAATTAACACAGGGACACAAGATTAGAACTTGTAAAATGTTTTTTTCATTTCACTGTGTCTTTAATCAAAAGAACCATTGGGTTTTTTTTTCTGTAGTTTTCTACTCCACCACAGCGCTTCTAATGGCTGGTGTCCATAACTCTCTGTGGTGTTTACTGGAAGGTGTAAGGTGAAATCTAGAGTTAAATTTCATAAAACAATTTTTCAATCAAGAGTTTGGTGCTTCTGTTTTTTTGTTTTTTACACAACATGTGTCTGGTATAGTGGACATTTTCTTTGATTAGTATTTCTTACATGATTTAGATACCTCAGCAATTAGTATTAATGCATTTACATGCTAGCAGGCGTTTTCTGACTGTCAGTATGGTGGCTGTTAGAGGCTGTGACATCAACAGACTTCAACAGAGAATGGATGGCTGGACAATATTCTGTTTGTCATTGCATCATATGTTATGTCTGGTTAAAAGCAGTGGTAGTGTTGTTGTTAAATTATTAATCATCATTTGCATTCCTTCACATGAAATAACCAGCATATTGTCATTGCCAGAGTATTACTCTATATCTCCAGCAGACTGCAAAGAAGGAGGGCATTTAGCAATAAAGTGATACCATAGTAAGGCAGCAGTGTGAATCAACTGTGTTTCATTTCTTCCTTGACGCCTTGCAGCATGTGTTTGATTGACATCCCCTTTTACCAGGAAATGCTTTGCTTCTTGTTCTGCATCGCGGCGGTTCCAGTCCAATAAGACCTGCCACCAAATTAATTGGGCTTGGTGTAAAACCTCAAATTGTTCAACAGGCTCTGACAGGCAAGAGAAAACAGTGATCGGTACAGTTGCATGTGCTTTAATAAAAACGTGTGTGGAGTTTAGCACCATAGACTGTCACAGGTACTGAGAAAAGAAAACACTCCTTCACTGTGCTGATTTTGACAACTAGGAAAGCCACTGACAAGGTGCAACCATGTATTTTTTCATAGTTAGACTGGTTCCAATGTGAATCTAATACATTATTTTAAGAAACAAATCATTTCCCTTTATCATCATCAATAAGGTCACTGACTGAATTGTGCTGTTAACCAAAAATGCAACAACAACAAACAAAAATGACTGTAAAAACTGTAATTACATCTTTACGGGGTCATATGGGCCAGTATTTGTGAACGTATGCCAGCCATTTACACCCAAAAAGATATATTGGAATGATTATAAACAGTATTTTTGCTCTTGTTTGATATCATATCTGTTTGATCTCTTCCCTCCCTGACATTGCTGCACTTGTGTTAATACAAAAGACACCTTCAGCCTGTTCCCTGTGTCTTAGGCACCAAAGACCTTCATATTGTGGATCATATCTCGTTTTCTCCAATGTGCAATTGATCTTAGACTGTGAAAGGAAACCTGCCAGCTTTACATAATTGGATTGCAAAAGATTGCTTCTCTCTTTTAGGCTCACATCAATCTCTGTACCTGTTAGAAGGAATGAAGTAAATCTTATTGTCATTTCAATTGTCTTTTATTGAAGGTATGCATCAGAGGTGTGCATCCTATATGTCATGCTCCCTGGTATTACAGTCTCTTCCTAAAAAGAGCAACCAAATTCAACAGAATATCAGAGTGAATGATTGTTTCAAGGTGCCTGCAGCACAGAGGTAGGATATACTCTCTGATTACTGTTAGTGTTTCGTTGATATTTTACTTCCCAATTGCAGTGACATCCACAAACACAGTATATTCAAAAAAAATAACTATTTCACCTGGTGCAGTTGAATTAGTATTTATTGAGGAATAAAGTGCTTTAACTGTAGCAATAAACTGAGAAAAGTTTGACAGATGGAGGCTGTGTGCACATATGTGACTTCAGATTCCACAAACAAGAAAAAACAAACAAAAACAATGCCTTAGCTGCTCTAAGCCTCTTTCCCTTTTGCAATAATTTCATTCCACTTTCTGTCACAGGAGACTGTCGTGCGAGCTGTGATCATTCCCAGTTTTCTGTGCGGTTGATAAAACCCTGCTCACATCATTACAGTTTGTCACAGGCGGCAAACGCCATGTTCAGTGGACAAAAGCTTTGCATACTAATTTCAGCCTAACTACATTTTCCAAGCAGCAGCCAGGTGTGGGCATGTCCTGAACAGTGTTTTACCTAACTATCCCCTAGTCACTCCTCCACTTACTGCTGCTTCCCATTATCAAATGCTAAATATTGGTCCTCACGCAGAGGTGAAGCACAGCATTTAATTGGCTGCTATGATCGACCAGGACAGCTTGTATTAAAGAGCACAAGCGGGGGGTGGCACGGTGCTTGTGATCTGCTCCTACCACAATCAAACCAAAGAGGTATTTTTGCCACATGGGTTGTTTGTTCCTAACCTCTAATACAAGCCACAGGAGCTTTTCCTAAATTAGCTCCTCTACCGGTGGCAGGAGATATGACACCAAAAATGACAGAATAGGTCGTTTGCAAATTACTCCCAACATATTACATATATAGGCGTACCGGACCTTCGTCGTCATGGTAACAATAATTAAGGTTAGGTTTAGGCACCAAAATTACTTGGTTAGGTTAAGGAAAGGATCATGGTATGGGTTTAAATAAGTACGTTAGTAAGTTAAGATTAGTAAGTTAAGTTATGTGAGGTGACGTCACATTAAAATAAATCAAGGTTGACTTTTGAATTTACACGGGACATGAACAACAGTCTCCTGGGTGAAAGTCTTGTGTTGTTTGACCCATCCACCCCGACCTACGCCTATGCAGATTTTGCCGGTGTTTATTCTACCTCACCTGACTTCCGCCTTTGCTCCCATCATAATTACTACAGCCACTAGAGGTCGCCGTACATACAAACGTAAATATGGGTTGTAATAAGCTGCTGTACAGACGACCTATACGGACATATTTTTGGACAGGACAGTCTCTATTTTTGTGTAAAAATGAGATCCATACATTAACTTAACACCCTTCAGAGATTAAAGGAAAATTCCCATTGTGTTACATCTTGGGCCTTGTTGTGGTAGCTTTTTTGGCCATTGTGTCTATCAGTTGTGATAATGTACTCACCAAGCCCCTTATGTAACGACATGAAAGTAAGGATGTGGAGGTCAGGGTGGTGAATGGGCGTGTAGCACATAACCATACCATAGTTGCCATGTGCATTTATTGTAGAAAGTGATAATTTTAAAATGTTGGCATTGGACAGAAAAAAAAAAGATTATCACTGAACATAATCTGGGGTTCTGCAGTATCGTCCAATATTAATGTTCCTGTCTGGCGATTAAGCGTTGAGCCATTGCTACAAGTAAGTCTGACAGGGCAAGAAACACGCACAGTCTGACAATCAGACAGGTTGTAAACAAGATAACAAGATAACCTGATTATCTAAACCACTTTGGGGCCTGTTGGTGTGCTGGGCCAGCTAACGCTAGCTAGCCAGCTGTCTGCAGATATCAGGCCGATGTCTTGTCAGGAAACACAAACATGGTTGCTGCTTCATACGTCTTTGTAGTGATGTTGTGTTCTGAGATCTCAGCAATTAACTTGGTGAGTACAGTGTTATTATTACAGACATGTCCAAAACTATGAAAATAAGTTTATGCCAAGTTTATGAAACCAAAATGTCTGTTACTTTAGTAATAAAAAAGAAGAAAACTAGCTGTTGACACATTGATTCATGGTAAGTGATGCAATCCTTATGACATAATTTTACAAGATGTCCATGTAATACTTTGTGACATAGAGTAACAAGGGAACCATGATCCAGAAAAATATCATGAATTTTGTTTAATGCAACTTTTCAAGTGTATGTTTTCAGTCAAGGAAACAAAAAACATCCCAGTGTGTGAAAGATCTATGATCTTGAATAACAGACAACAAATTTTGGATTCTGCCGTGACATGTTGGAGGCGAGAACACTGAAGTGTTTGCTGATTCAATTTGATTTATTTGGCCAGATGTGAACAGTGCCATTTGACTTTACATGGCACTAAATCTCAAATGTTATCCTCCAGGTGATCTGCTGTGAGGTTCATTAAGAATAAAGACATAATCAGGCCAACTACAGCAAATGACCAAAAAGAAAGTCTTCTGGCTGCAGAGAGGCTGGAGTAATAATCATGTTTAGTCTTTTCTCCACATACCAACAAGTTTGTCATAGTAAGCCGAAACTTGCAGTGAAATTTGAAATTGCTAAAATCGCTTACCTTATAGATTACAAAAAAACAGTTGCTGCATTCTGTCCAATAAACAAGCTATTTCTCAGTCCATGTGATCTTTGTTTACAATCCCTGTTCTCTTGTAACTGGGCAGCTGGAATAAAGCAAACTTTACCACTGTGTAAGTAGGCTCACACCCAAGCAACAAAACACTAGCACTGGACAATGCCTCTGAGTAGAATGAAGTAATACTTTAAACGGACACTGGCTTATATCAAAATGTACTAAAACATATCCGCTCAAAATAGATTTAACTGCTTTACCCAGTCAACTTTGCTCTTGTTGCCGTTATGCCTGCTCAAGTCTGTCTGTCTGTTTGCTTGCAAGTTGCATTTTCTTTTCCCGACAGCTGGAGTTCCTGCTGTGTTGTTGGCAACCCTGTATGCAATCAGGCTTTGGCTTGTGAGCTCAGCAGCCCTCTGTGTCTCAGAACATTTGTCTCTGAAATGCAAAATAGCCTTTGTGGTATTTTGTAGAAGTTTGTAGTGCCCTTTTTGGGATGTTTTCCAAGACTTTTGGTATTTTTTGGTGATACTTTGTGTACACTTTGGACTACTTTGGGTGAATATTCACGTGTAATTTAAATGGAGCATAGCGTTAGTTAGGCAGAACACTGAAGCTGTGCTTGCATTAGCTCATTGGCATCAGCTGCTTCATTCATGCCTCACAATCACTCGCTCATTCACCAGCTGTTTGGCTACCAGGTGACCAGTAACATCCAATCATATTCATGCAGGTGTATAACCTGACACTTCCCACTGTTATTCTGCTCACACCAATGTTGTTTGCTACTGCAGCTCCCTTCACCACCCAAACCTCCTCCATATGTGCAAGATTTTATGTTTATGTATGTGTTGTCTGCTTGGATTTTTTGAGAGCTCCCTCAAAGTGCAGAGCCTTTTCTGCCAAATCTAACTGTGTAAACATTTACTATAAATAGTCAGTTTTTGATGTGTCTCTGAGTAAATAAGATATAATTTTACCCAAAAGGTCTCAGAAATTACCAGCAGCATAGAAAAAACAAGACTTTACCTGGAATTACAATCATATTTATCATGTAATTTCTTAATAATTGGTTTACAATGCTTAAATAATTTCCTTAATTTAGTATAGTTCTGTAAATGTTATTGATTCCGATACCTTTTTAGAATTGTGTTTTCACTTTGATTTTGTTCTGTTTATCGTGTAAAAAAAAAGAAAGAAAAGAAAAACCTAATCCACTAAATCCACTGTGAAACATGAAAAAGAGTATACAGTAGTGTGGTCGGAAATACATTGGAGCTCTTAAACAACACTTAAGTGCAGTAAGATATTTTGCGGCACATATTTGGGTCCCAGGTGGTAATCAGTAGGATCCATTCTGGCACTTATTTTGCTGTGAATTGTTAACAGCTACTAAGTTATGCATCACAAGTGCTAGACAAGTAAATAATGATTGATGATTGCAGCTCACTGCCACTGTAGATTATTTCAACATTTTTCACTCATTGTTTTATCACGATTTTATCAGAACTAATGAGTGTTTCAACCCACATTATAGATACTGTTCTGTAAACAGACATACATCTATGATCCAAAGTGAAAACATGACTCATGCTGCATCAACTACAGTTTATATATCAGAATATAGGATGAACACTCTTGTTGACATCAAACTGTATAACTGAACTGACTTTTATCTGACTGAGAACATTTTCTTAACCAAATGGGTCTCCTTGCTTCCACTTACTCTTTACTCTGTCACAGAGAGAGACTTGGCCTGCTGATGTGCAGCTGGCTCAGTGTTGCTTTGAAGCCACTTGATGCCTTGGAGAGGCATACGGCCTGTGTGACCGGACATCACCTGGCTGCGAAAGCAGACAACAGCGCTGAAGTCCTCAAACTAACGTGTTTCACTGTGTGTGCCAAAAGAGTCTGATCTGCCACCTCCAGCCACCCGCTTAGCTTCAGTCCAACTCTGCTCCCTGTCTATCAGGACTGTTGAGCAAGGGAGAAGCTCTCAAAATCTGAAGTAGCATATGCGTACTTTACTGTAACAGAATAGTAATTAAGCATAGTGCTAGCAGCATGGCTCTATGGCTCTATGGATGGCAGTGTTGGTCAAATATCACAACAACCATTTGGATGGATTGCCATTAAATGTTATACAAACATTCATGGTCTCCAGAGGATGAATCCTAATGACTTTGATGAACCCTTGACCTTTCCTCTAGCACCACCAGCAGGTCAAAGTTTTCACTTTTTCTGTGAAATATCTCAACATCTACAGGATGGATTGGCACAAATCTTGGTAAAGATATCCATGGTTTCCAAACAATGTATTCTAATCACATTGATACCTTAACTTTTCTTCTAGCGCCACCATGAGGTTGTGGTTTTGGGTTAACAAGCTACTGGATGGACAGTAGACGTGCACATGCTTCTATACATACTACAGTTGGGGGTTCCACACATGTGCACTAGAAAACATGAGTGTGACCTCCTGACAGCAAGAAGAGGAGCTCCTTTGTTTGTTGTATTCGGCTGTACAACATAGAAGACATACAAACAGTACACAAAACAAGCATCCAGTTTGCTATTTTAGCACATGGGCAGTTGGTGCTCTTGTAGTGTGTACTGGTCGCTGTTTTGTAGAATTGACCAATATCAATGTTATTGAACATGGAGATTCATTCTTGGCCTTGGGGACACTACAAAATGAATATTCTAAATCTGTTATCTTGGAATCGAGGTCCTGTACTTAAGCCACGTGATGACACATGATGATGAGTTCCATTCGCTGAAGAATACTGTGGGATACAGTTGAAAGCCCTGGGAACAGCTAAGTAAGATATTCATCACTTAACAACATTCTTGTCTGGCGAAAGGGTTGAAGATCTTAAGATATGGCTACACTCAATGTCATCTCTTAAAGTTTTGTTTTTTAATATTACTTTTGCAGTGCATTGACAGTTTATTATTATAAAGATGATGATAATACTGTGTTTTTTCTCCTCCTTTTCTGCTCCTCCCTATTATGACTATTTGTATAACTACTATTATTTTAGAACCATTAACTGATATCACATTTGGAGAAAATCCTGCATTCATTATCATCAATTGCGGTAAGAGGAAAGGATCAGTGGATGATAAATGAGTTGAAATCTCTCAACACAGAGCTACCTGCAGTCAGAAGTGCTCTAAGTTGTTAGTGATTACCAGTGGCAATTTTGCCATCAATTAAAGTGACAAGAGGATGTTAAAGGTGTCTCCACAGGAAGGCTCTCTTCTACGGTGTTAAAGCACTGACAGGGAAGTGAAAATGAGCCTTGTGGACTGCTGACTGCAGCAACACAGTCCCCTTGTATGTGCCAGATAGTGCCACTGCAATTAAGCCGAGCTTGTCTAATGGGGCAGCAACATGAAGAATATGTGGAGGCCACCAGTGTGAAAGGCTCGACAGTCTGAGTTGTGAAGGCCCTGAGCTTCAAATAGACTTAGAGTAAAGCTTGTCTTAAATGAAGGCTAGCAGATCAAAGTCACAGGACTTTAGCATGGATAAAGAGCACAACCATTTGGGGGAGTTCAGGGGAGTAATACTGGGCTTTTAGGGAATGTGGCTCTTAGACACAGAAACATCCATTTTCACACCGACTCGTAATCTCCATGCACAACAGCAGCAGAGGCCCAGCAGCTGCACTGTTACTTAGCCATAGCCTCAACTTCAGCAACCTTTGCTCTTATGATTACTGCATGAAAATGACAGCTGTATATCACTGTATTTGCCAACTGTTCTTCCTCTTTCAGTGTTTCTTCACATTTTTCTTGTGTTCTTAGAGAGCCTGAGCTGGGTCAGGGACCACTGATGTTGTGGGTTTGTAAAGCCCACTGGCACATTGTATGTGATATTAAATGAACTTGACTTGGCTTGACTTCTCTGCATAAGAAATTGTATTTTCAGTGTCCAGAAAGCCCATGGTTATTTTATCTTATTCGTGCACACATTTTATTTCACATCATAAACAATTACAGGTTAATGCCTGTTTTTAAGCCAAGCTAGCGAAAAAATATTGATTGGTGGCAATGTTAGTCGGTCAGTCTGCTTGATGGATTGCCATGAAATTTTGTACAGATGCTTCCTGAATCCCAATGACTTTGGTGATCACCTGAGTTTTAATTTAGCGCCACCAGCAGCTTAGAATTTTCATTTATTCAGTGAAATATCTCACCATCTTTTGCTCAGACATTCATGATTTTCCAGAGGTCGAATTCTAATGACTTTGATGTTCCCCTGACATTTCCTTTAGCGCCACCATGAGGTTCATATTTGTGGTTTTGAGTGAGATTGCCCTGAAATTTGGTACAGACATTCATGTTACCCTCAGATTGAACTGAAAGTCTGGTGATCCCTTATCTTTTCATCTAGTGCCATCATCAGGTCAAAATTTTTTCCAATACTTTGGTTTTTGACCAAATACCTGTAAAACTAATAACATTGCCATTAGCCTCAGCTGTACTTTGTGTTTAGAGCTAATTAGCAATTGTTAGCGTTGTAAAACATGGTAAACTAAGATGGTGAACATGGTAAACATTATACCTGCTAAATATAAACATGTTAGTATTGTTATTTTGAGCATTTTAACATGCTGATGTTAGCATTTTATTTGCAGTACAGCCTCAGCCGCTACTAGCAAGATTTTAACATTTTTATGGCCCCTGAACATACTGTATTGTTCAAGTGTTCCCAAACTAAAAAGTGAGTTTTATGCTCCATTGGCACATTGGCTAACGCTGCATTCCAGAAATGCAAAAAGTTTGAAATGTCAGCTTATTACCAGACCAAAATGGAGTTTTTCATCCACACTGTTCATGAGATGTAGTAATCTGATATATTGCAGTGTGATGGCAAATACAGCTTGTTAGAACTTGCTTACTGCATGTTGTCGTTGTAGTCTTAAGTGCAATGAAAGGGGGGGAAAAAACAAGGTGTGGAATGAAAAATGCACAATTTTTTGTTTATCACAGTCTTGTGTTACTGTAGATTGACAACTCATGTTTCCAGCAAGTTGGATTGTGTGTTGTTGGAGCTTTGGTAATGTGTGTTGCCCAAATCCTACTTGTCACGTGCAACTCCACCACCTGAATGTGTGTCCTCACCGTAGCAATTCAAGACTGAGGTTTGTTACATTCTCTCTCTCTGCGGGAACCCCTGTTGTGCATTGCTGTTAAACAGAATGTGACACTGTGTGCTTCAATAAGCATTAAGTGCAGTAGTAGCAGGGAAGGAATACATTTTCTCTTTTGTCTTTAAACTGCAACAAATAATTTAAAGTTGGAGGGGTTTCCTGAGAAATTACTGTTTATTTAGTGAGAAATGTTAACCCATCTACTCTAGATGTTCTATCACTAGCTGCATAATTTTCATGAAACCTTTGCCAGTTTCACTTTTACTATTGTCTTTGCTGTCTCATTGTTTTACATCTATGGTATTGTCTTGTAACACCATACTTTCACCTTCATACTCACAGCTTGACATATGTGTCCCTTGTTTAAATAATAGGCAGTTAGCTTGTTAATGTCTGACGAAGGATCCAGGTGGCTCGCTAACCAAATACAGACCAATCACCCAGAAGTGCAAGGACATACTCATGCAACCTTCAGCACACCTCCATGCTCAGGGTGTACTCAAGCATCTGTGCTAGAAAAACACACCATGTGCAAGTTTCTCTGACCTGTTTTTTTATTGCTGTATTCACTAGTGCCAATGCTTTAACAAATGACAAATTTCATTGTCGATCTTCAACAATGAACACAGATGTGTCTGTATACAACTCTCATTCTAGATGCAGAGAATGGTTTTATTATCCTCAGAGTGTCAGAGCATTCCTTCTTCAGACGTACACGTATATATGGAGCTGGAGACCTGGCAGTAAAAGGTGTCTTGTCTCCTGGGTTGATATTCTCAGGCTAAGACTCAGTGAGAGCCAAATTATTTGAAACCACTGAGGCTGGGGGATGTGAGTTTGGGGTGCATTGGGGGGCAAGGGTAAAGGAGACTGTAGTGGATACCGCTGTTTGGACTAGTAATTTTAATTACTAATTGCTGAGATTTAAGAACACTGACATTGTTGCAAAGAAGTCCAACAGAGCAAGAAACACAAGCAGTTAGACTATCATACAGGTTGTACACAAGCCAACAGCTTAGCTGGATTCGATGGTCTGACTGCTCGTGTTTCTTGCCGTCAGACTTCAAGATAGCAATGTTGCCACATTCCCATACCTCAGCTATTAACTTGGTGAGTACAATGTTGCTGCTAATAGTATGGCTGAATGATTTTATATATATATATTTATATCGTGATTTGAATGAGTGTAGTTTTGGAATCGCAAGAAGTGCGATTTTAATTATACCTTGCATAGGCCTAATTAACAGTGTCTTAACAAGCTGTAGCAAGTGAAGGTTTAAGCTGCCGACTGCTGATTTCACTGTCCATAATAAAAGTTGTCATTACTCAGTTGTACTTAATTAACATTAATTCTGTGAGTTCAAACAAACAACAAGAAATACATTTTGGCTGTTGCCTGGGTAATATCCTCTCTGCATACAGTGTCTGTACATTTGGTCAAAGGTGGTTTTGTGGAAGACAAAAAAGGAGAAAATAAGGAGTGGGATGTATCTTTTTGCTCTTCAGGGTGGCACGTCTTTTTCTACAGAAACGATTTAAGTAATCACATCATATCAATCTCAGACAGGTAGCTAGCAGTTACCTCGGCAGTTTTCAAGTGTAAATGACAGACAGCTGGTAAACAGAGTTGTCAGAATGTACCACTTAAACGTTTAAGAACGTCATATCATCGTTTTAAGCTTAACACCTTGACAGCTCTGAATTTTGACCTCCAAGATTCAGAGCTGTGAAGCAGCTTGTCCTATCAGTTTGTAAAGCTAACGTTAGCTTAAGTAGCTACAATGTAGAGCTGTTAGCTGTAGCTGTATCAGATTGAAAAAATTGTCGGACGTGACTTTCCAACAGTTTGTCATTATTACCATCATTGAAAACACCAACTATGTACAGTAGGTGTTATCAATCAATATAATGTCACTTATATTTGAAGTGAACAGCCTCAGCAATCAAAATATCTGATGGGCTTTGATAATGGGCCATTGCTGCGCAAACAAGCCTTCCAGTATTAATATAAATTAATGTGAGGGTTCTCATGTACTGGGAATGATGAAGAAACATTAGAGACAATTGTTCCCTAGCGTGCACGAACAGAAGTCTGCTCCACGATTTAGCACCACAGTAATGAAACCAGAGAATAATGTACTCCATTACCTAATTTCATTACCTAATTTCCCACTGAGATCAATATCAGAGTTTGATCTATTCTATCTTAACTTCTCATCATGGATCTGGGGAAGTAAGTTAACTAAGCTTTTTTGGCCACACAGCATTTTAAATACATTTCAAGTAGATGGGATGTTTTTTAAAGGGGCACCCCAAAGGTTTTACACATCAAGTTCAGTTTACTTGTGATGAGGAGTGCTACTCAGCCTGTGAAAACAGTTGTATAATGTCCTCTGTGGCTCTGGAGGAGCTTTCCAATGTAAGGGGAAATAATTTTGATGATGTCATCAGGGTTATCTCACTTGTGCTTAAAGATTAAAAAGCCTGCATTACAAATAGGCAGTGTGCAGTTGGTACAAACATACCTCAGCAGCCAGTGAGGGTTTAACGAAAGAAGCTATCCAGTTGCATTATGGGAAATGTAGGATTGAGTGTTTTTGGGTCATACAAGGGACTAAAAGTCTGGATATATGGGTCTCTGCTGCATTGATCTTGACCATTCTTTTTAAAATCATTCTCTCTCAAGTCCCCCAACTTTATGCAGGTGCAATCTAAATCAATCAATTTCCCTTTTAGCCATGTCAAAATATAGTTCTGTCTTTGAGAATGGTGTTTTGCTGAAATACAATTAAGAAATGTGTTTGAAATAGGTTAAAGCAATAGTTCGACATTTTGGGAAATATGCTTATTCACTTTCTTGCTGAGAGTAAGATGAGTCGACCGATGCATCTCTCATGTCTGTCTGCTAAATACGTGGCTATAGCTAGCAGTCAGTTAGCTTAGCATAAAGACTGGAAACAACTAGCCTGGCTGTGTCCAAAGTTAACAAAATCCACCTACCAGCACTTCTAAAGCTCACTAATTAACACATCATCTTGTTTGGCTAATCTGTAAAAATACAGAAGTGTATGGAACAATGTCCGCTCCATCATAAAAATCGACGACTGTCCCCATATCATATTTCTGGCTTGCATGTGGTGTTTTTGTCCCCCTCATTTTTAATATAATATCAAATGAATGACACTCATTGCTCATTTAGCCTTAGCAACAACACTTGCCATGGCGTAATTCAACACCCATTTATCATTTTTGATATTTTGTAAAGAAAAACAAGGCAAACCACATCATTTCATCATTAGGTAAAACAGACTCATTCTTTAAATTCTTTAATTTATCTGTACCATTACTAATTTTAAGATGCTTTCATAATGTTTTAGCATGTTTCCTCAAGCACCAGATAAGGCTAATGTCTGCATACTGTGGTGGTGAGAGTGTGTGTGTGTGTGTGTGTGTGGGGGAAGGATTGCTATCAATTGATGTTGACCGTCTCCTACACCCCCAAATCCATTGGCCTTTGTTGTGTTAAGAAGCTTTGAAGGACTCTATCCTTACAAATTCAATTTAGACTTGAGCGTTTTGCCCAGGTTGAGGGCTGTAATCTTTCCTTTTGACTATCTCTCTCTCTCTTAACAAGTTAAAGGTGACATATTAAGCTCATTTTCAGGTTCATACGGTATTTTCATTTTGGGGGTCTACTAGAAAATATTTACATGTTTAATGTTCACATAAACACATTACTTTTCTCATACTGACCATTGCTACAGCACCGCAATTCTTATTTGTCTGAATAGGCACCATCTTTGGTCCGGTATCCAGTTCTTATAATACATCCATGATTTGTTCCCCTGTGTCTTTGCAGTGTTATTTTCTTTCCCACCCATTTTGGGTCAACTCCCACCCTACTATGCTGTGACTGGCTACACAAAGTAGCAAAGCTGATCATGTCCTCCATCAGGGTAAAGGGTTTCTTGTATGCTGTAAGTGTTGTAAGTTGTGTCAGCTGATAATGGAGCTCTCAGGTCACAGTGTTCATCCTGCCGCGTCGATACAGAGACTTCCCTGATGCTGCTGGCTGCTGTGTTGTCTTCAGGCCGTTGCTTGACTGAAGCATGACACCTGCCCAGCATTAACACCCTCCACTGATGGCTTCTCATACTGTGAGGAGAGTCTGGTGGGTCCAGGAACACCTCATCAAACACGAGCTTCATCATGTCACTCAGATGATCTGTAAAACATGGCAGATTCAGTCTTTCTTGTACATAATACAGTCATGTTTTATCAGGGCCAACCATGTACAACTGCAGATAAATTTGGTCTTGAATGAAAGACAAGCGTGTATTTAACAGGGTGTGTGGTGATCACAGTGCTAATGTCAAGGTGATTACAGTATAAGAAGAGGAAACCAAAACGACAGAACAAAGGTTTTTAACCCATAAAGTGACCAGTGAAGTGACCCGCCCATTGTAATTGTATAATTGTTTAGTCTAGCTTTTTATCTTCTTTAATTCGCGTTCTGTGAGGATCACTCCCAGTGTTGATGTAGCCTGATAAATGTGCTAAAAGTGTTGTGACATTTGGAACGTTTTTAGTATGTTTATTTTAGTATTAGTAATTATAGTAGGCATGATCGATTTTGTGTGCATTATTTTGAGCACTGAAAAGACTTGTAGTGATGTCCTGTATGCATGAAACAGTTTCACTTCTCTTGGGACATTCTGACTGTCCCTCAATATTACATACACCAACATTGCTACAGCGAGCATGTGGGCCTACAATCGAAGCTCGCCAGATTAGCCGCGCAACGCGCTAACGCTAAGTTTAACAGGCTAACCTGCAAAATAAACAGTAAAACAACATAAAACACTGCACAACTTACAGCTTCCAAGTTTGAAGTAGGGTTACGGACAGCCAATAACGTTATCGATCCATCATTGAGCTTCAGTTTCAAATCGAATCCTGCTTTGTACTGACCCTCGTTGAGAAAGAGTTTTCCAATTGTTGTGGGCACATTTCCAAAACAAGTTGATCCACTGGGTCTTCACATCTTCAGATGATATGAGGACATGAAGACTTTTGTGTTGCTTCTTGCAGCCAACAACAGAAAAATTTGCGTGCTTTGCTCGTACCTTCTACAGTTTCGTGTTACCGGAGTCGGAGATAGCGAGGACATAACACTTGCTGACAGTGAGGTAGATTCACTTGGTATAAGCCCTGCTGGATGTCACACAGGGAGGCAAATCTGACTGATCTGGCTTTTTGGAACACACATTTTCTGATAGATGGAGCAAGAGGAAAAGAGAGAGGATGGTCTTTTCTTATAATATGGGAGTCTCTAGACACACCAAGGACACATATTTATGTTGAAAAGCCATGAAAATGTGCATTTTGCTTAAAATGTGACCTTTAATAGACATGCAGCCATTTGATCCATGCACTTCTTCAAAAGCATGAAATACACATGAAAGAGCCATTGTTAAAGATTCCACAATATCAGACATAAATATTATCTATATGTTAGCTCAAAGCTGGTGTGTAGATCCTTCCTGCAGGCCCTCACTGAGACTGACATTAAAAATCTCCTTAGAGCAGACTTCTCTCTTCATCAGGCTTCTTCCAAGAAGCTGCCACCGGAACCTCTGAAGAGATTCAACTGTGGAAGCAACAAAATGGCATGAATTTTTTATGTAGTTACTGTATTGTGGGGTTTCTTCTTTTGTTCTGCCGCATTTCCTATTGAAGTCTCTCGCTGTGAACCTCCCAGCCAAAGCAAACTCCTTGTAGGCTCATTCCCAGGATGTCAGGGGTGATAATCAGACCATGAACCTGATTTCTTCTACAGGGATGCCCATTCAAAGCCTTGTCAAGAAAAGCAGCAACTGTTTATACCCCACCTTTACTAAAATTAGTCATTTGCTGTGTGACCTACTGAAGGAAAGATGATAAAATCCCCCTCTCTTGCCTGAAATACCGCAGCTGTCTCCCACATTATTCAGGTGACTGACAGCTACAATTGCCTAGCCAGCAAGGGGACCAGGCAGTGTAGACAGAAGCCTGAGTAGCTGTGATGATACTGTATGGTGTGATGATGCCGGTGTTACAGCATCAGCAATTTATGATTGAACTTTTTTTTCAGTCAGTCAGTTTCATGAAAGTATAGCACAATGATAGCCGTCGTAAAACTTGTGCAAGTGGTGCTGCACAGGGCCTTACGCCTTTTAAGGGCCTTGCATTGCAGATTGTTTTTAATTTTATTTAATGTTTTATTTTTTGCTAAACATACTTCAATGCAAATTTCCTGTTTGTCTGGAAATAAAGTTCACATGATTATTCCTTCCTGGGTTATGATCCTAGGTCCTAGATGAGTGTGGCCTGAGTCCAGGGCAAGCATATATGAGGGACTATTTTAGTGTCATAGTTGATCAGGCTCTCTGCACCTGTTTTCTCTTCTGTTACTTTATTTATTTACCCCTCCATCTTTTGCTCCATCTGCCTGTCTGCTGTTCACCTGTCTATCCCTATGTCTAATTGTTTTGTTTGTCTGTCTGTCTGGTTGTCTTTCTGTCCACCAGTCTGTCTATTACTTTCCCTGTCAGGACTTAAACGTACAGGACCCGTTCCAAGAGCTGAGGATACTCAGAGATATAATTCCAAAGTAAACAACAAACCCTCCATTTCCTCAAAAGCTTTGGACAAACATTTCCCAACTCTGAGATTGTACTCAGAATTCTTCTGATTATCCCAGGGGCTGTGGCATCAGTGCAGCTTTTCAAAGTTGAAACAAATCAATAACTATTTGCGTACATGAGTGTCTCAGGACAGACTGTGTGGGCTTGCTTATCTATCCACTGAAAGGTATGTTGCATCCAAGATGAATTACACAGATCTTGCTGCTGAGTTTGCTGCCAAGAAAGCAAGAAAAGTGACTTTCATGTAATTCATTCCATGTATGGTGAATCCATCTCATTTATTTACACAACATGATAGGATTTATCATAGTGCTGACATACTAAAATGTGCCAACATTAGAAAATGTTCTAAGAGTTGTTATGTATGCAGGTTGAATGTAGTGCCATTTAAGTTGTGCATAACACTATTGGATGTGTTTAATGTTGTTTAAGGGGAGCATACTGCTGTTTTAACTGTGCGTAATGCTGTTGTCTTGTTAACACACACACAAATACACGTACTCTTAGAGCTGTTCATATATATTTACCTCTTGTGTTGTAGCTTAATGTTTATCTCAGTGTAAAGCACTTAAACTTGTGCTGCACAATTTAACTTGAACTACAATAGCTATGTGTGTTGTACTGTGGTTTGTGCGTATGCATGTCAGTGATAAGGGCCTCCCATTCCAAGTTCGCACAGGGCCTCGTACCCCTCCTGTGATGGCTCTGAGCACAGTGTTTACACATTCTGCGTAGTGAAAGCAGCGTGTTAGCAGAGCATATGTGCAACATATGTGCACATACACACTATAGTTATGTGTGAAAAACAGAAGAAAATAGACTTGAAGCGTAAATATACTCTTTGGGACACATTTCTGCATATATAGCATGAGTAAAATGCAGCCTGTGTAGACAGCTCTATTGATTAAAATAGAAGCGTATTTGTTTCTTCAGTCGTGTGTGAAACAGACAATTGCAAAACGTGGCTGAAACGCCTCCTGCATAGACAAGCGGTAAGAGAAGACTTATAATCAGCATAATATGACAAGATGCATTCATTTATTTATTTTTGGTCACTTGGGGGCAGCAGAACAAGCTAGAATCAGAACAGAACTTCACCTCATGAAGTTGATATGGTGAACGTGGTGGCAAACAGTTGTTTAATTACACATTCAGCAGTGATGAAGCAACATTGCCATTCACGTGGAGTGGAGTGTCTGGCTACTTGGTGAATGTAAAGCCAGATATATGCTTGACATAAGGGGTTAATGGGAGTCTCACCATAGATAGCTGTGGTAAGCTTTGATTGTGTTCCCCAGAGCAACTGTGTTTACATTCTTTCATTTACTTTGTGATAGAAGCGACAGTGGGAAGGTCTATCTTGTTTCACTGCTGAATATGAGACTGTTCCATACAGTCGCCATGTTTACGTTGTTTCATTCACTGTGATAAAGAACGTGGGTCGCGATGAGCAGAAGATTTGCAGTGGAAATGGCTGTCCTAGATGTGTTGCTGAAAAGGGGGTGATAACAGAGCCATGGTGTAACTCCTTAACACAGAAGTATAAATGAATCTAATAAATAATAAATTTCAGTTTTCCACTCTGTTTTAGTCTCCACCTGCTCCCGATGGAAATATCTGGCTTTTTAGCTGCTAAATCCTCCACTGTGTTCACCATCTAGTTGCTGACTTTGTCTGTTTGGTGTTGGGCAGGTGGCATTCAGTGGGTTTATCAGACCCTTTTCACTAAAAACAGCTACCTGATGCAGCTGGTAGATGAGAGTGGTGAGACTGAGCCAAAGCAGTAAAGTTGCGAGCCGTAAAACCAAAACAACGACCTATAAGGTGCTTTGTAGAGCTGAGGGGAACTGCAGAGTCAGGTCATAATTGTCTGTGGGTTTGTCACTACGAACCACTCCTTTCACCTTACACAAAGTCATTTGATTCATTGTTAATTTTAAAATATTCATTAGTGCAGCTTTAAATGTAATATAACTTTAATGCTGATATAAGTCATAATTACAAATATTAGACTGTGTTTGGTGTAACTTAAATTGCTGTAGTGATCCTGGCCTGGCGTAATGACTGACTAAATATGTGTTTTACCACATAGAAAATGTCAAAAGGTTTTGGAACCACTAAATCATCAATACAAGGTTCAAGGTACATTTATTTGTCATTGTACAACACAGTGCTGCACAATAAAATTTAAGTTGTAGCCCCCTGCACACTACACACACAGAACATATATACAAATATTTAATTAGAATAGAATAAAAAAAAAACAATAGATACAGTTACTTATATACATATATTATAGAAGGTAGTGGTATGATAATGCACAAAACCAGCATAACAGAAAGTTCCATGTCATGTCTCACAGCCTGAGGAAAGAAGCTGCTCTGTAGTCTGGTGGTATGACAGTGACACAAATAACCTAGACAGTATATCATGTCTTTAAAACAAAGCTTAAACAAATACTTACTGCATTATCTTTTTCACAAAAACATCTCATTCATCCAAAGACTAATGAAGTGGCCTCTGTTGATGAATTTGGCTGTCTTTATTTGTTTTTTGTCCCAATTGTCATCATTTTCAGAGACATATGTAGCTTTTCTGGGTTTTTCCATTGAATGGGCTACATATCCCTGACCAGAAAATACATCACTTGTATTGGAAGCAATCAATTGGAAAGAAAAGGCCTCATGCCACACAGCTGAATATTTGGAGGCCTGAAATTTTAAACCATGAATTATTCATTTGTGGCACTTTAATGAATGTGAAAAGACTTTCCCTATCATTCATAATCTGTACAGCTGCTGTAATGTGACTCTCTTGCTGTAGGCACTTAGTGGGGTTTCCAACAGGCCATGTGATACCTGAGCATGGAGAGAAGGGGCTGAAATAAATGTTCAATGCATGCAGAGATAGAGAAAAACCTGGAACTTTTGCAACATATCTGATACTATTTCAGGATGATTTCCCAAAAATTACACCGAGGGCAATAAAAATCATCTAGTTATTGAGATTTTCATCTTACTCTCCAAAATATGAGTAATATATTCGTAGCTCGTGGAGAAACAATATCCAACAGATTGTGTGGGAGCTCAGGAACAGGAAATCTTATATATTTATATGTATATGT